>CAVNZK010000114.1:0-600000 GCA_963693345.1 Pieris melete
ATTGCGTAAAACGAAATTAACTGTACAACGCTTATGTAAAGGTATGTTTGATAGTTCTTTGATATCTTTGAAATTTTTAAATAGCTGATGTTTCCTAGAAACGGGAAACTGTGTAGGTTTCCACACGGGCAAGTGTGGGCGATTAATGTAAAACCATTAAACGAATCATTGAAATACTGTCTATACGCCCATCTGGATTTACATCATAATGGGAAACTTTAACAAAATCCCTTAATGTCAAGAGAATGGGCGGTACAAAGGCAGTACAAAAACCGTATAAGACCTGACAATATATCTTTTTACACTTATACCTCGACCGTTTTTAAGCACTTTCTGCCGGACACTACCACTATGATCGGAACCAGTTGCCGGCCAAAATGCCGTGTGTACTTGGGCGACGGTATTTCTTACGCCGGCTTTTTCTCTCGGCCTACCCTCTGTCTTCTTTGCCGATGAGTAGGGATGTCTACCGATTCAAATTTAATGACGTGGAATAAGTGATATCTGTATCTTATAATCCATAATAAAAAAAATATATATATTATATATATCAGGTGAGCCTGCTGCCCATTTGCCCCCCCAATATATAAAATAATTAATCCCTTGTAATTAATTAGCTTTATTATTTTATTTATTTGTCCATGCGTTTTTGCTGCAGGGCGTCGGAACAATTGAATAATAGTAAATTTAACTTACATAATCAAAAGTCCAAAAAACTTACGAATAAATTAAAAAATCTTAATAAAAACGAAAGCAAAAACTAATATTTACTCTAACACTATCTTTCATTGTTTATTATGTTTTTTTTTAATATTGTCATTTTGTGTGTTTCTGTGTGTGTCTTGTTACTAATAAATGTTATGTCTAAATATAATAAACGATGTATTACGCAATATAACATTATGTATTTTTACATAAATACTGCCTACATAAAAAAATGGAAAGTAGGAAGAAACAACTCTTGCGCACCGAAAAAAATAACGCAACGCCATGGTACGACTATTTGTATGGTTGAAAGTGAAAATGTTTGACTCTGCTGACCTGCCATTGTGCGAGTTGACACTGTGGCCTTGGTGGGTCGCCGGCATGGGATCGTAAACTTGGTATTGGCCTTTTTATATCTCGCTCGCGTTGTGGTTAAACTGTAAAGAAATTGGTGACGATTTCTCTCCTTCCATCTTTTGAGAGTATCTTTGGAGAATTTTCCATTTTTTTACACAATTTATTCGTTATTTTTCTATCTATAGCACAGTATACTCTGGGTACAATTTATATAGACTACGATTAACATACTGGCTCCTCCTATATACCAACAAATAAGTTATTTAAGTTGGGGCTGGTAGACAGTACCTAGCGGTGACTCCAGATCTGGTGCTTTCCAGGCTCAACGAATAAAAGGTACACTGTTACAGGGACGAAACTTTTTAAATTTTATTAAATTTTATTTTTATTAATTTCCATTTATTTTTATTATTACTTTGTAATAACTGTAAATACTGTATACTTTATTGTTAACTATTGAAAATAATTTATTTTATATTAACCTAACTAACAAGAACAACTCACTAAGTATAGTCGACAATGTCTTCTTGTTGTCAAACACTTTTTTTTATGTTACAGGAGGCAGACGGGCAGGAGGTTCACCTGATATTAAGTAATACCGCCGCCGCCTATCGACAGTCGCACAGCCCGAAGGCTCGCAAGCGCGCTGCCGGCCTTTTAAGAATTGGTACGCTCTTTTCTTGAAGGGCCCTAAGTCGAATTGGTTCGGAAATACTTCAGTGGGCAGCTGGTTCCACGTAGTGGTGCTGAGGGGCAGAAATTGCCTTAATAATCGCTCAGTTGTGGAACGATGGACGTCAAGATGATACGGATGGTATTTTGCATTCTGCCTTGACGTCCGATGATGAAACTCAGCTGCAGGTATTAGTCCGAACAACTCCTCTGAACACTCTCCATAGTAAATGCGATAGAAGATGCATGTCTACAGTGCGCAGGCGTAAAACATGTAGGCATGCTTGAAGTTTTTAAGCTGGAGTTTTAGCAAATAGTGTCGAAAATATATCCAATAAAAAAAACTGTTGTCGAGCTCAGAATCTCCGGGTCCGATGTATACGAGTACTAACAGTCAACATTAGCGTGGACTAATAAAATTTGTATTTTCCTCTTATATTATAACTAACCCAAAAGTATATTCGTAAAATTAATATAATAAAATATTTAAATAAACGTGATGGTCATGACTAATTCAACGATATTTAATTGATAAAAAAACATGTTTAATCGTTTAAAAATTATAAGCCGCGTCACGTATCGATTACTACAAATTTGGACCGCAATTATGATAATATAGCACACCTGTTACCTACTACATGAACTACTAATTAATTCTTACACGGTATTTGAAAATCGAACGGAAAATACATGGAAATCTCAGCGTATGTTAATTCGTTAAATTTTATACCTTTTAGGGAAACGAGTCTATAAATGTCAAAATTAATTCTGATTAAAATCAACTTGTTCTTTTTCCAAGAAAATTTCCGAAACAACATTATCATCCTAAAAAAAAATCAGTGGCGCTAAAACCTTTTTAAGCCTGGGCTTCAGATTTATGTATCTGTTTCATGATCAGTTTTTAATCTAATAGGAAAGTAGGTGATCAGGGTCCTGTGCGTGTCACACGTCTTTGACTTTTTTTGGTCTAAGGCAAGCCGGTTTCCTCACGATGTTTTCCTTCACCCTTTGAGCGAATGTTAAATGCGTTAATAGAAAGAAAGTCCATTGGTGCACAGCCGGGGATCGAAATTACGACCTCAGGGATGAGAGACGCACGCTGAAGCCACTATTGCTTATATATACATACATATAATGAATAAACACATTACATTGCGAATATAGAAAAAATAAATTATTGTATTCCTGTCCTCCCCGTATACCTACACGAAATATTATTTCAATAAAATACTACATCCAACGGCGCGTCCTATTCGGGTCTTGGACATAATTTCTTCGAATAGACAAGTAATCTGACAGACATGGTTAATTCCGGGTTAACAAAGTTGATAGTCACACGGCACTTCCATCCAAAAATAACAAAGTAAATAATAATTATCGAGAACAGTACCAGTCCGGTTGTTGGGCGGAATTTTTGCCTCCGTGATGTCATATGGCAGCGACCTAGCGAGGTCGCTATTAGATTAGAACGTTAAATTTGCCACTCGCTTCCCTGTCATTGATCTCTTACGTTTTTGCGATGTTAGCACAAGAACTCGATCTGTGTTTTTGTTTTTTCTTTCAATTGGGACAAATCAGCCGGTATCGCTGAACTAAACGCGCATTCCAAAACAAATGAACATAGAACACGCTACGTCACTAATCGTTCGTTCGTTTTCGTGTTATATACTTCTGAAAACACAATTCACACGGTCTTGGGCCTCTAACTCACCACCACAACAGGACCAAAGCCTCAAAAACCATTCTGAGACCTTCTTCTTTCTTTTTTTTTCCTTTCTGGAACCTTCGCCAAGTGTGTTAACAGACATACATTTCAATACAAATCGTTTGGATACGTAGCCAGCAACGTCGCCATGGCATCCCGTTGAGTAAAATTCTTACACGTACTGAAGTCCTATGAGCGATCATTGAACTAAAAGCAACCATAATGCACTTTAACATATGGAGTAGTAGGTTCGTCCTTAATCTGACCCTTACTTAAAATTAAAAAAAAAATATGTTTATTATGGAACATAAGATACAGGTATCACTTATTCCACGTCATTAATCTGTAGGCATCCCTACTCATCGGCAAAGAAGACAGCGGGTGTAGGCCGAGACAAAAAGCCGGTGTAAAAACTCTGGTTACTCTTTTAAATTAGCAAATCATCAAACAACACTTATTTTAAAACAAATATCGCAAATAATTAGTAACTGATTATAATATCATTAGCGTATATACGAAAGATGTTCGCAACACCACTGTTCTATTTTTAGTACAGAAAAAGAATAGAAAAAATCTAATCCAGAAACAGTTGTTTGATAATTAAAATATCTAAAAGCAAACTTGCATTATAATTACGGCACAATATTCCCATTAATCCCGAACAAAGCGTCGCAAATCGCAAGAGCTGTGGCGTTTTAGGCGGTGACTACGTTGTACTAAAAAGCGGACCCAGCTATATCGTAGATAGGATCATTTATAGTGCTAAGTTTACTTAAAATACTTAACAAATTAGACCGGTCAAACCTACCATATCATTTACGACTTTGATAAAACTAATAAACATACTCGTAATTGATGCAGCCAGTTTTATGAGATTCTAAATTACAACTTGCGAGTTATTAAAGTATATTAATATTTGAAAAGCATTCATTTCGTTTTGTGTAACAAAAAAGCACCAAAAAAAGCGTCTTAAAGTATTGTGTATTCTGTGCGCTAGTTAATAATAACTGATTCATAAAACAGAAGTTACACTTAAGAAGAAACAAATAAACTTGAACTAATAATAGAGGTGCAGCAGTTTTGGCTTCAGCGTGCGACTCTCATCCCTAAGTTCATAGGTTCGATTCCCAGCTGTGCACCAATAGACTTCTTTCTATATGCACATTTAACATTCGCTCGAACAGTGATGGAAAATATCGTGAGGCTTGCCTTAGACCTAAAAAGTCGACAACGTGCGTCAGGCACAGGAGGCTGTTCACCAGCTTGCCTATTAGATTGACAAATGATCATGAAACATATACAGAAATCTACCCAGAACTAGAAAGATTGTAGCGCTACTGGTAATAATATGTTACGGCAATGCTCATAATGTTTGCATTAGTTATATATAAACTAAACATACCAAAAGTTACGAAATAACTTTATCATAATGTTAATAGAATATACTGGGAGGTGCGAGAAAATACGAATAAATAATCAAAAATGAGTTTTGATTTTCATTTAAATCAACTAGATTTTTTATCGCTTTCGCTATCACAATGTCCATATGGCTTACGAATAGATTGAACAGATAGAGCCGCAATGAGTTATTTTTTTCTTATTGCCAGCCACAAAGTCTGTAGACCTTTGTCTGGTACACAAAAGCTAACATTACTAAGATTACAAATGTATGTAGGCATAATATTAACTATTGATAAATTCTACAAATATTGAAAAACATTCCTTTTTAATGCGAATGATTTAAATCAATACGATACATTAAAGGTAGGTTACAATGGTAACGGTTCTTAAAAAGATTATATAAAAGATATACTCAGACTGTAAGGACACGTAATTATTTACACAAAGGTATTAAGTACACGAGAATAATTAAGACAAAACCACTGACACATCCATATACATAGAATCTACATAAAAACTAGCTGACCCGGCAAACGTTGTTTTGCCATGTATATTATTTCTAGGAAACATATATGTAACAATATAAAATAATAAAAAATAGGGGTTGATCGTAGAGGAGTGAAAATTAGAGGTTGTATGTATTTTTGTATGCTGTATCATTAAAAAATAACAATAAAAATTTTGAGGTGGACACCGATGACGTGCTCAGACTTACTGATTAAGCACAAAAAAATTACATAAGAATCGGTCGAGCCGTTTCGGAGGAGTATGGGGACGAACATTGTGACACGAGAATTTTATATATTAGATGATCACATTGACAGCATTAGAGGTACAGATTTTGTTGGCCAATAAAAACATTAAATTACGAATTTTTAATAAAAATTTATTTGCAAGAATATGGTACAGAAATGTTATGGTGGTACAATCTAAAGTTCGCATATTTTGCTACAATGGTCTTAAAAGGTAGAATAGAAGTACAATTACATTATGAATCATATCATTATAGTCAATTCTTATTTTATTTTATCAGTACATCACATTATTAAATATTCGTTCTATTTATTTACAGATTCCCAATTTCGTGAGGTATTTAAACAATTTTGACCCATATTCATATGCCGTTAGTGAATGTTCTAGGTTGTGTCATTACATATTTTCTAGACGAGCGTTAGAGTTTCATTAGCACCTAACAGTCTGCGGTTACTTTGATAAAAGCTTTGGTTTTAAAAAAATAATATGCGGGGAATAAGGGGCTTCAACTAAAATATCATTTAAACACACAATAATATATTGTAAGGGATAGTTGATCTAGTTCTTAGGGTAGGAAATTAAACACTCTAATTATGACTTGATTCACTATAGTTCACTTCACTGATATAACGTAAACTATAACTTTAAACTTGAACAAAGGAATTGCCCGTGCGCCGTTCGGAGTTCCCTACTCCGGCCCGACCATCCCACTTCGGGTAGATGTTCGAGTCAATTCGTAACAATTCGTAAACAATCGAACTAGTCAAATGAGTAACTATTGCACATACATACTTGTAGCAAAATTCTCAACAATATGTTTCATAAGGTTTTTTAGAATTTAATTAAATAAATATTTAAAGCTAACAATAAGAACGAATGTTTATTGCTTCTTTAAGTCACGTAACCCCCTCAGACATATCTGTCAGTAATAAAACAATATACCCTATTATAGGCTTAGTGAAGTATCTATTAGTATTAACCACTGAAATCAATCATTCAGGGAGTATTATTAGTACCCAAAATCGAGTTAGTATAATACTATGAAATCATGATACAAATACTGGTTCTTTCGTTAAGTAGGTTATAAATCACACAGAATAAATTATACAGACGCAAATTATTCCAATGCCATTCATTCAAGAGCAGCCCATTTGACCCATAGGTCAAAATTAGTTAATTAGCCCTATTAATATGTAAATAAAGAACTTTACGATTGTCAAATTTAGAACACATGTTTGTTCTAAATTCGACAATCGTATCAATTTACGCTATTGGTAATGGCTGTTATCGGATGGTGCGTAATCAGCATTTGCTCTTATGGTGAAAACAGGAGGAAAAAGAATATTGGAAACAAATTGACCACCAATCCTGGCTGTGCGCTATTTCCTTTATCAACGGCATTATCACTGCTGTAGAAATTTTGTCACCGATATGTGAAACGATTAAACATACAATACAACCCACCAAAGCACAACTTAATGTTGCGGTACGACCGGAAAAACCCATCGTTGTGATATACGTCCGTTTGTTCCATCCAAATCAAAGCATTCTCACCACCACTGTCCCTTTGGCGAACTACAGTGTTGTGCATTGCCATGGAGATCTAAGGTTCTTATATCTTCTGCACATAAATTAGCAGGAAAAAAATCTGTGGCGCTACAACCTCTTTAGGTATTGGTCTCAGATTTCTGAATCTATTTCATGATCATTTTTAAATCTAATAGGCAAGAAGGTGATCAGCCTCCAGTGCCTGACACACGCCGTCGACTTTTTGGGTCTAAGACTTGTCGGTTTCCTTACGATGTTTTCCTTCACCGTTTGAGGGAGGAATGTTAAAAGCGCACATAGAAAGAAAGTCCATTGGTGCACAACCGGGGATCAAACCTACGAGAGTCGCACGCTGAAGCCACTAGGCCAACACTGCTCCAGCAAGAAGCCTATCAATTTCTAATAATTCCATTCACCAACCGGCGTTTCAGACTAATGACGAAATTGTTCGCCATAAATGATGTAGCTACATTGTACCTGATGACACGTACGGGTTGGAGTCAGAATATAAAACATATTTAAACTACTAATGTATAATGTATGTTAATTTTAATTGGTCTTCCGCCCTTTAATATTGATATGGAATTTAAATTTTAATTCGGCCCTATGATTTGTTGCTAGTGTAATAAATATTCCTAAAACGTAGTACTAACACTTATTGTGAAGGACACTCGAATTCTATAACTTGATCTATTGCATAAAGGATTGAAAAGCAACTGCTAGCTTATGGACATATCAGATTCGGTTACATTTTATTTTTTTAAGGTCAGATGGTCTTTACACTTAAGTGGAAGTTAATATTAAGACCCGTGGTGGGAGTGGTGGATCCGAAAAGATTGCTTTACTGGAACTTAAACATAAACAAACCCATAGACTTCACAAATCGAAACTGTAGACGCTTTTCTTGCAAAAAAATCAACTCAAATCTAGATCTAGATTTTGCAGACATAACAATTAAATAACACGAAACATAACCTCAAAAGCATAACATGAATCTAATAAATTTATATGAGTCGATAATGATGTTACCAAAAGATCAGCTCGTTGCAAATGATCGATAATGATGAATGATTTATCGATTTGCATAAAATTCGCAAGTCGCGCTCGTTCCTTGCACCCAAGTGATTCACACTTTATCACACGTAAATTGACTGCATGCGTCTCATGACATAGATAACAAATTTAAGGTAAATCATTTTTTATCTATGTAGACACCGGCCACAGTTCAACGCCTCCAACATTGTTAACGTTAGAGAAAACAACACCATTGACATATCAGAGGAGAAAGATTTGTTTTTCTGGTATAACCCCAGAATAGTGAAAGGGGCCGTTCAAGTATTATTACGTAAGCACTATAGGGTTGTTTGATGTTCTTTTTTGGTGACTACGTCAACAGTAATTATTTACTTTTTTACACATATTACCCACACATTGTCTATGCTTGAAAACGAAACGCATTTTCGAGAGTTTTGCTTACTTTTGCTGAAAAGAGGAAGGGGGGGGGGGGGCTTGAACGATCCCAATGGTGCTATTTGTTTAATATCTTGATGCCATTGATTAGAAATAACGTTTACTGACTGATACAGCGACTACAAGTGTGTTACTACGCACTAAAATACTTTTCAGGACAGAGATTGAAAGTTCTCCAAAACATGCGATTGGTAACTCGCGAGCTGCCTAGCTGATGCTTTATTAGGTTTTTTTAATCCTTTTCTTTAAGTAGCAGGGTATAAAGTACTTCGATAATTTAGTATCAAGTGATCTCATGGCGATGCGTCATGTTTAGGACTTAACATAACCATAACCAACTTGAATAGCTAAGTGTCTCGTGAGGAAAAATGAATTTCGGAGAATCGTTAGACAATCGTATATTTTTGGAGTAATGACGGGGCGATTTATGACAAGACAACGTTTATTGCAACTGACGTAGGTAGCGAATTAACGATCGCCTTTACTGCCAAACGTCTTTGCGGCATTCTTGTTAAATGCGAAAAGCGGGTACTAGATCCAGTATAATAATAATAATCTTTACTTGAACTTATAAAGTTTAATACATATGTAATCAACTTATTGTTACAGCGGGTACTTAAAACGGAAAAACCGTAGGTACCCGCAACCTTCACATTTTATGTAACCATTTAAATAATTTTCAATGCAAATATTAAGTTTTGAAACTGTGTAGGTACATAGAAGTTTAAAAATACATATACATATAACTAATCATTTCTTATATGACTTAAGAAGCTACAAGCTATAACTGGCTAGTTTCCTGGCATTAGCTAGGCGCTCTAGCTATCTAAACTAGTAGAGCAGTTAAACAGCAGCTCAGTTGAGCGCG
Organism: Pieris melete; assembly: GCA_963693345.1. NCBI lineage: Eukaryota > Metazoa > Arthropoda > Insecta > Lepidoptera > Pieridae > Pieris > Pieris melete. The sequence goes on from CAVNZK010000114.1 coordinate 9,480, forward strand.
TAAATGAAATCAACCCAAAACGTTTGGAAGAGTCAAGGCCTCAGGTTTCTCAGGCTTCTGTACTGATTTCGCGATAATTTGTTTCTTCCAATAGTCAAGTAGATTATCAGCCTTCTGCGCCTGACACACGACATCAAAGTTTTTGGGTCTAAGGCATGCCGGTTTCCTCACGATGTTTTTCTTTACGACGTACGAGTGAATGTTAGAAAAGTGCAAGTGCCAGGTTCGAACCTAAGACCTCAGTAGAGTCGCACGCTGAAGCCAACATTGCCCACCACTAAATACACTGCTCATATAAATGATGTACGTCTTCATATATTACATAATCGACATCTTTGCTTAGTCTTAGAAACTGACACTCAACCTTGGCTAGTCAGCGCAGGAGGCGCCGCGGGGTGGGGAAACCTTGAAAGATACGTCGAACTCTACGGAATGCTAACAGACCGTCCAAAATCATCGACGCAAATATATGCCAAATTCGCAGATAAAACACTCGCTAAACTTGTTTCGCCCGTCTGGCTTTGCCAAGGTTAGTAATGCGATATTATGTTCCTGTAATGTTAGGGTATCAGATGGTCAGGCGGAATTACTGAAAACTTTTGAACTTCCATAAGGTGTCCTTTGTGAACAATTTAAAAGTACACTGCCACAGGGACCAAATTTTTAAAATTTGTTTTAATTTTCTCTTTTTAATTATTTTTATTATTACTATTTAGGTTAAGAAAATTGTTAATACTGTATATTTGATTGTTATTAAAATAAACATAATTGTGACTTTAGAAAATATTCGTTTTATTAAGCAAAAATTATTTTGGCTTATGGCTCATGACAGCTAAGAGAGCACTTCTTATATACTAGATATCCTAAATATGATAAATATTTCTAAAAAATTTCTCTAATGTCGCAAGTACAAAAAACTCATTAATTTGTAATTAAATAGCAAATCTGGTTAAACTTTAGATAGAACATTTTTAGCCAGACTACCTTGATATTTATTGTTTCACTGTCTACATTCAGCTTTTTTCAAGGTTTTACATCGTGCGTGAGGTCACTAATTCACCATCCGTGGTACGTACACAACAGAGCGTAAAAATGCGAAGGATAGAGCGCCATCTAGCAGTTGCGAAACGGCAATGATAACGTCTTAGTACAAAATTTAAGGTTTCGTTGATTGTATAAGTTGTTAATTACGACAGCTATTTTACGTATTTTTGAAGTTATACTTCTTTAGGTGCGTTATGAAAAATTGATGAGAGTGAAATTTTACGATGCGCGCGCACCGTGACACAAAATTAACAGAATGTCGTTGCTCACGGAAGATGCTGCGGCATTGGACATAATTTAAAAACAACATTCGAATAATAATAGAATTTATGTTACACTTAATGTAAGAGAATAATAATAAATATTTATTTATTTAATTTTTCAAATGTAAACTAAACTTTCTTGACTATAATGACTCCTTTTCCAGTCTTTGATTATTGAATTGTAATTAATTATTCGCAATCAAAAACTATTTTTAATAATGCCAAAGAAGTATAACTTCTTACGCGCGTACATAAGTACACGCACCCTTTTTTTGTTGGTACTGCTCGACAGTGGATGAGGACCTGCTGCAGCTGAAAGCCAGCAAATGGCGCAAGGTAGCAGAGGAAAGAGAGCGCTGGATGTTTCTAAGTTCAGAGGCCAAGACACGAAGATATTTTTTTTTGCGGGTGCTGTAATCACTTATTTATGTCCCGCATTAGTATTTTGGAAGTTAAACGAATATTTTAGAATATAGTAGTTTTAAGATGGAATAAAAATGTATATTATGTAAATAACAATACATAATAAATAAAATAACACAATTTAAATATTTTTTATAAATAATGCCATGATTTAATTTGCAGAGATTATTTCATCAGAAATGTATTTAATTTTATGACAATTTATTTGCATTTTATGCAGCACATGCTATAGCAAACAAACAAAAAGTATATTTCCTAAAACGTCTACTATCTACTACAGCGACCTCGTCTGAATTTATTCAAGCCGATGTCCTTCTGATATCTAGCTTCATGCATACATTTCAATAAAACACAAATATGTGAAGAAAACCAGATATTTACAAGAGTTGCTTTATCAAAACTAGCCTCCGTTCTTAAAAAATAAAAATAAATTAGTGGCACAACAATCTCTTTAGGTCTTGGCCTCAGATTTCTGAATCTGTTTCATCATTTTAAAATGTAATAAACAAGTAGGTGACTGCCTCCAGTGCCTGACACACGCCGTCGACTTTTTGGGTCTAAGACATGCCGGTTTCCTCACGATGTTTCCCTTCACCGTTCGAGCAAATGTTAAATGCGCACATAGAAAGAAAGTCCATTGGTGCACAGCCGGGGATCGAACCTACAACCTCAGGTATGAGAGTCGCACGCTGATGCCACTAGGCCAACACTGCTCAGTCTTCGTTATTACTATTAATTATAAAAAATACGCTATGTAACACACATTCACGCACACAAATTTTCGGACACAAAGTATTGGTAAGTAAAATTGTCTTATGTTAATCTTTTGTTTTAATCTCGATCCTACGGGACGCCTAAAAAGGGCAGTCTTCGCAGCCCATGGGCACCCATATTTAGTGTGTGCGTTGCCGTGGTGGCATTTAAATATATAATAAAACAAAAAACAAATATAAATGTAAACAATTGAAGATCGTATCTCGCAGTCCCACCGGGACAATCAATTCCACATTCTCGTGTTGTAATTAAAATATTTTTTGTGTAAATTAAACCAATAAATATATTTACTATACATTTAACAACATAGGAATCCATTAATTGTATGTTAAAACTAGCCTCACTTTGAACTATAAATAAAATTAACAGAGAGGTGCTAATTTGAAGTTCTTGCTCGGACTCTGATTGTAAATTCAAATGCACAGTAAAAGTTTGATTGCTCTAATTTCCAACGAGACCAGTTTTTATATATTTAACCATTGATAATACGTAAACACCATTTACAGATTTCTATTCTACGGTTTACAAATATACAACAAACTAGCGGACCCGACAGACGTTGTCCTGCATGATAGTTCAAGCGATTAGGATATTAAACATAGTATGACAGTACCGACTGCAGCGCCATCTGTCGGGCTGATTTGTGAATCTAAACCATCCAGGGCGCCACATAAAAGCATACAAAAAAAATCATTCAAATCGGTCCAGCCGTTCAAGAGGAGTTCAGTGACATACACACGTACAGTAGAATTATATATATAAAGAAGATCAAGCGGCTCGGAGTGACTGGTCGTAGACGATTCGAATCGCTCTACGTTGAATACGTTCAAGCGGAAGGAGCTGGTACTGGGGAGTGAGACATATAAACAAATATATATTGGACGTAACGATTGCCGAATTTTGTAATAAGGTCAGAAAATTGTACTGAAACCATAAGGGCTAAGGGCTCCAGTAGGTAGTCCTACTATGTGTGTAATTCGGTAATATGAAGTATGTTACCTTAGTTCAGAATATTTGATATAAAAATAATATATAAATAAATATAGTTTTATCTCTTAACGCTCGGTATACTATAACGGCAGCGACCGCATTGAAGGCTAACAACGCTTCGTTACATAATTTTGAGCAGACAAACTCGGACACTGCGCAAAATTCCCATGCAATTATAAAATTGTTTACATTTTTGATTGAAAGTCAGACAGAAAATCGATGTTAAAACTATTTTAAAATAATACAAATCCATCTTAATAAACTCGTATACAAGAAGCTGTTTTGTATAATAAAATAAAATAAATTAGTGCCACTACAACCTCTTTAGGTCTGGGCCTCAGATTTCTGAGTCTGTTTCATGATCATTTTTAAATATAATAGGCAAGTAGGTTATCAGCCTCCTGTGCCTGACACACATCGTCGACTTTTTGGGTCTAAGCCATGTCGGTTTCCTCACGATGTTTTCCTTCACCGTTCGAGCGAATGTTAAATGCGCACATAGAAATAAATACCATTGGTGCACAGCCGGGGATGGAACCTACGACCTCAGGGATGAGAGTCCCACGCTGAAACCACTAGGCCAACACTGCTCTGTTTTGTATAATAGTTTTTGTTATTTACACCGTTAAATAGAACTTTGTTTTTGTTTCTGATTTTCGCATTCCCTACATTTTCGTCCGCAGCAATATATATTTCAATGGAAATCGAACCCTGACCTCATTTACCATTAGCAGAAACAGGTTTGGTAAACTCTTACAGGCCGTCTTTCCTTCTACTTCCACTTCTACCTTCTTTCACTGAGATTCGTAGAAAATACGACGGAGATGTTTAAATACAACTCTTTGTTTGAAGCTGGGTAACAATTGACTTTAATTGTTTAAAATATGAGCTTATAACTAACACAAAGTTAGGTGTCTCTAGAGGTATTGCGAAGTTAAGAAAAACAAACATGGCATATCTACGGATTCACAAATCTAAATGACACTTATGTTATTGGACATTATGGGAATCAAGAATGTTATAATACAATTACTTTAAAGTGTGGTAAAAACGTTTGGTGATCCCGCTTTTCTGTTGAAATTTTCCAGAATTTTGCTATAAACCTCACGGAGCCCGAACCCTTTCCAACGAATGCAAAACCGTGGAAATCGGTTCGTGCGTTCTGGAGTTATAGCGTCAGGAAGGAAAACCCGACTTATTTTTATATACTTAGTAGATAACATAATATTTTCTTTTATTGTGCTGTTCACTGTTTACATAAGTTTTAATTGCTTTGTTATGTTCCATTAGTTTTGACTAAATAACTATATGTCTTAAGTATTTTTGCAGTTCTTGCGCTTAGCTTATCTAATTTAATTATTTTTCTCACAGTCTCTTCCTGGAAGAGATCGCTCGAATGCGATAAGGCCGCCGGTTGCTCTCCTTTTTAATTGTCATTGCATTATATTTCTGTACATACAACGAAGTGTTAATAAATAAATAAATAAAATAATACAAAATAATGTTTTGCATATAAGTTACATGATTCAATAGTAATTGATAGTATTTAATTACTAGACCAATTAACTATCCGCCCCAAAAATGACGCATAACCAGATCTATAATGATGGTACCACAGAATAGCTCAAAGTCAAACTAATTTCAGAGATTACAGTAACAATAATAACCCTTTATTTATCTATATATATGTATCTTAGAACTTATAAAAAGAAAGATATATATATATACAAAATGTGGCCCCCGTTTGGAAGTAGGTCTCCTCTAACTTTTTCCCATTACTATGTTTGATCTTCAAGACCTTCGTTATCATATTTTTCCTTTTTAGGAAGAAATTACTAGGTATTATTAATGTGTTAATATATATATATACATGTCACATGTATATATATATATATATTGACACAATAAGTAAAACATGTAGTTCTAATACCAAATAATTTTAATAAAGAAATTGCCCCCCTTTGCCATTCTTTGCAATTCTTTAAAAAAAACGGCAACGCCCTCTGGCAATGTGAGTGTATGGCGGTTTCACTTCACATTAAGCTTTCTGCTCGTTCAAATAAAAAAAATCCAGAATTTACAATTTAAAAATTGTATCTAACTGGATACAGTTTTTTCATTGAAGAAAGAAAGTTTCATAGAAAGAAAATACTGCGCCGTAAAATGTATAATCCTTTAATTACATTCATTTAGTTCCGGAATTCAATTTAAAAAATAATCAGTACACGCATAAATTAAGCTGGATTATCGTCGACGCAGCTTAAAAAATATTGCAAGCCCTACTTAAAACGCCGACTTATAAGATAAGTAACAGCGAAGCATTAGTTAAAACTGCGGTCCTGATTCGCGCCATTTTGATTCTTAAGTTGCGAAATTTTTTTTTCACCACCGTTTTTTACAGTAGATTAAATCGGGACTTTCGATAATTGTGTCCAGGGCGTTATAAATAGTTGTAGCATTTGATAAACGCAGCACATTAAGTGTTATACTGTGAGCAGTATAACAGTGTTATACTGCTCAGTTATATCCACAATAATAGTGAAAAAAATCCGAGGGTCTAAAGTTTAAACCTGACATTTATTACTAACGAAACACACAAAATAATATTAATCAAAAAAAGAAAGAAAAACTAAATTTTTTTTAATAAGGAATAAGGTACATTTTATGTGTTTAATGTGTGTGTGTTGTGGTTGTAACTGGCCCTGGCTCAGCGTTATGCTGTGGAGCAGACGTTTTCCACAGCGCTGGTCATTCTGCCAGAGACCACAACAGCTAGTTTCTTAATTTACTTTTAATTAATAACTTAACTTTCAATCGTCATATTACAAAAATTCGGTTTCTATTTATCTAATAATATATAATCTATCTAATATAAATGTGGAAATATTTGTATTTTTTCTATTACATCAATTTAAAAAAAATTTGAATGCTACGTTATCAATAACAGAATAAGTTTCTTTCTTAAATATATTTAAAGATTAAAATCCAGCCGCGATAATAACAGCAATTCGGCATATATTAGGTGACCTAAGAGGCTTGGCTTACCGCCTGTATCTTACCTGCGAACGCCAGTCTGACTATAAAATAAAACCAGGCAATAATTAAGAAAAATAAAGGATCCAAAATTATTTAAAACTAATTTACGTGAATAGGTCTGCAAGGGTGATGCAGAGTCATAAAACTGAGTTTTAATTACCACATAAGACTATACCAACAAAGATGGCGGAACTGTCACCTTTACCGCCAATTTATAAACGACATTATGAGTACTCCCTTACAAAGTAATGCAAAGGATTACTTTATATTTAAAAAAAAAGGAACAGCCACAGTAAATTTGTTCAATTTAAACAATGTAATCTATATTTAATATACTTACTTCGGATTGAGATATCAAGGAATTATATAATAGTAAAAAAATTGTTTACTTTTTTTAAATTTACATTTGTACAAATGTTTAAAGGAGGTAGCAAAGATAACAATATTGTCAAACTGTCTTTTTTTGTAAAAATAATTGTTAGGTAAAAATTGTTTTTTTTTAATTGTTAAGTATAGGAGGAGTAAATGAGGAGTTTAGTATAGACTGAAAATGTTTTAAAAATTCAAACTGAAATCAACATGAGTAAGCGGCTTCTGTGTATAAGAGTTTTGAAACACTGCACAATCATATTATGTATACCTATACTCAAGAATTACAATCCAACTTAGAGTTACAATCCAACTTAGAGTTACAAATGGTTTTGTGAACCATTAGGTTTTTATATGACTGACTGTAACTTGTTATATGAATCAGAGGAAAGGCTGGCTGTTGTGTTACTACATCTCTAGAAAATAAATTTAAAATATTAATAAAATGTTATAAAACAATACTTTTTAACCTAATAAATTAATTGTACTAAAATAACAGGTGTGGCCTTATTGCTATTTCTCTATGAGATTTTTTTGTTAATATAAAATGGTAACAACATGTGAATACAGTGTGATTATGATGTTAATAAACCATAGATAATTAATCAACAAAACAATCTTGTAAATAATTGAAAGATGCTGAGATATGTAAATCTGTAGATTTCTTGTGTGATTGATTATCTATGAATAAGAACACTCGACAGTATAAAACTAAGGTGTCTACTTATCCTAAGAGGCTATAAGTCAAGGCAATACTCATACAAATACTTATAAGAGGCAGAGCTCTTTCCTTTTAAATTTTGATATATTAGCGAAAGCCACATTCATTATATTGGTGAACACTGAATTTGGGCCAAATAAACATTATATATGACATATGTAATGTCACATCCTTATCCTTAGTTACATGTTATATACATACAACATGTAACTAAGGATTTAATATGAAATATGCCTGTTTTATAGTAAACAAAAGAAAATATATAATCTACTATTGATATTGGAAACTGCTGTGAAGGATATGTAAACAGCAATAGCTTTTGCAAAATAAAATGTTCTGAGAAATTTTGTTATAATTAAATCAATATTATAATTAAATCAAAAAAATATATGGACTAGTTCTTATATCATTTAGATAATCTATCAGTTTCTAAACAGTTTTGTTGTATTCCTTGAATGGCTAATGACAAAATATGAAGGTTTTGGACATTCATCGCTCCTGAAATATTTATTATTTCAACTATATTTAGGTTACTTTATGTAAACGCAGTTTTCGAAAACAAATTAGAATCTAATAAGAAGAAATCCCTGTAAGAAAAATGTAAACAAACTTTGAGGTTAGGAGTTACTTACTTGCATTGAGTCGGCACTGATGATTTCGGTTCCAAATCTCTGGGCTAACTCTAGGCTTAACTTAGTTTTTCCAGTTCCCGTAGCACCTAAAATCACCACCATTGGTATTTTACACGAAATAACAGTTCGAAAAGCCATCGCGCGCAATTAGGCTTACGTTAGCCGTCTCGCAACTAACTTCACTTCTATTTTCATACCTATTTTAACGTAACGATGACCACTACGTTTCGTTAGACGCAGAAATTAGACTTAATTATTTTATTAAATTGGGCTTGCGAAAGATAGGAAGTGAAGATTGTGAATTTAATCATATTAAGTTAGATAATTAGTCAAATATTTTTAAAATTACTTAGTCTCTGAAAGTCTCTCTCGTATTTTTTTGTGATTGATTTCAAACTTTATTGAATTGTTATTGTATTAAAGGAATAAACATGATCATCAGAAGTATACTTAACATCCTTATTAATTATATCATAACGCATTGTAGGTATATTGGTTTATGCGTTGATACGACCGAAAAACACATTTCTTGCTGGGACCTTTATAGTCCTGCTAGAATCTTGCTAGAGTTAATATTCTTATTCCGACTTCTGAGTCAGAGTCAAGGCTGGCTAAGAAACACGAACTGTCTCACGCTTGTTAAAATCCAATACATTTCTGACACACTTGAGCCATACTGAACGTTAGCTCTCGACTTTAAAAATCATACCCTAGAAATAAATGGAAAACTTTTGTTCTCACTTGACGCAACTATGTGATCAGCACACCGGTATCAACAACGGCCATTGTTAATAAGAACATGTCTATAAGAAAACAGTAAGCCTTATTTGGATTAGCATTTATATTCGGCTTAGATAAAATATAATCTAGACACCAGTTTACATCAGTGTCGACAAATTTCCTCCAGATTTAACTATTGTCGATCTCTACCAGCTTAGTATCTCGCACCCCTAAAGATGTGTCCAGTCCACATCCATTTGTTGTATTATTTGATTTTGGTTACTATCTGCACTGTGTTTTGTACTCAGTTATCTACGTTCAGCATTACCTACTTATTAATTGTTTTACTTCATTAAATATATAGGTCATGTTTGGCAGGAATATTTAAACTGTAGGATTCGTGTTATAACATTTTCACAGTGATATAAATCTTGCGTTCTTCGTATCTTTGAATGTATGATAGTTATTTGACCATTTCCATTTTGACGTAAATATAAACTCATATTGTACTGATTTAGAGCAGTATTTCGACCATGTTAATTAACTTCACAAAATTAAGTTTCTTAATCATTCGTTGTTTTAAGTACACATATATGTATATCTCTCATATTATGTCCATGATAATATTAGAATGACTTAGAGAAGCCAGTATAGTTTATATTTCTCAAACTACTGTAAAAGTATGGTAAGTTACGGAATAAAGAAAACAATAATAATATGAAAAACTGAAATCCATTAGCTTTTGTATGCAATTTCTAGACTAAGGTGGTCACTGTGAAGTGACTTAATAGTTTAAATATGTCAAAAAATGTGTAATTTTATCTTAACTATTAGGTACTAGAGTATTTTATATTATAGTGAAGATGGTTGGAAAAAATAAAAATGCAGCATATTTTTTTTAGGCGAGCAAAAGCAGAGTGTAGGAAACATCTCCCATTGTACCACACAGGTACATAAAATCACAGTTTCTAAACTCTAATTTAGCCTTATCCAAACTACACCAAAAACATATAAAATCACAATCAATAGCCAACTGCTTCCGCGCTCTGCTTTCATTCAACCAAATTTTATTATCATATTTAATGATTATCTTAATGTTTTTGATACAAATAATTAAGGAACAAAAACCAAAAAAAAACTTTTCTCCTCATAATAATAGTATCCAAAAGTCAGGACGTGGTAAGTACACTCAAGTCATAGATAACTAGGACGCCGCTTCAAAGATTGCAAAGTGCAACGTTTATATTAGGCGGAATTCGTATTGCGCCTTGCATTCTCTGTAGCGGCGGCGAATAACCGTCGCCTGCGCCCCGACATACCTTTGGCCAGTCGAGCCACCCGTCAAACTGTACAAATACACCAATCGACACAATTAAAAACATACACCCTTCGATTGGTCCCTATAGCCAGGCGACGGTTAGGTCTTTCTTACGTAAGGATACTTTATAAGAAAAAATGTAATAAAAATTAAACTATAACATGACTTAATCAATCTTAAATTTAACATATACAAACTGTTTTTATTTCTCTATTTCGTTTGGCAGTGGTGGAAATGTGCCTTGTTAACGCTGTTTCGTTCGTTCTGTCTTGTCACTACCGATTATAAAGCTGGTATTCCTTAAAAATAAAACATTACCTACTGACTTTTCCTTACGTGAAAATTATTAAAAGTGTTATCACCTTAAAACCAATGTTACTTTCACATAACTAAACCTTTCACAATATTTATTATTTATGTCAAGATTAACAAAATTAAATGCAGGTACAACATTCGAGAATTCGTAACTCTCCAGTTATGAAAAAAAAAACAAATACAAAAAAAAAATACTCGTTCGTAAAAAAAGATGAAATACTCCTACGTTCTAATCTCTATTATTTACATTTAAGACTACTGGAAGATAAACTGTTAATCTTTAACACGATCACTATTAAACTTCTTGGTGTACTTACTTACAGAACAACGCTATCTCTACGATAATATTTCTCACAAAAAATATTTCTTGCAACTAATTCGAGTATAAACCTAATATTATATAATATGTTATGTACATAGCAAGGCACATTCCGCACACAATTAAAGCCTTCAACTTTACATATCTGCTGACATGTGCTTGATAAAACATCATTTTGTGAAGCCTGGTCCAAAACAGTTACAGACTATCGGCAATTTTCAATATCGATTCCAGAGCCAACGATTCCATTTCCGACCAGGCTTTGTTGATTTAGTCTTAACATCGCAAGTATACTACTAACTTACTGAATAAAAATATATTATAATAAAAGAAAATGCAAAATTTTCTATCAGTAGGTACTATGAGGAACTATTTCGTGGGTATTTAATGTTAAAACCCGATTCGGGTGACCTGCAAACGTAGGTTTTGATGTTATTATCAAAATACACAGTCTATTTCATTTCGGACAGCAGTCACTGAGATTATACTTTAGTATTTATAATCACTGGAATACATAAGGCGTAAAAAAATATCAAGAAGTATATTAACATAAACTTATTTCCGAATATACGTTATACACGTACAGATGAAAATGCAATGAAAGAATATATTACTACGTATAAACTACACCGGTCCAAGTATCGTCAGTAAAAATCAAATTTACAAATTGTCATCAAGAAAACTTTATAAAAAATAATATTTTGTAACACGAATCAAATACAAAATTTCATGTATATATATTGATAATAGCGCAGTAATGAATGTATACGTAGGTATACTAATATTGCGAATAGTTAAAATAAATGAAAACTGTCAATTATTGATAAATCGCTGGTTCAAGTCTAGAGGTTAATTGCGTGACTAAATACATAAAATCACGTAAAATTGTTAACATTTACAGAATAACAAAAACACTAAAAAAATAAGCGAACTAATCTAGGTAGTTTAAACTTACGATAATATCAAGTAAAACCATAATGACATACTACCCTGTACTCGCCGTTAAGCGAGCTTTTGGGAAAATAAAACTCCTACGAATCGGCCCGAAAACATATATAATGGCCAGCGACTTTACCATCAAAGTCATCGACACCTTCCTCTCGCCAGCCTATCTCATCTAGTTACAACCGTGTATGTACAGCATTATAACAGACTGCAATGCCCGGTTTAACTAAAAGTTTCCTTTCGATTCATTTTGCAAAATTCCTGTTGATCTGAGATAAATTGTATGTCATCGACTAATCTATTATTTATGAATCAAAATCATTTCAGAGGTAAATACCAGTCTACATAGTTTACGAAGCAGTCTGTCACTATTAAGTTTATTTCAATGAAGACTTAGGATTTATTAACAACGGTTTTATGGCTCACTTTGGCACTGCTATGTACATCGTTTGAGCAAACAATCTTTATACTTCAGCATCACCACGCGATCCACAGAAGCAGAGTAAGCCGTAAAAGTTGACTAAATACAATATTTAACAAACGTTTCGTGTTCCAGTAGATTCTGGAATCTATAACACATAATAAGGTTTAATCAATCTTCGTATGTTACAAAATTGTACAAAATTTGGACGAGCCGAATTTTCATTCACTCGTCCGTACGCGTCACTCGGAAGACCGCGGCCCTCTGCGTCACATTGTTGAATTTCCAACAACTCGGCTAAACTACTCAATAGGGACGATAGCGTGCCGAGAGCATAGTACGAAGTTTCTTCAGTTTAGTAATCAGCTTGTTTTGCTGCTTTTTAAGATAATCGCGCTCTAGTTCATCCTCGCGAAGTTTACGACACAAGGCGGCCGCTTCACGCAATATTACAACTTTCGGTGCACGTTCCTTATCTTTTGTGGCTGGAATTTGCTTTTTGAGTTCATCAAAGAGATTTTTGAGACCTATGCGCCGCAAGCGTTCCATATCGTTGTGGATAGAACGCCGTTCAATTTCAGGAGACTCGGCTTCAGAGTCTGTGTCAGTATTGGAGCGGCCACGTCTGCCGGGGCCTCTCCGCCGCCGAGGCACGGCAGATGTGACGCCTGTGGGTGGTACTAAGCGCTTTCTAGCCACCGGCCTCGGAGTCACGTTAACTTCTACGGGAGCTTGTATATACCGTTCTGAGGAAGACGAACCTCCACTGTAGTCGGCGCGAGATGTTGAAGCCAACGGTTGGTTACTGGTTGTACCGAGCGATACAACGTCGATTTCTTCCTCTGTAACAAAAGAAAGCATCCGTTAAGACCGAGTTCCTTTCAAGGTGGACAAGTTAAAGAATAAAAAGTTGCAACATTAATTATAGAACAGCCTTGCCATTTTATCGTAAAAAACCCGTATAGGAGGACGATTCCTTGCATACTTTCATTCATAGACCGTTCGCTACGTTCGCATCACCATAAAAGGCGAGCGATTGTCGTAGCATCTCTATAGGTATGCGTGTCGGTCTAGATGTGGTCGTGCCGGGATGCGATTGCAGCAGTCAGGTGGGAGGGCATACTGTATAGGTGTGGGAAGGGGGGAGGACGTCGACCCCGCCGTACTACCGCAGCGTCTGTCGACATCGATCCAGACGCCTGACGTCATGGATATTCGCGCCAAAACGAGAGCGCAAGCGCGATTTCTACCGCAGCGGCCGCACTCAATGGACGCTTGGTTATCAACCGGTGGGCACGCTTTCCGGCGCGTCGATGTTAGCTTGTTAACTCTAATTCAATTTTCCCGATCATACACCGCGCAAATTAAATCATGACGCTCCGACTAGCTTTTTATCTACATATTTTTAGCGACACTGTCCGATTTTAAATTAAAATTATGTTGGAGACGTACGGGGTTGTTGGCTTCAAAAGTGACAGCCTCAACACGGGCGTCTCCAATATATTTAATGTACCTGTCTTTTCTAGAAGAGAAGCCATAGGGCTAGTCCTCCCAAATGAACAGGATTAAGTAAGGTACGATAAAACCGAGAGAACTACCGCCTAGAATGTCTAAACTATGTAATTCGAATCGAGCGGAAACTTGGTCTGAATTCCGATCATTTCTGCAATGATTGCAATTTGACGGAAATATCGTCGAAAGCAGCAATTAGATTACAATGGAATTTAAGTGAATGAACGCGGTGTTTAAAGACGTAGTTGAGTACTAAATCTATGGCCGCCTATTTCGCAGAAATCACCGTAAGCGCCGACACTATCCGGTTACACCAGCAACTAATTATGTCAGGTCGGTTCAAAGGTTTGACGCAACGTCTATCCCACTACCAAATATAATAAACTTTCGATTTCATCCCGTGATACCAAAATAGATACGTGGGCAGCTGTTCCATTACGGAACGGAGCAAGTTTCAGGGACATCGGTGTAATTTGCAAACTACGCATGTATAAAAATCGCATAATCAGACGATAAATTTACACACCAACGCGAACATCGATTTCCGCATAGTTACGTAGCCGCTTATCGCAGCAGCTCATCGGTCTAATTTTATCCTTCAGGCGCCTGTCGTCAAATAGAGCTCGCGTGACGTCTAAACGTAGGCGTGAAGGATCCATTGTGAGAGGCTCGGTTTTCACGTGATGATTTTCTCTTTTCCCCTGGCGCCATTGCGATTAACGGTCGCCGAGAGTATTGTTACAGGCCGGCGTGTAAACGATACGGCTTTATTGTGGCCAGTAGACTGGTGATCTCCGCTTGAGTGAATATCTATTATACCTATCGACAGTATTAGAGACCATACACGGATATTTAGACGTTGCAGATAATCTAGATTACCTCTTTGAATTGTTAGCAAATTAACATATCTGCCGACCTGTGTCATATCTATCTCCCACTTAGATTAGTCATAATTTCTAAGCACTAGGACTTAACGTGAGAACACAATGACTCATAGACTTGCACAGTTAATCTTAAAGTCTAGACGTATTGAATTCGCGGTTCGAAACTATACGTGTAATAACAGGTTTAGACAATATGGCCGCTTTACCGGCACTGCTTCCTTATTCATGGCGCGGTTCACAAAGTGTTTCAACAATGTTATCCCAATTATAAGGAAAGCTTGTCGAAAATTTGCGGTCTTATGAAGGATCGTTGGTTCGTTATTAAAATAATTTCGAGCTTAAAAGCATAACACTTAAATTCACCTACATTTAAGGGGAGACCGTTTTGAAAGCTTTGGTGAAAGGGTTTTAGACTTCAGTAATTGTCTGCGTACTCTGTCTGTTTTTAATTAACGTTTAAGACACTTGTGAGATTTCGTGGAATAAATTAACAGTTTTACGAATTACAATAATTCTATCGTTTAGAGGATTATCGTATAATGGAATAGTTTTGGTGGATCAAATGTATTAAGTTTGAATGTAATAGTTAAAACGATGTCGTCAGGTGTGACCTGCTATGTCTGGGGCCTCATGCTCCGCTGACTACAATCCGAGGCCAAGTTCACTGGCATTTGAGCGTGATAATTAAAAATTATCATGACGCGCTCGCGGCTCACGCTATCCTATACAGGTTGTTTGATACAGCCGCCTCCATCCATTCATTCTCATAAAAAGCAATCATTGCCCGAGATGCTTAATCCTTAATGGACGTCCACTGCGAACGACTTTGATGACTTAGCGTTATCGGAAACATCGAACACGATTTTTTGTTGCAGTATATACGAATAAAATGTTTCACTGATACATTAGCAAATGAAATAAACATAATTATTTAAAAACCTAATCTTTTTGTAACAGCCTGTAGAATTCGTCTTAGGTTGTATAGAAATGCTAATTAGCTTCGATAGCGTACTCGTTCTATTATAAGTTGCTTATAATTTTTAATAGTACACTTTCTTATTGCTCAACCGTCAACCGGAAACAGCTTACCTTAATTAAACGTTATAAAAACAGCTTTACTCAAACTTACTTTACACTAAACACGAGTGGGGCGTTCTCATAACTTGTCATGTATCTCACATATTTGATTATTTGACGCTTAAATGCCGGCCTATATTTTTAGAACATTACACAACCGACAGAAGTCGGTCATATCGGCCGTAGTGAGTACTTATAGCTGGATGCCTTCTAAATTTGACAGTTGTAATTTATGGCAGCGTTATGGCGGATCGATCGGGCGTTCGGCCTTGGCGAGTTGTGCGGAAGTTCATGGACGTACACGCGCGGGCAAAGATTTTTGGTTATGCCCATATAACGCCCAGCGGAAAATTCGTTTCGCACAATCTGTAGCCATTATATCAAATACAAATTAAGGTTTCTAAGACGATTTAAAGCTATCAATAACTGCTCTTAATTACTGGGATATCGTCGTATAATTAGGATGTGGATGCAATTAATTAGAATACAAAACACAGTAGTGACCTATCTAAATGTCAACGAGGTCAAGAGTACCAATGAGACCGCACCAATGAGGGGTTTCCGGAGTTGTTTGGGAAACCGGTTGCGTTGCGTCACTAATTTTCTGTATCTAACCGCCACACCCGTCGATTTATAAACTGGTGTCAATATATTCAACAGCCTTATCACCGTGTGAACAAGCGCATTTTCTTTACCGATGTCTGGAGTTTTAACGTTTCGTATCAAGGACACGGCCGTCACGGCTTTAAAATATTCAGTATGATTGGTACAAAGCCCATAAATTATTACGCAAATTCGATGTTTAGGAAAAATACTAATGTATTTAATTAATACCTGATTAACATTGCGTATGCCTATTGAATTTAACTTACGACATTGTATTAATGAATTCTAAAATCACGCTTATAATATCGAATGTCTATTGTATAAGTGTAAAAGACGGTGGGCTGATGATTTAATAAAAATAGCAGGACTGGCTGACTTTTGCCTTTAGCGTTTGGAAAGTGAGGATTTTTTTACCCAAGAGGGTTCCATATCCACAGGCGACTAACATATCCATAAGTTAACACTAACAATACTACTAACAACATTTGAAATGTTGTAGGAATACAATATGTACCTACTATTGTAGGTCGAATTAAATTTCTGTAATTATTAGATTACTTAAATAATTAAAACACCGAGATCAAGGTGACTAAATTATCTTGTTGCCGTGGTGTTATCACACCTATTCGGTTAAGACTTTTTCGTGATAAGACAATACTTTATTTATGTTACTGTGACACGTATTTATTTTTTATCGATATTGTAGTTCCGAAGGCCGCACGGGGGCCGCCTGTATCGACTTCTGTATTAAATGTACTATGATAAGGCACTTTAATCTATTTCTATTATATTGAAGGTCTTCAAAATTTATAAGTATTTTACCTTGTTGTAAATGTAAAAGGGAAACTTGAAACTATATATATATATACATATATACATACACACATATATATATAACAATATATATATATGTGTATAGACGCAAGGCAGCGGTAATAAAAATTCGGAATTCTTGCAATCCGAACACGGTTTATGTTCGTGTACTATCTTACATACCTACTGACCCAGTATTCGACATTCTGCAAATCATATAAATCGTATCTTTTAGCGCAATTGTTTTAAAATATTTCCGATAAGCCACAAGGTCGCAACATCTCCGAGTAATATACGGCGTGGTGAATAAACGCAATAAAAGTTTTGATATTTAATTAAATTGATTTTAATGCTTTGAATTATGGAAATGAAATATTATGTAACAAATTCTTTGACCTATAAAGTTTTAATATCTTTTATACATTTTTAGATAACATATATCCCCCACTTAGAAGTTATAACATTCGAGTAACCTTTACGAGTGATTAACTAATTTTATAGGCATTACGAAACGTTAATGTATGGCATGTGTGTCAAGAAGGAATAACTAATAGTTAAACTAGAATCTAGATCATATTACCTACATATGACTGGTTTGCAACGTCTAGCTTTGGCCAGCAAAACCTACCTATATTGGGGTCACTTTACGAAATAACTTTTAACTTTGAAGGTTTTATATAAAAACCAGAACCGATTTAATGATGTACCGGTTTATTGCGGAAACGAATAAATACTGTTGCTATGGAGATCGTCGCGTCCGAATACCAGACTTTCATATTTATCTGCGCTCGCTTTAATCAAAATTAAAAGTGCTAAGATTTCGCGCCTAAAACCAATATCAGCGAGACTGGAATGCGCACCGGTCAGACTGATACGATTTTTTCGACAAACAAAACCGGATCTGCAAAGAAACCGAGCAACCATCGCCAAGTTACCCTACATAAGACACGAGAATTCAAATGCAATAAACAATATTTGCTAGAGCAATCTGTCAAGATAATACGCAGGTCAAAAGCACCTAGCGCGCCGCTTATCAAAGTAGTTTATTAGGTTAACCTATAATAGACCGAGGCGGGAAATTTTGAAATCACAACGTTCCACAGATTCCAATAAAAAATACATAAAATTGTTATTACAAGTCCGAAGCGCTAGACTGTGTTTGATAGTAAACATGATTTATTATACAAAGCGTTGCTACACGAAGGCATAGTACAACCGTAAAAATATATTACAATGACATAGTTACGTTACACAGTAAATTGGCGCGAAAATGTGACAGCTCTGACCGTACTCGTTTCGCGTGGTGCATGGTGCGATAAAACTGAGCATGCGTCATAAAACTTCCCGCGTTTATGCGAGTTAGTTCCTTAATAAATAAAAATGTTAAAACACATAGATAGACGGTAATGTATATCAAATTGGCGTGCTTTAGGTACTCAGTTGAAACCGGTCGAACGAGCAGCGAGCTCCACTTCAATGAGATTCCATTTCATGCCGTTGCATTCTTATGGGACTAACGGACTAGACAATCCAGGCTCACAGCGAACTATATTATTAACCTTGGCTACGCATTATAAAAAGCAACATAAACAGTGCGTTTTGAAAACATGCCCATCGCGACCTTACAAACTCTTATCGAATATCGGTATTAGCTGTGATAACACACAAAGTATAGTACTTGTGTTTAAAATGAAATATTTATACGACATTGATTCGACATTCGTCTATTGATTCCGCTGTATCCCGTCCTTGGATTGACTTGTAAAACGTTGTGTTACCTAAGCAGACGTATCAATTATTCATTCAAATAAGATGCCGTGCAAATCTAATTTGAAAAGTAATTAATTGGAGAGAAACCAGCTTGATCATCGACTACGCTGCACTAGTTTTCAGTTTGAGATCAAAACTTTCATCGAAGAATGAAGCGGAGCGAACAATGCTTAATTGAACAGTTTGATTTCTAATTCCTAATCAAATACGAAATATAAAATGGCGCATGAACTTTGGGGAACATATATTTAATGAGCGTCGCGACGGTTCGGCTGTTAACCCTGGAGTTCGGGAGGATTCAATGTCAGAATTCGGTCGACGCACCAGCGACCTTCCATCCTTTAGAACGTTTAGTCGGTATCTGGTAATACTTCAGGGATATTAGGGAAGGTTGGGACGTTCAAGGTCGAAGTAGAAGGTTCCGGAAGCGGGTGCGTCTAGACAGAGCCGGGGGGTGCCGGTCGATACGCAGTTTCCCGCGCTACCGCGACGCCTGCGTCCTACGACCCGAGCCCATCTTGTACATTTCTTCAAGTTCTAATTAAAATACCCGAAAGACTAATCCACTTCGCAACTTTTTAGGAAAATGTTTCTAACTTAAAAATTTCGAGATTTGCAAATGTGCTTTCGACGTTCACGAAACATATTAGGGTGTACATTATTGGTGTATTTATATACATAAACAAAAAAAGATCGAAAACGTTATCGAAAATAAAAACAATATTTAGCCAATTAACCGATGTGCACGTTATATTACTTCGACATTCAATGTGACATTAATTTAAAAGTCAAATTTCAATTATGTTATATTTATTACACGATACGCCACAGATAACTAAACGGATTAATATTTTGACAACGTCCTCGTAAACTAAATGCTTGTACTGACCTGATTCTCCCGAGTCAGATGGTGTCTGAACGCCAAGGCACTCGAAGTGTTGACGCGCCGTGTACGAATGATCTGCTGCCACGGCTCTGGTATCCCTCAACAGCCTTAAAGCTGTGCTAGTAACATCCACAACATGACGGAACGGAGGGTGCTCATCTCCGTCCAAAGTCGGTGGAGTGTCTGGTCGGGGTGGTGACATATCCCGATCCCGGCGTAGCACGCTCTCTCCAGGAGCAGCCACTCTTAAGTCCGTCGGGACAAAGGTGTTCGGCAGCCCTGTGTCTATACAGTAGCCTGCCCACA
The DNA here is from genome assembly GCA_963693345.1 of Pieris melete. Classification (NCBI taxonomy): domain Eukaryota; kingdom Metazoa; phylum Arthropoda; class Insecta; order Lepidoptera; family Pieridae; genus Pieris; species Pieris melete. The sequence goes on from CAVNZK010000114.1 coordinate 29,624, forward strand.
TGCAATCGTGATGTACAATATTGTCTTTGTGTTCCTCGGGTGTCTCTGCTACCCTCCAATCGACTTCATTTTCCTGCATCAAGCTAAACGTCGAATCGGTGTCTATTCTCTCCGTTTCGTATTCCACTTGTGACCAGAATTCTGAAGTCGCTGATAAGGTAATGTCATCCAAGGGTTCGAAATCCCCCCAAACGTCCAACTGGAGTATGTCAAGTGGTGGCGACATTGTCAAAGTATATCTAATTACTATCTAATTTTAAAGCTAAGACGAACTCGTCGATATCACAGGGCCCTCTTATCACAGTACGATGCGCGCGATCAGTCCACGCACACCGCCTAGAACAAAACAAAACAAAATAATTAGTCCACTTTCACTTCTGTATTTAAAATCGTAAAATTAATTTAAATTAACCAGTAACGCACTTGATTCACATCAAAGAAACTATTCAGTTGTATTCGAAATTGAAACTAAAAACCTAGGTTGTTGGCCTTTATATTTACAAACACTTTAACTTTTTGACAAGTGTCCACAACAAAGCCATTAACAAGACTGAAGTCTGGACGGGGAAACAAACGCTTTTAAAGGGTGCATGTCCTTGAGCATCCCAGCAATTCTAATAATAATAACTTTACCAACATTTAGCAAATCATTTTTTCTATTTCCTACCTGACGATACCACGAAGTGATAGCGTCAGGTAAAAGCTTTAGAAAGAGGCTGTTTACAAACTCAAACGGCGCGAACTTATTGTTTACCAATACTGGCGAACGTTCATTTTCCCGCTATATTGTTCATAACGCCACATAATAAGTAGTACATGCAATTGTGCAATATTTCATTTATTGTTATAATATAGTTATTTTCCATTGATGGAAAATACACGTCTATAAGATATAGATTTTAAATATTTACAAAAAACTGAATTGTTACTGAATAGGTATTTTTTGGTAAAACATCAATTAACCTACATAAAATAGAGCGCTATTACGCTGTTCGTCTAAACATCTCAAATTGAAGTCAAGAATTCCGAACCAATTTTTCACAGTTAGGCTTATTATATTTATTTTTAATGCGACATATAGAGAAAAAATTTAAACAAGTTTATAGTGATTTTAAATTGTTAATATTGTATAATTTTCTATTATATAAATATTTTGAATTTTAATAGACTATAATAATATTATATAATAATTAATAATGCATATTATATATTCCGACTTCAAAATTTCACAATATAAATGCAACAATTATATTGCGCTTCAACCGCAACCAATATGATTTTTTTTATAAAAAAAATATTTATAGGTAATATAAATTTGATTATTTAGTTTTTTGTTATTTAGGGAGGTGACTAAGTCTTAATATCTACCTTTTACATTGGATAAAAAAATTAAATTCTAAAATTTCCAATTTTACTCTAATTTATTCAAACGAAATATTGTAAGAAACTTACTAATAAGTAGGTACCAAATACGTAACATTGTAAGGAATTTGTGCGCCAGTAATTCGCAGAAATTCCGAACCAAGCCTCGGCTTGATATCGACAACGCCCCGGTAGGTACTTGTACCACCATTAATACGTACTTCTGGCGCATAAAATACAATTTATTGACCTAATAATCACTTTAACAGTTCATAAAAATAGGTATGTAAGTGACACTCACCAAAAAGTTTTTGTGCAATCCGGCTGCTACCGGCAAATTACACAATTTTACACAAGATTCTTCAGAATCTTCGACAAAGTTTTTTTCGTACACACTGCGTTACACTCACTGAGAATATGCGATTGGTACAGTGTAAATTAAAGACAGTACTTCTTCCGAGACCTCCGATTGAGTTTGTCAAACACTGAAACATTATTCGGATGCCGGTTCTGAGGAAAGCCGCGCGTGCTTTTCGTGTGACGCCGTAGATACGACTAACTGAACGCGAAGTTGCGAGCGGGAACGAGTAGCGTACCCGACCGTCGACCGAGTACCGGCCGCCGGCGCGGCGCTCGCCCTCCTCCCCTCTACCCGTGGCGGCCCCGCGCCGCCGGCTAATTCGATGCCATTCACGAAATTCACTGAAAATACGCGCCATCTCAAACTTCACCGACCAACAACTACACTATCAAACATCGTCCTAGGCAGGGCAGCTAATATTTTGACAAAAACGCTGAATATAACGAAGATATCTAACAAAATATCCGGCGTCTGTCGCTGCGGGGGGATACTTGAGGAAGGAAATCAGCGCAGTGGCTTTCGTCGGACATATAATAGAATATAGATGTGTGCGAAGTCGGCAGAGGCGGTTTCTGTGGGTGGAAAATCGAGCTAGGTAGCCCGTAGCGTCACTTGGCCGTCGGCTCTCGGTGAAGGAGTATGTCGCTTTTCTTTTTTACCGTCGGCTATATTGAACCTAGTCCGTCGACATTCCTAAGGTACGGGTACGTTCGACTTATGGGCTACGAGGCGAACGAGAAATACCTTAGCCATTCTGACGAATTGCAAGTCGTTATTGCTTTACGTCTGCGAAAACAATTAGGACATAACTTTTAATGCCTATTGGCCATAGGGTCGTGGGTATTTTAACTTGAGCACACGGTGAATACCTCTGTACAATGACTTCATACGAGTACTACTAATGAGAATACTAATAAATAATAATATATAGTATAATAGTATTTTTGTTATGGCCTTATCAATTGCCTAATCGCATCATATCAGAGTATATAATAATTAATAAGAATGAAGACAGTAATCGGGTCGCCGGATAGAGGAGAGTAATTTTTTTTAATTGTGTGTTTATTTCTCTATAAACACCAAATAAGTGAAGCGATAATATGTCCGGGTGTATTAATTCAGGGGAGTTAATTAAATTATGTATAAGTTACAATCTAAGTATTAATTCTAGAGTAGATATGTATTACGCACATAGTTTTTTATAAATACATCACACTAGGGTTTTATTGTTATGAAAGATGTATAAAGCCGTTTAAAAATGTTTATAATAACTTTATTACATAAAATATATTACATACAAAAAATGACGTCGACATAATTTATATTATTGTTTATTATCATTAATGTTATACTTTAAAAAAAGACAACAGAACAAAATTAAATTTAATCTATGCATACTTCCATCTTTCCCGCCATATGGTTCAACGACTCAGCATTCCTTGCCTTGTTTCCCCGCAAATAAAATTTCAGGTTTGGAAATATGGCTTAAGAATATACATTCTTATGAATAGCAAGCTACTTTAAAAGTGATATTTTTTATTTAAATATCGTAATTAGTAAGTTATAAAAGGTATTATTTGAATTTCATTGTGTAAATATGTGCTATGTAAGTAAAAACATTATTTTCATTATTACACCTTGTTGCCTATTGTTTTACAATAATACTGCAATTTTTGTGCAATCTGCACAATATTGCGTAACATGATCTAAGATTTAAAGTAGGTATTGTGAAATCGCTTCCTGTGCGCCGCAGCCGTTTCAAACCGTAGAAAAATTAGATCAAGCTCACCCCAAACTCAGTGAAAGGACCCTTCAATTAATTTCCCATTCATACAACCCTTTGCCCTACAAAAAATAGATACGCGGGAAGCACCCACTTCCGAGTAACTAGCTAAAGATGTCAAACAATCTACGTGTCAGGAAGAAATGCAAATAACTCACCAAATTTATACCTTAAATCGAAAACAATAAGATTCTTCAATCGTCCCGATGTTTAAAAAGGGATATTAAAAACCCGTTATAATCCTATCGTTTCCCGCCTAGTTAACAAAAATAATTTTGTCACATTTTTGACATATGACTTCTTGATGCGTTTTGACGTGTTTTTTTTATATAGAAAACATTAGGGCGTATTTTCAGCTGTGTTTATTGTCATTAAAACCTCCTTTGGTAAGATTACTAATGAATAATAATTAACTGTAGGAATCACAATACAAATAACTTTATATTAACCATTTTTGCTTTGCAAGAGTAAAATATATATTATTGAATAATATGTAGGTTACAACTATATAAAATAGCAGTGTCTCTTGCTCAGCTCTTGTTAAACCGTTGCTAGGCAACCATAAGCCGCGTTTGTTTTTTTTTTGTGTAGAATACATATCATGTATATCTTATTATCATTCGGACTAAGGAGGTATGTGCATGAAGGTTTCACCCCAGAACAAATATTTCGTGTTAAAATGAACAAATTTATTCTGGGGTTTCTGGTAACACTAACAACGCAAGAGTTATATCACAAACGCGATTATTTTTGGATGTACATATTTGATTAAAAAATTTCATTTCAATGTCGTTACTATTAAAAAAGTATATATATGTACTTGCTAACTTGTACTCAAACGTAAGGTTAGCAATTGAATTTTTGAAAATTATATATATTAAGTATTATTTTTAATTAGACCAAAATACGTATTACTAGAATCATGAGGAGCCGAAAGTCTAAATGCCATTGACTTACGCTATCGAAAAAAAAATTGGATTTCTCGTGCTTCGAAAAGGTACCAATTTTTACCTGACAGTAACCGTTATTACCGACAAAGATATAACAAGACATTTCTACGAATTGCTAGGTATTAGAAAACCATTGTAGGCTTACGTGAAAATAATACCTTTTTATTGTTCTTCATCTATTGTCTTTGATAGATGTCGAACCATAAAAGTTTTAGTTATTTAACAATATTTTGTGGAATTGTGAGTACAATTTATTCTATTGTAATATTAAAGTTTGCTTAATCCTTAAAACAATATTCATTTGTAAGACTTTTACAAAGGGAAAGTTGAACGATACCTTAACAATGCTTTATAATAAAAAAAACAGGATTAGGCCTAGTTGCAAGCTTTCTATGCTTTTGTAATCTGTGCGATTTGGCCAATAGGCTATTAGCATTTCTCTCATGAACTCACTTTTCATATAATTCGTTAAAATCTGTTTTTTATTTTCTTTTATAAAAACTGTGTCTTAATGAAGAAAAATATCCAATTTGCTGCAGTCGTTCGAAAGTTGTGTTCGTTAATCTAAATTGTTTTGCCTACTAATAAAATATATTTTGCCTACTAATAATAACTCGTTGTTTAAATATAACATTGGAATCCTAATTCCAATGTTATATTCGGCACCTCGTATATTACAGAATAATCACTACTTATCCTGAGCTTGATATATTCGATAGTGGGCTGATAAATTAAAAAAAAGCAATGTTAAGCAAAAAATACTAGTAAAAACTAACTACTACAACCTAACTACACTTTGAAAAATCTTCATTGAACTTCATTTGACGTTATGAAACTTTAATTCACAATTTCTAAGTGATTTCTTCTTAAAACCAATCATTTAAATTTCTTAAGTGAACAATTATTTTTTAAAAAATATAAATTATTTATACGTTACACTACTGGCATAAGAATTTTAGGTGGGCATGGCACACATGGGAAACATCGGTCTAAATACTCTTCCACACTATGAATTTGATATACGCCGACTACGACCGCTGGAACTCCATGTCCGTTAAATAACGAAGTATTAGAGAGATCTAGGTAGACGTAGTAACTACTGGTATTGTAAACCCGGAAGAAAGCTCCGCAACTTTGACACATAAAACAGCATTAAAAATGCATAGGGTTTGACAGCAATTTGTCACTACACGTTTGGATTAGGGTCATTATGTGTAAAGCATCTAATCTTTCCTTTCAATACACCCCTTTTAAAGGGCCATGAGAGCTTTAGAAAGTACTAGGAAATGAATTTTAAGTCAGCTTTTTAATTTAGACGGGGCGCGCGTTGTCTGTTTTTTTATCCAATGTATTTAATGACTATTCGATATAAAAATATTTTTGTGTCGTAGTCGAGGTCATCCGCAAACGAGGTTCGTAATGTTTACATATGTGTTTAGCGCTCAATTTGACTAGCCCTTGCCGATGTCAGGTTATTAAACTACCTGATGCCCGCGACTTCATCTATATCTCGTACAATATGATTGTATCAATAAAGTGTTGATTTTGTTGTCCAGTACAAAAATCATATAATAATAAGCCTCTTATCCTGAACTGTTTCTTTGACTTTGTGGTTGACTCTTATCTTTAAGTTATAAAATATCTCTGAGTTCAGTGTGCCTCTTGGCAAAGGCCTCCTCTAACAATTTCCATTGTACTCTGTCTCTTGCAACCCTTCTCCATTTTGAGCCTGCTGTTAATTTTAATTCGTCTTACAAACAAAACAAAAATCATATATAATAACAAACAATTACACTAAAAATATATCCAGAGATGGACATAATATTTACCTACAAAAAGGTTCAAAGGGAACAAACAATTAAAACTATTCACTCTTTTTAACCATATATCGAGATAGCTTAAACAAGTCAAGGAAGTCTTTATGGAAAATACTTTTCCCCAATAATATGGTTTAATAGTATAGTATAGTAAACAAAAGAAGAAGACAGAGAAAGAAGATATAAAGAGAATAGGGAGCATAACTAAGACAAGAAGAGATAACATTAGAAAATAACGGAAGCAATTGCAAGAGGCCTATGTAACACAGAACACGCTGATCACCAAGGCACATATGATGTAAGAGATTAAACAAATGTTTATATATATTATACTGGGTGTCATATATAATATACTATATACCTACGAGTATAACACGGTACAATAGTTGTAAATAATGTTTTTATACTAATGAAAAGTACCTATATATTATATATTTGTATCCAAACTCAAAAAGTACAGGACTGATTTCAGAATTATCCCTGAGTAATAAAATAATAATAAAGCCAAGAGAGGACGCCTCATAAACATAAACAATACATACATATACTGTTTTGTGTATCTATTGTATATCTAACAGAGGTACATTGTGAACCCAAGTCTAAATTTTATCTTTATTAAAGAACAAATGAAAGCTCCCACCAAAATGTGACATAATTGCGATCAAATTGTCCATCGTGGCCGTCAACAAGTGTCAACTGTCAACTCTGACCCTAACCTATTGGCCAAGAGAGTCACCGTTTTAGTCAGAGGCCGTGGGAGGCTGTCTATGGGAATTCTAAAAGCATTGTTTTTGCTAATAACGACATGTTCACACCAGGAACATTGGCGATATTTTTGTCCGACTTCAAAAATTGGGGGACCGAATGTTTTTGAACTTTTAATAAAAATTTATTCAATATTGAAAGAGATATAGGAAATTTTCGGTAAATAAATAATCTGTTACGAAAATATAGAAAATATGTTGGAATTCATAAAAATAATAAACGGCTCAAATATAAGATTCTTTCTTCCTGCCTCCCTTGTTCCCTTTAGAGACTCTTGGGCCGTCTGGTTCAAGTGCACAGGCGCTTATTAAAGATCTAAGTTGTCACCTGGTGGACAATACCCGCGACCAAAGAGCTGGTGCTTTCCTCGCAACAATTAAACATCGCAATACAGGGAGGAAATGCTGCCAGCGTTAAAGGTACACTGCCACAGGGACAAAAGTTTTTAATTTTCTAGTTATCAATTTTTAATTATTATTACTTGTACTACTATCTAGGTTAAGACTATTGTAAAAACTGCATATTTTTGTCTTGGAAGGAAAACGATTAGTTCATAAATAATTTAACTCTTCATCTGCATTTTAAAAATAAAATATTTATTATAACGAGGCCTTATGAAACCAATAAATAGCGAGTAGATAATAGGAAAAACATAACATTTTATTATTGAACGTTTAGACTGCCTGGGAAACTGTCATTGATATGGGAAAACCAATTAACAAAGGGCCATATTCGTGTATTTCAACTCCAACTGAGCATTAATGTGCATTTAACTGGTACAAAAAAGGAAAAAAATCATGAAACAGACACAGAAATATGACTCTCCAGAAAGAGAGTAGTGGAATAGTTCTTCTGGGCTATGGGAGTTCATAACACATGATAATTGTAGTGAGAAAAAAAAAACCCGTCTGATAACAGTTTAATAATAGTTGCATAGATTTATATCGTTAAACACGCTATAAATCTATTAATAGTTGTATAATTTGTTCTACCTCTAAACATGCGATTACTCCTACCCTAACATTCATAACTTTTGTAAGTACTCGTTATTATTAGTAAAATTATTGAGGCCAAAAAATTAATACTCATAGAGTATTCTATTTATCGCACTTGCAACAATGGCCGCCAATACACACGAAATACTTCGTATTAGAATACCGACAAGTTACGTGCCGAGAATCATTGCATTGGCAACTTTCGGCAAGATGAGACAATGATGTAATGGCGATTGATAGCAATTGAGATTTTAGGGCTGTGAAAAGCTGTAACTAAAAGCTTTACCATTTTGCGATATGCTGGTTTCATTTATCATGAATCTATTAAAACCTGTATCTTAGGATTCGTAGTTCGCGCTAAGTCGAGTCTTAGCGCGAACTACGAATCCCGTATGCTTATGACGTATGGAAGTAGGTACTTAGGTCGACTTTGTATCTTATCCTAATCACCTGCATCATGAGCTCACCCCACATACACACCTTCGCGTACATAACCTCACTTTTACACCATCACACAACAGAGCCGAATTATATATTACTTGGTTAAGTGTATTGAATAATTTTTGTTGCTCCGACTTACTTTGCAAATCCGACTACCACGGAATAGTATTTTCATTTCTATAATATATAACCTATGAAAGTCACAAATAACGTAGCTTTCTATTGATAAAAGAATTTTCAAAATCAGTTCAGTAGATCCAAAGATTTCCCCCCAAAAAAAAATACTTTATGTTATTGGTATAGATTTAACAATTATTTATCATCGACCTAAGAGCGCACTGGTATTGCGACTGTATTTAAAATATGTTAATTAAATCAGATTTATTACATCGAAATAGAATAAAGTTAATAACCAAGCTCTCTTTATAGTAAATAAAATAATCAATATTGACATAAAATATAAAACATAATACTTTTCGTTTGTAAAAACCAAATGTGACAGAATAATCGCGTTGCAATTATGTATTTCTTTAATATAATATAGACTTAATTTAAATTAATTTGTTATTAAAATATTTCTCTTATTCCCTTACAAATGTATACACTTAAACTAACTTTTGAATACGAGATAAAAACTGTTTATGCAAATTCTCCTTGTGCTTTGTATTACTTAGCTAAGTGTATTGAATAATTTTTATTTATTTTTCCCTTTTGTAAATTTTTGAAACTTTTTGTATGTACATATTATTTATTCCATCTTGGAATATATTTTAAGTGTAATTGTAATTGTTAATTAGTAATTGTTTGTTACATATATATTTTCGTTAGCTGTAGGATTTCGAAATAAATATTTAAAGTTCTAAATATATACACACCACATATAACTATAAAATGTCTTGTAAGTAGTAGTATATTAATTTAGAAGTAGAGATTAGGTGTAAATCTATGAAGATTTTCATCCTAATAATAGTCATAGTACATATACTTAGAGCTTAATAGTTGCTACTTCTGATTAATACATACAAAAGTTAATTTTAATTTCACTTAAACTTAATTTAATTTTAAATTAAATGAAAGTTTTTTCGTTGAACTTAAAAATTATGTCAATTTGCGATCAAAATCTATCTACCCGTTTATCGTCTGTAGTATAACCAACCTATTAGAAACTAGAAATTGCTTCTATCCTACAGGATCTAACGAAAAGCAACTCTGTAAAATATTTAAAAAATATTTATCTGGAACTCGGTATTATTTTGAGTAATAATAATTACTACTCAAAATAATACTAACTACTAACAATTATTGTTAGTAGGAATAGAAAATGCTACAATAAATTTAAATAAAACCTTTTGTCGTGTCAACCCTAGTACACAGGAAGGTGTTCAATATAAAAATGGCGCTAGCGTCGTCTGGCCGTCGTCTGCGCAGCTTGTATGCCACTCGCATCCCGCCCTTCCGTCCCATGTCAACAAACTCGAGGAATGCGGTGCAATGTACTTCTATGCACTTGATGCATGATCTGAATGGTCCACTACACCCAAATTCACAAAATTGTATTTAAAATGGTCAGTTTATGCTGCCTCCGAGAAGTTTTAACATGATGTAATAATAATCAAAAGGAACGTTATCTGATTGTTTGTATTGAAGAAGCTCCAAAACTACTGAACCAATTTGAAAATTTCTTTCACTATTATAATCCTACATTATCCCTGGTGAACATAGACTATAGAATGTTTTCAAAAAGTAAGGGCTAATAGGTACCTATATCGCGTACGCTGCGGAATATACAAAAGAGAAAAGATATGTACGACATTTTCATAGAGTCATTAATATATACAAAAAAATCCACACACCGCACACCGTGTCTAACTATAATAAGACTTTTTATATATCTTACTAATGAAGCATCCGCCATCTTTTAATTAAAATTTAAAATAGGGATACCAAAACAAATATACCCCACTGAAATTATTGCGCACTTATTTTAAAGTATAGTGCGAGTTAAAACAATGCATAAGTCTTTGTTTTCGTTGCGTGCTTTTTAGATTCTACCCATGAATTTGTTAGCAGTGTTGGACTAGTAGCGTACGATTTATCCTTGAGGTCATAGGTTCAAACCGCAGCTGTGTCACTTTTCTGTCTATAAACACCAATACTCTCGCGGTTCCTCCGCAGATCATTTTCAGAAACCGTGTATAGGTCTGGGATCTGTATATGTGTCATGATCATTTGTTAATATAATAGGCAAGTGATCAGCCTCCTGCCCTGCGATTCTGTAACTCACTTCACGAACTCACACAGCGGTTTTCGCATCGGCGGTCGCTCTCAAATCAGTCGTGAAGCAGTCATTTTATGATTTGGCATAAAGGTGGGAGCTTGTAGTTTATTGTTTATCAGAATGCCAAATCATAAATGACTGCTTCACGACCGATTTGGGAGCGACCGCCGATGCGAAAACCGCTGTGTGAGTTACAGAGTCGCAGGGCAGTTCCTGACACACGCCGTCGGCTTTTTGGGTCTAAAACAAGCCGGTTTCCTCACGTTTTCCTTCACCGATCGAATGTTAAATGCGCATATCGATATCGGTGTTTGGGATCGATCCGGAGGACTCTTGTCGCAGGGTTAAACTGCACTGCTCAAATTATTCTAGTTATCATACTAATATTATAAACGCGAAAGTTTGTAATTTGAATGGATGTTTGTTACTCCTTCACGTAAAAACTACTGAATGGATTGTATTGAAACTTTACAATAATATAGCTTATACATCAGAATAACACATAGGCTACAATTTATAAAAATATTGTATGAATTGTCCAAAATATCAAGTAAGTAGGAAAAATATATTATATGCGAGCTATTATGGCGTTCGGTGCCAAAATCGCTAGAGTTAGACATATGTAATGTATGTAGACCAGTCATTATAGACATTCGAAATCGAAAATTTGATAATCATTCCAAAAGTTTTCAAACTTCGGTCAAGTGAATGGTACATTGGGACGACAATAAATCTCATTTTGCAACCTTGTTCGCAGTCCGGAACATTGTTAAAATTGCAATTAAATTAATTTTTGCTGTATGGTCGTGAAAAAAATTCCAAAAGTTCTGCAAACTTGGGGAAGTTTTCGATATAATATTTCATATCACGTATAAAATTTGCAACCAACCTAAGTGTACGGAACATTTTTTGTTATTTATTTTATTTTCGATATATCTGTCAAATTTGCAGAAGTTTTGGAACTTTTCCTTCAGTTTAATAAAGAAAAACATAAATTTTTAATAACAAAAAATGTTCCGTACACTTAAATTGGTTGCAAATTTGACACGTGATGTAAAATAATATATTTAACACCACTCCAACTTTGCAGAACTTTTGGAATTTTGGTCTCAAGAACTAAGCAAATTATCATTTATTGCCTTTTTAACAATGTTCCGGACCGCAGAGCAGGTTGCAAAATTTTATAGTTTGTTTTAATACCAGTCCCGACCTTACATCAAAATTTGAAAACTTTTGGAATTATAGTGAATTAATTGTCTTGACTGACTGGACTAATGATGGAAATGTTTATTTTAAATAGTCAATATCTTTACTACTCGAAATACTAATCCTGCGCAGACATAGCGGGCATTAGCTAGTATTTAAATATTAGTGTAAAGTTTTTTTATATACTTAAAGCAAATAATTTAAATTTATTTAACCGACATTCAAGGCTGTCTATGAAGTAGTATTACAAAAGCACAAAAGGTTTAAATGATTTACGTGTTTGCATACAAAGTTTGGACAGGTGGTTCTGGTATTCGATAAAATGATATTCACAATTAGTAACAACTTAAGGCTGGCTATACATCTCATATAAATACTAATGAATAGCTTTATGTGTTATGAACGGTTGCACCAAATCTTATTTGGTTTGTATTAAATTTTCATGTCACGATCACAACAAAGTAAGATGACAAACAAAAAGACTGTCTTAGAATTATAATAGTGGATAGTCCGTTAATTAAGGATGAAATGAAATACAGGTACATAAATCTGAGGTCCAGACCTAAAAAGCATGCTACGACACAGTATTTTTAAATAACGTGTCACATTGTTTGTCCGCTATGGGGCTCCTAAACTACCGAACCGATATCAATCAAATTTGCATACTGTGTGTAGTTTGATCTAACTTAAAAGATAGCTTACATCTCAATTTATACCCGCAATATTATTTTATTGCAAAATATTTGTTTATTATATTTTGATAGTCACAATTATAACAGATGTCGCTGTGTTGAAAGTACCAACGTTTCACATAAGCTACAATTTAATGGCATAACCACGAAAAAATCATGGTGGTCCCCATGACTGGTGTGCTGCTACCGTTTCCCTTGAATAGTTTGCTACTAAGTAATATAGCAAAAACCTTAGCCACAGCAACGCTCGGGCGGTCTGCTAGTATAATAATATAAAACATAATACTTTTCGTTTGTAAAAACCAAATGTGACAGAATAATCGCGTTGCAGTTATGTATTTCTTTAATATAATATAGACTTTAAATTAAATTATTATTAAAATATTTCTCTTATACCCTTACAAATGTATACACTTAAACTAACTTTTGAATACGAGATAGAAAACTTTTTATGTAAATTCTTCTTGGGCTTCTGTAAAAAATATTCAAGGCGGTCAATCTTTGAGTTAAGAGACAATTGATTTTTATATAGATGATAGATCACCTAGATGAAACATGTGTGTAGCATAACTATAAAAGATAAAGGAATATGTTAATGATACATTAATCTTAATTATTACGGTCACGGGTGTTTTCTTTGGTTCGTTTAAAAAACGATTTTTTTGGTTCGTTGCGCTTAAAAGGGCCATTACCTACCATTGACTACCATTTTAATTATGTACTTTTAAGGGCTATATAATAGTTAATGGTATGTAACCCGTACATTTATAATACTAAAATAATTGACTGTAATTAATTTTGTATTCTTTCCATGTTGATGCATGGAAACTATAAATCAAAGTTAATCACTATGTTAATCATATGAATATCACTATATTAAGTTATTATGGGTAGTGATGTTTGTCTAGTGGTTAAGAACTCATCACTGAGATCTTCGGTTCAATCCCCGACTGTATGGATTTTGTGCGCAATTATTTGCGAGGCACAAAATCCGTATTACCTCGACATCCGTCGTTCCATAACTGAGCGTTTTTAAGGCAGTTTTTGCCGCGCACCACCACTATGTGGAACCAGCTGCCCACTGAAGTATTTCCGAACCAATTCGACTTGGGGTCCTTCAAGAAAAGAGCGTACCAATTCATAAAATTCCGCAACGCACTCGCGAGCCCTTTGGCATTGGAGTGTCCATGATATCACTTAACATCAGATGAGCCTCCTGCCCGTTTTCTCCCTATTCTATAAAAAAAAATACACAAGATTGTGTAGAATTATATAAAGAGGTACATATAATACACCAATGCAGCCGTATCAGGTAACTAGTCTTTTTAAATCTTACGCAACGCACATTATTAGCAAAGTAAATGAATGAAGGGTGAATGATCGATAAATGCTAACAAAATGTTTACTTGGCGACGGCAAAAATGCGCTGATACAAATTGTATTCCACGAAAAGAATCATTATTTAACGTAATATTAGAACTTTGTATTGTTATAAAAGTGTCATATTTAGAAAATAAGCTACATTCTTTAATAAATGGCGAAATATTTAAATGTAAATGGCGTTTTAAATGTAAATTAACACAATTAATTAATCTAATAATGTCCTGTCGGATTTGCAATAAAACGGTGATGAAAATGGACTCGGTGAACATTTTCAGCAACTCTATTTCGCCGAGTCGCTTAAGAATCCTTGCTGTGATAATTGTTTGCTATATTTATTCATTATTCCTACATAATTATGTATTTACAGTGTATATGCGCGGCTACTTGGCAACCTCTTCAATACATAGCCCCTCGTGAGTTGTGCTGCGATATTGTGAGGAAGTTGCATGGATATGGTTAACACGGCGTCTTCTTAAGTTCCCATGTTATATATATCCATGTCTATAATATTGTTCATAAGTATCTGATTGTCCTTCTTGAAACTTTGATATTTGAGAGAAAAAATCATATACAATTTTAAAGCGTTATTACGCGTCTATCTGATACGGTATAATTCCCATTGTTTGGAAAATAAGTATTAAATATGAAAAACCTCGTAAAAACTAAAATTTGTAGTTGGAAATTTTTTATTGTAGTTTTATTATTTTTTGTAAATTTGTATTTTAGAATATTTATATTTCAAATTTATAAAATTCAACAGGCTCAAGTAGTTTGGAGATGTTCACCGAATGGTGGACGACAGAACCCCAAGGTCGGAACTCACAACCTGGTGCCAAGAGGAACTTTGGTAAGCTGACGTTGCGTTGGTTGTATGAAGTTGTCAAGGACCTCGAAACAAAAGGTGTTCGAAGTCGGACGCAAGAAGCTAAATAGATTGCGATGGTGAAATATACTTGAGGAGCCCCGGCCCACAAGGGGCTATAATAGCCATTGATGATGATGTTTATATTTGTTGTACTTAAATAAATATATATACAAGAATGATCAACAGATGGTGTGAATAGTTTAATATCATACAAACTAAAATAATATAATATTAAAATAATATACACTGAAAAAAATAAATAACCTTAATATAAACTAAAATATATCATTAAAAGGAGTCCCTTTAGGCAAGGTTCCGAAGATAATGGCAGCCTTTGAATCGCTAGACTAATCGCTGCCAGATCTTCGGTCTCCTGTGATGTCGACTCCATTCGGTGTCGAGACCCTTGGTCCGTGGGGTCCTAGCGCTTTAAGGCTTTTTAAAGTCATATCAAAAAGGTTAGTTTACAAGAATTAAATGTTAATGTCTTTTACATTACATACCATAAAGAGTGACGGAGAGTTTATCCAGTTCTTCTTGTCCGCTTTGCGCCCTTGCGAACTGGTAGTAAATGTAAATTTAGAATCCATTTAACATTTTTTCTGTTGACGTTCATGAGTGTACTTGATTACGTATATGAATAAGTAGTCTTTGTAAGTCCGAGTATTAATGTGTTGTATTTGAAAAAATGCCACCGTTGCGTTGCGCATGCGCATGCTTCGAGCCCAAAGAAACAGAAGTTAAAGAATGTATTGTTAAGGGATAGAATTTTGATTACCGTCATGTGCACGGAATACATAAGTAAGGAAAGGCCGGAGTCGAAATTTCTTTAGAAAAAATTCTATGGTAACGAAATATTAGTTTTTGAATAAGCTAGGTTTTCATATCACCCACGCGTCTTTGAAAATAAATACTAGCCTTGGCACACAACATTTTTTTCAGTGTTAATATTAATAGATACAGAAATAGAACCATGAAAAGGCCCTTTATGCACTTTAGAGTTTCTTTTTTCTTAGTTTTTCCTGACTAGGGTTTTCCTGGAGATCGATTGTTAGCGATAACGCCAGCCGTTGCAACCCATAATTAATGTTATTTATATTTAAATACAAAATACTTCCTTCCACAAATGTTATTTGAAAACTGAAATCGTTTTTAAAGGTAAAAAATAAACTTTAAGCTACCTTCTGCAATTACTGCTGTTTACGTTATACAATTAAATGTAACATTATGAAATGATGTATGATTTTTCTGATGCGCCTGCGCACGCGATACTGTAATATACGTGACCTTTGGATAGCCGGTCTCCTTTAAGCAAATAATTAGCTTTAATGATTAACTATGAAACAAACAAAATAATAACTTCTGTTTAAATGCATTTTTTGTGTTTTTGTGCGACGTTTGAAATATTTATTACACGTGCTGTTACAATATACTGCAGTATATTACTGTATACTGAGCAGTGATGGTCTAGTGGCTTCAACTCTCATCCCTGGGGTCGTAGGTTCGATCCCCGGCTGTCCCAATGAACCAATGAACTGCCTATGTGCGCATTTAAAATTCGCTCGAACGGTTAAGGAAAACATCGTGAGGAAACCGGCATTAGACACAGTCAACGGCGTGTGTCAACATCAGGAGTTTGATCACCTACTTAACTATTAGATTGACAAATGATCATGAAACAGATACATAAATCTGAAGCCCAGACCTAAAAAGTTTGTAGCGCCACTGATTTTTTTATATGACTGTACCATTCTATACATAATCTATCGACATTCGAATATTGTTAGCTGTCGGAAAATGTTGATCACAATTCTGTACTGACCTTTCAAAGGGAAGATCCTCAAGAAGTCGAAACGTTGACTGGCATTATTTCTGAAATGGAAGGTCAATGTTTGGCTGAAGGGCCTTGACAACTCAGCTCCACCTGTTGGCGAGCTAGACTCTGCCTGAAGAAGAGATTTTTCCACCACTAGCTTGCCTTGGGTCGACGCGGTGTAGACTGAAAGACCTGACTCTATATACTCAGTGGTCGGAAACACGTCATTATCGTGTTTCAGGGTTTGCCGTAGCACTGACCGTAGCCACAGATTGTAGGTTTCGTTTTTTATAGAACAATGGCTGATGAGGTTTACCTGATGTTTAGTGATACCGCCGCCCATGGACACTCTCAATGCCAGTTTCTTCATTTTCTTGAAGAACCCTAAGTCCTATGTCCCCCAAGTGACTAGAGGGCATCTGTTCTGCCTTGCGATTGTGTAACTCACTTTTCGAACTCACACAGCTGTTTTCGCAGCGGCGGTCGCGCTCAAATCAGTCGTGAAGCAGTCATTTTATGATTTGGCATTTGAAGAGAGAACTTGTAGTTTATTGTTTGAGTTATAAAATCGCACGGCTGGGCTCCACATCATTCCTTCTTCCTTCGCCTCTGCATTCGTTGCCAGCCTTGTTTTGGGCGGCCACGTTTCCTTTTGCCTTGAGGATTCCAGTTGAGGGGTTGCTTGGCAAAGGCGATGATGATTCTGCGCTTAAAATTAAACCTAAACTCACTAGGGATACCTAAGTCGAATTGGTTCGGAAATACTTCAGTGATTTCAGTTCCAAAAGTGGTGGTGCGCGGCAAAAACTGCCATAAAAAACACTCAGTTGTGGAACGAGGTGCTTCAGTCTTTTGTTTCTCGTGTGAGAGAAATAAACGTAAAAAATCTTGCAATTTGGCTTATAGTCATGATGGTAATAGCGTATTTAACGCCCGCTAAGCCACAAGTTTTGTAATAACATAAACACGTTGATCTAAAGACCATCCGTTAGATGTTCGAATTCGCGGGAAATAATTAGTGGCTTGCTCCATTTACAAATAGTCTAAGAGTTCAATTTTTAACTAGTTTTTATATAAATTAAATATTACTATTAATACCGAGAAAAGAGTAGTGCTTTGTTCTCCCTTTTTTTTTAAATCCGAGGTGCATTTGCGCATTCACTGCCCCCAAAAGTTGCAGACTCGATCCACACCAGAATCTCTGCTACTCAGAGACTGAATCCTAGGATTCGTCCTAAAGCGCTTCCTCTCTGGTTCTGCTGTCTCCTTCTGTGAGCAAGTATTGCTACACTAAGTATACTACTGCATTCCTGTTTTGTTTTTCGTCTAGTGTGATACTACTCTTTTCTCAGTTAATACAAAAAAAATATAACTTGTCTCGGAACGCCCCCATAAGTAGAATTTGTGTCCAGTATAATGATTTTCATTCATAATAATAAATTGAAGTACGATGAAAGTAGTACAATCACATATGTCAAATCATGCTGATTGGATGCAAATGTCAAAAACGGTTAAATTATCACAATATATTTTATGTCAACATTTTGGCTTTAAAATGGCTTTTCAAATAGCTTTTGGGTCTATGGTGATTTAACTTAACGGCTTAAATAACCACTAATTTTCTCTGCACACACATAAAATTATCTATGTCCAAAGAACACTAGCTCCTGGGCTCGAAAATATTGAACATTGCACAATTAGTGACAGTCAAAACAATGCCTTCATAATTAGAAACTGTTCGAGAAATTTTTCTTCACTCAACAGCTCAGTATACAACGCTTGTTTTGTATGTACAACAGTATAATATTTCAAAGATAATCAGTAATGTACGCGGTGTATAGGAATGTTATTAATAGAAACGCAGACATTATGGCCTAGTTGGCAACGGGATCACGCCTACGACACGAAACCAAGAAAATGCTGTCGCTAGGAAAATTAAGTAGCCGTTTTTAGATGAAGCACTTAAGATAAATTGTTTTATAAATAGTTGTTTTAAATAGCCGATTAACGATTTATGAAGTTCATTTCATGTTAGTTGTTAATCATTGGTATATACACGACAAAGAGACGATTTATAAGCAGCAGGTATTCACGCTTTTACAAACAAAATATTTATTTTAAATAGTTGAAGGGTTAGTTTTTAAGTTTTGGTATATAATATTTAATAAACGTTAAATGGCGCGTTCAGGATTTTAAAACATCTGACAGATAAACTTAAAAACACGGCTTTGCAAACAAAGTTTAGGTTGACTGAAATATAACGATTTTAGTTGAGTTTCCCAAGTAATCTTGCCAATATACAGGAAATACATGCAAGTGAAATTACGAGAAAAATATAATGAGTAAAACAATTGAACAGACTATTGTCTTTTATTGACATAACCTTTACACATTTAAAGAAAAAAACTTTTTAACCGGATTAAAGCTCAATAGAGGACACCGTGAGCACGCGAAACGTCGGATACATTTCAAATTATGTTAAATAATTGTAAATTTTTAATAATACATAACTTTAATCCGGTTTAAAAGTTTTTTCTTTAAAAACAATTGAAGTAGAAAAATTAAACATTGGACCACATATGGTCTACAGTTATATTTCTATAGATTCGTGTTTCCGTAAATAGCCATTCGCTATATACAACTTCAATTCTACTTAGACAATGCACAACATGAATTTTCTTACAAAATACTATTCGTACCACCTCGACGTCCGTCGTTCCACAACTGAGCGTCTCTTAAGACAGTTTTTGCAGCACACCACCATGTTGAACCAGCTGTCTACTGAAGTATTTCCGAACCAATTCAACTTGAGTCCTTCAAGAAAAGAGCGTACCAATTCTTAAAAGGCCGGCAACTTGTGCGGCTATAGGAGGCTAGAACATAAAAATAATAATACAGAAATCATGTAAAATATACAGTCATTCCTACAATGGACGAAACTTTATTCATTTCGTCCCCTCGTACTCAGGATGTTATTATAAGTTGGATAGCAAAATAATCTGCAACTTGTAAGCGTCACATCGCCTTAAGCAAGTCTGCGGTATTGTTACGGTTAAATAATTCAATGTCAGGGGATTTAATTTAAAATATTATGTACAATGGTTATTTTATTAAAATACATTTTTATAAATTACATTTTAAAGTGATACAGATTTGTCTGACAACACAACAACTACAACTCTTGGCTAATCTGTTTTGTGATCATTTCGAATAGGCAAATAGGTGATCAGCCTTCAGTAACTGTCACCCGCGCTTATATACGGTGTAAGGCATACCAGTACCTCATCGTGTAAAAGGCCGGCAACGCAATCGCGAGCCCTCTGGAGTTGAGAGTGTCTATGGGCGGTGGTATCACTTAGGTACCATCAGGTGACACTATAATGTCAAAAAAAAATGTTTAAATTTTTTTTCTGTAACATCGTACTTCGTTTCAGCCAGTTGACCTCAACTGCTGGATATAGGCCTCTTCCCTAAATTTCCAACGCCTTCCCACCACCCTCAAGGTCGTCTGTCCACCTAGTGGTACGCGTATGACCTTCTGCGCGGTCTAGAACCTTCCACCTTCCCTTGGATGACAAGGCGTTCTATGGACTGGTCACCACGTCAAGATACGTGTCCGAAGAATGAAGGGATGCGAGATTGTACTGTTGAGAAGAGACGCTGCTTAATACCGAGTTCTTGAAGTATCGAGACGTTTGTACGAAACTCGGTCCTCGATCCCATATATAGTGTTAAATTTTTGATGTTTGTATGCTATATACATATATATTGCTACTTTTCTGGTACTTGGTTTTTACATATTCTTCATAAAAGCTATTGAACTAGGGGCCCCATTAACCCACGAACTCCAAACAATTATTAGCCGGGCCTCAAATGTACATCACGTAGGATAATATATTTTGCGCATAGTGGTATAAAAACTTGTACATGTTTGAGTTAAGGAAGCCAAATTTCCTTCACAAGACTAATTATCTGTGCTGACTCGTAATATTTGAGGTCGTTGCTCTTTTCGCGATCAATCAATTTGTGAATGAAAACAGTTACATTCTTACTCATAAACGAAAGTAACATAAAACGGAAATTTCTTCCTTCAATTGTATTGATGTTAATTCTTTTCTTATCTAATAAGGAATTTAAACTTATCTTGTAATGATCAAAAAAAGAAAAAGATTACGTGGCCGTACACCAGCCAGATGAACAGATCACATGAAGCACTCATCGTCCTCAAAAGTATACACTGTTATGGTCTAAGATCCCGATATACAACAACCTTCACCGAGATGCTTATTTAATGAAACGTATTTTATATTTAATTTAATATGTCAATAAATATAATCCATATGGGTTGCCTAGCAAATTTCAGTCCAGAGTATGTTTAATTATAATTGTCGTATATTGTTTATGTATGCAATCTGTTTTGGCTTTCTGTATTGTCTATTGTTTTATAATGTGTATGTTAGCCTGAAGATTACTAATAAATCAATAATATATTTAAAAAAATCCGTATAACTTGTCAAGTGCAAAAAATTATGTAATAACGTAAAATTCGCGTTTTTATCTTTTAATCTATAGTGTTGACGTAAACCTAAGACAATGCTATCGAAATACTATTTCGTTTCTTGTACTAAATATAATATTTCTTTGTCTGCGCCAACGCATACGTTCCAATCGCAAAACAGGTGCGGCCATGATTAAAGTTTTAAAACATCGCCTTATTAACCCAATTACCTATAAATTAAGTCTATCGGAATCGAATGATATAAAGATTATTTGTCGCCTGTCGCCAGCTTATCACTAGCTATCACCTTGTTAATGCCTCTGTCACGTTTTTTAAGGTTTTCGGAGAATTTTGGCGGGAACATCGTTATATTTTCATTTATTTTTTATATTTTAACGCCCCATAATGTAAGACAATAGTTCTTAATTTAAAAACAAATACAAAAAAGGGTTTCTTTCATTGTACTACTACTACATTTTAGTGTTATTTACGCAAAATTTTTCGACAAATTGTACGACGGACGTCATGGTGATAAGGATGGAATTTGTTTTGTGCCTTGCATCTGATCATGAAACTCGGACCTGTAGCTGAGTCAGTTCCGAACAACTAAACTGAACACTCTCCATTCTAAATGCGGTAGAAGATACAGAGAGACCCCACATATCATCAATTAGGATTAATCAATTTCACAAGAAAAACGTATGCAGTATTAGATATAGCTTTGTAATTAATCAACGATTGCTATGTCAAAAAATGTTAATTGAGTTTCAAATATAATATATACGATAATAATATGATAAAGTTCGTGCTAAATAAATCCATTTAAGATAAGACATTCTCATTAAATGAAAAATGCGTCAAGATTTATCATTAAATGAAAAATGCGTTGGAAAAACCATTGGTTTCTTATCGGTTTTATAAGAAAATCTCCGAAATATAAAAATAATCTGGTTTTATTTTAGAAGCCAGCCTAGCTCCTTCCAGAAGGTCCGAAGTTTCCTGGGCACTTCACAGGTTTCGCGGAGTGACCTCACTTCTCCGAGGATTTCTGTTAGTTGGGAAGGCACAGCCACGCATTCCAGGACTACATGGACTCCTATGCGCTGAAACAGCCAAGGGACTGTCTGTCGCACCTTGGACCAAGAGATGTTTATTAAGGAGACAGTGATTTCGTTGAGATTAGTTCTATTGAGGATTAGAAGTCGCTCTGTCACTAGTGGGTTTAACGCTGGCAGTGCCAATTTGGACTAAGGGAGAAAAGAAAAGAGCGTACCTACCAATTCTTAAAAGGCCGGCAAACGCGAGCCTTATGGCAATGTGAGTGTCCATGGGCGGGCGGTATCATTTAACAGTAGGTGAGCCTCCTATTAAATAAAATAAAAAAAAATCTGCCTCATAGAAATACCCTACCATTGTCATAGTATCTGTAATTTTCAAATAGTTGTTGTGATGCGTTTGAGATTAAAGCAAAATATATTTATTTAGAGGTCATAGGATATTGCCTGTATGTCTTACCTAACATTCTTAATTGGGTACAAAACCGTCCATATGAATGAACTCCTTATCAATAAAGTAGCGTTTGCACAAGTAATCTAAAAGAATCAATAGACCACTCCTTCCATTTCCGGCCTCTTCAAATAACTTATATCTTATGAAATTTATTTAGATTCTTATAGGACCCACAGATATATAATATCGGTTGGTGAAAACCGAATGAAAACCCAGGCTTTTAGTTTATCGTAAAAGAAAAACGCACCAGAGGACTTCAAATAAAATACTTCTGTTATTAATAACAGAAGGCTTGAAAAGGAAATCGATTAAATTTTCATTTTACAGTTTACTTAACTTCAGCGATGGTAATTGTTTGATTTTACGCTCTCTAAGTATTGTAAAAGAGTATTGCGCTGTATTAAGAGCAGAAAAGCCCAATAACCCAAATGGGCCTTGGGGAATAGCGTTACGCCAGTCTTCTCACAGTGTGTCTAAGGTATCACTCGTTTGCTGTTCTATACAAACTTAAATTCAATTTTTATGGTACGCAGGAGTGTACGTCTAGTATATGTAAAATAGATGCGTTGGAAAAGTTAAAGGCCGGCATCGCACTCGCCAGCTCTGGAATTAAGTGCGTCCATGTATCACTTAACATCAGGTGAGCCGTCTTACTTACTTGACGAAACTATCGTAATACACTCCCCATACTAAGGAGAGTGAAAATAGTGATTTAATTATTTCAGTGTAACGTTTTAAATCCAAACATACTTTCACCGATTTTTAAGGCATTTTTCTGTATAAGCGCGCATTTCAATATATTTAACAATTTATTATGTTTACGACAGTCCAGAAACGTGCGACTATCATTCCTGAGGTCGTAGGTTCGATCCCTGGCTGTGCACCAATGGAGTTCCTTTCTAAGCGCATTTAACATTAAGCCAGCTTGCCTTATACCAGTCGACGGCGTGTGTCAGGATCATCTACTTGCCTATTAGATGACAAATGAAACAGACAAAGAAATTTAAGGCCAGCCCTGCGATTCTGTAACTCACTTTTCGAACTCACACACGCATCGGCGGTCGCTCTCAAATCAGTCGTGAAGCAGTCATTTTATGATTTGGCATTCTGATAAACAATAAACTACAAGCTCCCACCTTTTCAGAGTTGTTGTGAGTTCGAAAAGTGAGTTACAGAATCGCAGGGCAGATCTGATTTTTTTTTAACTTTAATGGCCTAATTTGCGTTGTTTGTTGATTAACAAAACGTCAGTATGAAAAGTGATATTAAAAATCAATATCAATGTTAACCCTTATCCGAGTTTAGTACAAATACGACCCAGTATATCACCGGAAGCTTACCGTAGACACAATTTTGGGCGGAAAAATGACAGATAACAAATGAGTTGCGCAGTTGGGTTCGGGTGACGTAATCGCGATAGGCTGAAGGTCACGGGCGGGCAAAGGATCAAGGACACTTCCTGTTAGGGAGTTGCCAAGTTTCATCACGAAATTCATATAACGAATGTAACAATGTTCTGACTACGTGCCCTGTGTAATGCTTCTAAGTGCTTGTATGAAGTATTTCGAAATTCACAAAGATAATAGCCCCCATTTCGTTGCCAGGAATTCAATTTGAATAACATCTATAATATGTATTTTCCTTTTTAATATGGCACTACAACCTTTTAGTTCTGGGCCCCAGATTTCTGTATCTGTTTCATAATCATTTGTCCACCTGTCCAGGCTACTTTTTGGATCTAAGGAAAACCGGTTTCCTTACGATGTTTTCCTTCACCGTTCGGTGTTAAATTACTCGACGAGAGTCGCACGTTAATGTCTCTAGGCCAAAACTGCTCTGCCCTTTTAAACACTAAGTTTTAGTGTTTTCCGCACCACCACTATATGGAACCAGCTGCCATTCCTGGTATATCCGAATCGTTAGGACTTATTTGCAAGAAAGGAGCATACTAAAGGCCGTCAACACACTCGCCTGCCTCGCTAGCCTGGTATTGCAAGTATCCATGGGTGGCTGTTAGCTCTTACTCTAAGTGACTCAACTCCTGTCTCGTTTGCTTATGTCGCATAAACCTAAACAAACTTCAATGGCGCTTCAACCCTGTAGGCCGTTGCCTTTACCCTCTGTTTCCTTGATTAATGTAAATTCAAGTACTTATTTTTTTGGGAAACAAAACAGATACATCTCTATACAATAAAAAAAAAGTTAAAAAATAAAATAAAAAAACACATTGGATATATCCACAAAAAGATTCAGTGATCAAAAATAAGATACAAAGCAAAGCAAAACAAAACATGACAGCACAAAATTTATAAATCTGGAGAACGTCAAACAAACTAGTAGCTTTTTTTTTATAGAACTGGGGGCAAACGGGCAGGAGGCTCACCTGATGTTAAGTGATACCGCCGCCCATGGACACTCTCAATGCCAGAGGGCTCGCGAGTGCGTTGCCGGCCTTTTAGCTATAATAAAGAAAAAATATACAAGGCTTAGGACATTCATAAATGAATCAGTAGAGGAGTGCGATAAAGGTCGATGTTAGTAGATAGTACTTGGTGTGCTTTATATACACATTTTCAAAGACATGACGGAAAAAATCACGTAAAGAGCTTATCGGGTGAATGCGTAGTGAAACTAATGGCTTCAGAAGAGTGCCTTTCAAAGATTTTGTACTTAATACTTTTACCTTATAAAACACTAAGTACGCGTTTTTTTGGGGTTAATCCAGTTGTCAATGATCATAAAGAGCCTACAACTCTCAATAACTGGGCTATACTGTAAATATATGCATATCGACAATTATTATTGATTCAAACTAAAATATAGGTACAATTTATTAAGCTTACTTTAAAGATAAATTAAATGTCCAAGTTACAGATAAATTATTTGCTAGTGCAGTTTTTAATTTGACTCATAATCTTAATATGTATATATAAATTACGCGTCACGTTGTTTGTCCGCTATGGACTCCTAAACTACTTAACAGATTTCAATCAAATTTGCACACCGTGTACAGTTTGATCTAACTTAAAAGATAGGATAGCTTACATATATATAATTTTACTGTACGTGTGTATGTCACTGAACTCCTATTAAACGGCTGGACCGATTTTAATGTTTTTTTGAATGCGTTTGGCGCCCTGGTTGGTTTGCAGTCGATACTTTCATAATTTATTTAATATCCTAATCGCTTTAAATATTATGCAAGACAACGTCTGTGGGGTCCGCTAGTAATTATATATAGCACAGGCTAACAAACTCTAAAACTGAGCGTAAACTCATTCACGCAAGGATTAGCAAACGATGAACTGAAACAATAAATGGGGCTTAGTACTCTTTGTACTGACCTAGGTTTATGTAGGGGTGCTTAAGTGTGGTCTAAATATGGGGTTGCTCATGCGTCATAGGTGAATTGAGTGTAAACTATAGGGACCTGGCAACCATGGCAAGTATTCAAATGAAATAATTGGTAATATTCGCTTGAGTGTCCACGTACGAAGAACATTCTTTATCTTTTTTAACTTCACAAGATTAATGCCATTTTGTCAACCTGAAACAATGTTTTACTTTTATTAAAATCCAGCCCTTTTAGGCGTAAGCTAAAAAAAAGTGCGTATACAAAGTACACGTCAGAAGTGAAACTTAACTAATTTTTAAGTCTTGTTCATATTTATACAAATCTAAAATTTTAGATTTCCGAGACTTAGAGGGAGGGAAAAAAGAAGATAGGTATGTTAGAAATTTAATGAATTACCTGTCATTAATATGAAAATAATATAAATTCTAAATTATTAAATTTATTTCTAAAAGCACGTGGCATTTTAAGCCGGGTCCACATTTGTAGCATGTTGACGTATCACGATCACTCGTATCGTATCTAGTGTTTGTATCATAAATATGGACGCTCATTTTGTCCATGTCGTATATTTAAGGCGTATCATGTAAAAAACGCGTCCATACTTATCGAATGCTGTATCATGTCGGTGTATCGGCTTTAACTTTACAAATATAGACGCTTCACTTTTCTTCCGATGTATCCTGATACGCGTGTCTTTCAGTGCACCTTTCCCTTCTCGTACGGTTCAGTCATGTCTTCGTTCCCAAACGGTTTAGCCATGTCAGCAATTGCTCACAATTTGGCGGTGACTTGCGCCTGTTATATTATCATTAATAGTATTTCAAAAAAAGTTAAATCTACACGTAGACGGCGCTGGAAGTGTCTAGAAACCGAAACAAACATGGTGGAATACCAATGATGCGAGATTTAAAATTTCAGCATACCAGCGGAAAATACAAAAATTTCACTCGCATGTCACCCATTGATGTTGTGTATTCCCTTTGATGATCGCGAAAAAACCGACACAGGATGGTTCGCGGTGTATCAAGTATTGTATCGCGATACAGTATCGTGATACAGTATCAAAATACGTCCATACCACCGATCGTGATACGCGTATCGGATACGAGGTGTATCAAGATACGCGCTTAGTGCGGATCGGGCCGTATCCGATACGGCTTGTATCATAAACGGGTATCATTTTGCGTCCAAACTAACGATCATGATACGCGCGGAAGCCACGCAACGGAGATACGATACACCGAAATGCTACAAATGTGGACCCGGCTTTAATTTACAATTCGTCATTTGAGATTTAAATGAATTATTGTGCATAAAATATGAAATACAAATACTTCATAAATTCTCTTTAGGAAATTTTAATTTTAAAAATAGAATTTCTATAAGGTAATTCGCCCTTCTCACTCTCAATCGGTCTCAATCGTTTTCTCCCTTTTCTTCGACAAAAACGCTGCGCTGCACTCGTGACGCTAATATTATTATTATTGCGTTTCATCCGTAAAAAAATTACCTTCATGCGCCTGAAGAAGTTTCACTTTTAAAATATTAACAAAAAATTGTTAGAAGAACCAAATTGTCTAAGTCGTAGGTACCTAATCTTTGTTAAAATTTCGTTATAAACAAATGCAATAATTAATTGCACGACTGAACTAGATTATTAAATATACGTATAATTAATATAAATTGTATGTACATGTCATACAAGGATCAATTTCGGGAACGGCTAAACTCCTTTGTTATTTGTAACCAGGTAGTGAGGCTCAATTACACCTTGTGTGGAATGAGCTTTATGTACATTCGCACGGAAATTAAGCTAAAACATTCCACTATAATATAATGTTTATTGCCAGTTCTTCTCTTCCGTTCTACGCCTTTGATTTGAGAACTGGCAGTATATGAAATTGTTAGCATTAAAAAGTGTTAGCATTAATAAAGCGTGCACTTCTCAATCCTGATGTCATGTTCGAGCCCTAGTTGTGTACGAATGGTTTTTGAGACGAGAGCGACAAGAAAATCATGGAAGGAATCTTAGACCTAAAAATCTAGGATGTATGAGGCAGATAGCTGACATGCTTTATTAAAGAAAACGAACAAATACTAAAATCTGGGCCAAAACCCATGAAGTGTCACTAGATTATTTATTTACATAATTAAACGCCTTCTCGCTAACAAGATATTTTCCAGTATGAAAAAGAAAAAAAGAAACACCAAATGAGGGAAAAGTACACTAGAAATACTAAAACAAAACTAAAATCTAAAAAAAAGTAAGTAATCATAATATTGTGATTAAAAATGTAATATTATTCACAGACAACATAACATTTGACATAACTTTGACTTTTGTCAGCGACTGTACCAATCGACGCAGGTGTGAACTCAAGAAATCTGACACATGATAGACTCGACAAAGAGTATTTGTAATTTCATATACATTTCTATAACATAAAAGGCGTGGGAAACCGCGCAAGGTGAAATAACTAGCTATCTATTTAAATGCACCATTGTTGCGTACAAGAGCCTAAAATCACAGTTTGATCGACTGTCAAATATCTATTCAATGGAGTACTAAGTGTCTATAAACATTGAAGTTACTTAAAACCTTTACAATAATTACAAAAACCAAAACAGCATAATTTAATTTAAGCTAGCTTAAGTATTAAGCAACCACATACACACCATTACGTACATAACCTAACTTTGACACCTCACACCTCACACATCACACAGCACAGCCGAATTAGGTATAACGTATAAATTAATAATTTTCACAGACCTTTTTCTTTCGAAAAAGTTTGCACCTTTTTGTGTGTGGCTGTATGTTTCGTATAGTTTTTGTTGTATATAATGTGTGTTAGCTGTAGGATTAATTAAATAAACAAAAAAGTTATGTGTTAAATGCAAAAAAGGAAAGGATATATGAAAATTTCACACTAAGTGAAATTTAAAGTCCAAACATGATATCATTTTTCGTAATGATAATAAAGTCGGATTAAGGACATATGACGTATGCACAAATTAATTACTATAAAAGTAAATAAAGCTGAACAAATGGGTTTTATATAATTTTCGCGTACATTACCTTGGTGAAGATTACTTTAACTTCCGGGTAATGATCGATATGTTACTACTAACTATTGTGTTCAATTTATTACCTATTGGCCTAGTGGCTTGCTAGCCACTGCTAAAATAATCTCCTGCTTACAGGGCAGGGTATTTTATTGATTATATTACAATTTACAGTGAGACATATAACAGCGGGAACTTTTTGACGTGAACTTATAATTCGATGGAGCCGGCTGCACGCACGAAAAAACATGACTCATGCGGCGTTATCTTGCTCTGAGGCGTTCCATTTAAAAAAAAAACACTAGCACTCTGGGAGTGCCGCCAGAAGTGAAAACTTCAATATTAACGTTGTGTTTAATTATAAGTATAAAAGTACTATCATTTATGAGGTAGAATACAATGTTTATTTATTGCGCTATCGTACACAAATATGACAATTTATATGTTGTTATTTATAATATTATATCGTTATTTAAAAAACAAAAAATTATATAAATTATTATTATTATTATTAGTTACTTTTGTTTATTAAAGCCAAGTAAGAGTTTTTCATCTAGTAATTTATAAAGTACTTACTCATTTTCTTTCACTACTTCATCATCACTTTTTTCATTAATAGATTCACTTTGTTCGATTTCCATAATTTAAACAATTCACATTTACGAATACACAACAGTGTATTTACTACACAACAGTCAAGCAATCAGCTGTCACCATCCTTGGATACGCGTGGGACGCTGTACATAAACACACACGGTCATTCGCGCAAGCGCCCTGTACCGCCTAAACAGAGCAGCACACTCAGGCACGGTAGAGAGAGTGGGAGATACTAGTACCTCTCCCTTCCCCTCGATCTTACGCTTTTTCGATCAGCATCACGTGACCCTGACGCAAGTTTGAAAGTTTTTACCCATACAAATAGTGCTCAGCGCCGCTAAAGAAGTTTTCACTTCAAAAAATACACAATTGTATTTATGCGTACAAATAAATGTATCTTGATCAATTCAATTGTGATTTCCATTAACCTCCCTCTCTATATCCATACAAAATATCTATCAAACAAATAAAATTTAAATTTTCTTCTGAAAAATGCAACCATTCCATCAGTACTTTACTTTTTACTATCGTCAGTAAACCGACTTTACAGACAACCGATTTTGTATGATTTTGTATATATTGATGTCCTCTGTAAAACTGTAGTACATCACTTTGCTCTATTGTCTATAGTTTCCAAGTTGTATGCGATATAGGGATTTTATTGGTATATTTTTCACACCCTATGGTTGCATTATCGAAGTTTTCATACGAATCCCTTACTATTTTCAAAATATTTTTTATCCTACGTTCATCAGAGATAATGTAGGATTGTGGTTATATCATTTTACAAATCAGTCCAGTAGTTTTAGAGTCTATTCAATGCAAACAATGAAATCTTGTACATATCATATAACCTAAAGGATATTCAGATCATATGTGTAGTACATCCAATTCTCACGTGATACATAATCGTGGAAGCTCTGGTTATCATATCTCACAGATAACGGTAGGTACAGTCCACTGCAGTTACAGGGAAACGCATTTTCCTCTATGCCCTGACGGAATGTCGCGATGATAGGTTGACCATAGTTTTGGTTTGTTAATTTAATTTGAATTAGCGTCTTAACAAACCTTAAGGAACTTTATAATGCGAGGTATTTGAGCACTGACAGCTAAAAACCTGAAAGAATACTTATGTTCTACATAATAACTTAATTAACATGTAAAAAAACTAAAACACTTCTTATTTATTTTAATAGAACATGTAGCTGAGTTAAAAGTGATACATCTGCCCATGATCACCGTAAGAACGTTAGCGAGGGCATTGCCAACATTTCACCCTTATTTAATAATCAATATTGATCTATTTTATTCATCATTCACTAACAACATTCTTATTTCTTAAACAACATTAATCATTCTCAAACAACATCTCAACCTGTCCTATGCTGAATCAGAATGTATTGTTTTTGTACAACAGTAGCTTAATTATACAATTATTGTAAGTGTTATGTAGAATTTATTAAGTCATGTATCTAAATCATCAATATGTCAAATAGAAGAGACTGCCCACGACTGTGGTGAACTTTCTTTTAAACTAAATATCCTTTTTTATGTATAATAAATCTTTTTCTTTCTATTCCAAGATGGATACCATCTGGGATTAAAGGGAATGGAGGAGTGATTATTTCTCTCGTCCGAACTCCTTAATTTGAGAATCGGCAGTACATTAATTTGTTACTGACGTTCATATACATTACGTTACCTACTTAATTGAAGTCGATGACAGATTGATTCACATTGAGGATTGTAAAGAGATATAGTTAAAAAAAAATAATTATGCAGCTCTTAGCGATGTTATTTAATAATAGTCATTTGGTGATGATGAAGCAATAGCAAATCTCAACAGCCATTTAGTACGTGTGGTGCGCCTGTGCGCCCGGAACAAATGTTTTATTACGTAAACGTAATAATCATAGGTAAAATTATGTATTTTCCCATACAATATCCGTGTCTCAAGTGAGCGTGGTGAACTATTTGTTATCGCTATCTTATCGCCGCGTGATTAACCCATTTTCAAGTGTGTATATAAAACATTTGTTTTGAAATGTTTATTTGTGCTGGAATCAGTCAAAACTGTGTGCTGTGTCAACTTTCTTCTATGTTTCCTGTTGTATCGGCCCCGATTGCGCAATTATATGAAATTATATTATTGTCAGCGGCTTTTAGGTAGACATAAGGTTTGTTTGAACAGGATTATAATATTATTCATAATTCTCGAGGACATTTGAGTAAATTCGCTATTTATAGTATTCTTTTTTATATCAGAGATGGAAAAAGGATTCCATCCGGGAAGAAGTGGAGGAGAGATTATTCCTATCGTCCGTACGCCCTTGATTTGGCAGTACATTACTTTTTTACTGACGCTCATGTACAATAAATGATAATTTGTTTAAAATACTAAAACTTAGAGCGTCGGATGGGTAAAACACACTTTAAAATATCTTTCCGGTTGCTTTTGCAATACACCATGGTCTCAAAGGAACGCCATAACTATCACATCCTGATGTGTGCTGCATCTGGAAGGTATCTCTTATGAGGTTAGGTTATTTGTTTTTGTGTGGCAGATTCCATCTTCATTACCTGTTTACAGAAAGAGAGCATAACTATAAAATGTAGCGGTATTGTGTATGTTATCTATTAAATATTATTATATATTTTATTCTTAATTTAACATTATCGTATTGGCTTAGTACTGTAAGGATAGTGTATGTGGTTTTGTGAATAATTCAGAAACTCTACCACCGATAAATCTGCAATAAACTACGCACTGTAACTATTTAAAAAGAAATAAAACTTCTACTGTCGAAACTACGCGTTATCAGCCGTCTAAGCGATTCAATTTAGTCCAATTATTAAGAACTAGCTGATGCCCGCGACTTCGTCTGTGCCTGATTAAAATAATATTTGTCCAAATGATGTAGCGCGAAAGACATATTTGATCTACTTTAAATACCAGAAGTGATAAAAGTATCTATTTTCATTTAGGAATCAATTTATTACTACTAATTTATGTGCATTTGAAATTAATTATCAATTTTTATTTTAGTTATGGTTCACTATTTTGGCTATAATGGCTTACACATAAGACATAGACATTTTTTTGTAGGACTATTTAAGATAAATATTTCCATCATACATTACATATGTGTAACTCTAGTGGTTTTGGGAGCGCACGCCAGAATAGCTCGGAGATGGTAGATTTTTTCCTACTTACTTGACAATTGACACAATATCTTTATATGTTATATATCTTATATAGCCTATATGTTATTCTGATATATAAGCTATATTATTGTAAAGTTTCATTACAATGCATTCAGTAATTTTTACGTTAAAGAGTAACAAACATCCACCCATACTAACAAACTTTCGCGTTATATGTTAGTAGCATTGGGCGTTGTACTTTTCAAGTCATAGTTTAAATGGGAATTTCATTACTATTTAAATATACAGTGACCCCGTGAGTTTTGTATTTGTAAAAATGAAACGCGGTTCAATAATTTTCTTAAGTTTTTTTAATAAATATGAATACGATTATTTTATTGTTTATATCTTATTTTGTTCCTCAGACAAAGTCGGGAACCAAAGCTAACAAGAGTTATCAGTCTTGGGTGGGCAACATCTGTTTAGACAACTTACCAGATTTTAGCCTTGAAGATAACGAAGGTAAATAAGAAATTAAAATAATTGTCTCGTGACGTTCAGTTGTAAAACTCAGTAGAACCTATTAAATTCAAAGATTTGAAGAAAATCGAATAAGTTAAGATGAACTCTTTTAGTCGGTTAAATTACGTACACTGTAGGTACACCAAATTTACATTTAGATAACTAGAAATTAGCTTAACTTTCAAGTGAATTACTTATAAAGTTTAATAAACGCTTTCGTAGAAAATTACCAATATATGATAAGATACATAGTAACGTAATTATTAGAAATCGCGTGTTTAGATTAAAGATTACAGGAATTCTTTTGTTATCAGGGCGGCGCCTGCGCGGGCGCCTCGATTTACTGATATCGCATTATCAACGCCAGGAAAGTGCGCTTGCATTTAATATACATATATATGTAAGAAATATGTCAATTGCTTAGCCCTGAAATGTAATTATGTAAAACTTTAAAAATATTTTTACATTACATTACTTTTACATACATTTACATATTCAAAAAGATATTTTAAAAATACATGTTACAAAGGGATATTTTACCATGCTACTCGTGTAAGAATTTCTGAAATTGATACAGTTTTTGATATTACTTTAGATATGACAAACTTGATGGAACTAGGGCCTATAGATATTGTGATCTTAAGTAACACGATTCGTTTAAGAGGTAAGCTTTCTGCCCCATCCTATTCTTGTATTATCTCTGAATGTTACCGTTTCGATGCAATTGTTGATTTTTTATACATGTCACCTCAAGCTTGCGGTTCACTTGCGGTCCGCTTGCGGTTCGCTTGCGGTTCCAACAATTGATACGTGCATGTTATATAATATACGATTACGCAAAGTAGGAAATATTAACACGTTATCTTTAATGCAGCGATAAGTAGTGCAATTGATAAGGGTCGAATATAGTCTTTACTTAGAAAACGATGCGTTGGAAATTCCTATAGTTGTTGTTTATTTATCAACTCTATAAATATCACAAGTGAGTTCATGGTTCATAGGATCAACGCTTGGGGCATTCGAATTCCATGACATTGGATGGGTGACATGATTTCGGGTTTTAATACTTCAATACTCATTAATAATGTATAAGACAGATATAGGATGATTTAATTCTCAATTCGACTTAGGGTCCTTAAAGATAAGACCGTATCAAATCCTAAAAGGCCAGCAACACAAGCCTTCTTGTTGTGTGTCTTTGGGTTATCACTTAACATCGTGTACAACTGTTAACTACTTTAAAAAAAGTCTCTAGTTTTAGATACCAAGATGATTATGATAGGATAATTTAATTATTAATTCAACTATGGGTCCTTCAAGATAAAAACGTAGCAATTCCTAAAAGGCCGGCAGCGCAATGAGCCCTCTGGTTGTGTAAGTGTCTTTTGGTTATCACTTTACACCATGTGAAACTTTTGCTCGAAAAAGAAAAAATCTGTAGTTTAATCAAGAGTTAGTTTGGGTCGCACCGTCAGCGGTGAAAGTGTTTTAAATCAATAGTATCGAATAATATGATTAAATAGTGCTTCAAACGCTGCTACTAAATTAAAGGTGGATAAAGCCACAAGTACATACAATTACATTTTATAATAACGATCACGAATCAGCCAAGTTCGTGGAGCGAAGGAAATCCGCCAATCTTCAATGAATATTTGATCAAGCCATTGTTATCTACCAATGAACACTATATCATGTGTTTCTTGTATTTAAATGTATTTAAAGTATGTTTAAATGACTCACAAGTATTATGTAGCATCATTTTATTCTTTAATAGTAGTCATAAACAATTTATAATTTAATTATATTTATTGGGCCAAAATGACTTGCAACTTTGAGCGCTCAAACCCTGTTATTATTTTCTGCTTTATCTCTATTATTTTAAAAATTTACAATTTCAATAAATCTGAAAACTGACAATAAAAATTGCACTATCAGATATTAAGTTAAATTGAGCTGTAAATTTCTTTGATCAAAAACTCATACTCAACTACATGTTGTCTATGTCCCACTAATGACCATAGGCCTCCTCTCTTAGGCGAGAGGGAATGGTCTGTAGTCACCACGCTAGCCCAATGCGTATTGGGCCCTCTTAGGTCGGAGGCCTGGTGGCATTTTGTCAGCCCTGCCACCCTATTGTTACGCCACTGTTCAAAGACACAGTTTAACATAGTCTAACTTTAGATTATTAGATAATTTAAGTCTTACTTAATTTACCAAAAGTCACAGTCTCGTTTAAGGGGACACTCTGTTCTTGTTTACTATTTTATCAGTGTAAATTAAGATATTATAATAAAAATTCAATCAACATCTGTGCTATATTTTGTTCGGCTGCAATAAGATGCAACTAAATTGATAATAAATTGCACATGTTACACGAATAGAGTTATTAGAAATAGTTAAAATAACCCCTCGGTTTCTCACCGGAGCGTGTAAATATTAGTTGCAACTAAGCCACGAGAAACATATTACAACGCCTAGTTGTCTGAAGGTACTATTTATTTTTTACATTAATAATAATAAAAA
The DNA here is from genome assembly GCA_963693345.1 of Pieris melete. Classification (NCBI taxonomy): domain Eukaryota; kingdom Metazoa; phylum Arthropoda; class Insecta; order Lepidoptera; family Pieridae; genus Pieris; species Pieris melete. The sequence continues at coordinate 65,555 of CAVNZK010000114.1, forward strand.
ATATTTTATATTTAACGTATATAAAGTAATCCTACAGCTAACATAAATAACTAACCTTAAAATAAAATATCTAAAATATATTAATAAAAGGAGTCCCTTTAGGCAAGGTTCCGAAGATACTGGCAGCGTTACCCTTTGAATAGCTAGACTAATTCTTTGTCCGAGGTAGCTGCCAGCTTGTCGGTCTCCTGTGAAGTCGACTAACCTTTTTGCTATTTCCTTAAAAAGGCTTATAGCGTTAGGAACCCACGGAGCAAGGGTGTCGACACCGAATGTGACAAAAATATATTCGGAGCCTAGACCCCGGTATTTGCATTTTTTAGCTTTTTCAGCCGCCTTACAAGCCGCACCAGCTCTGTTGTTGGTTCCATGGTAAGATAATAAAACATATAAATCAGACAAACATATAGAACATAATCCAATTATCATCATCATTAATGGCTTTACAGCCCCTTGTAGGTCTTAACCTCCTCAAGTATATTTCGCCATCGCAATCTACTTCGTGCTTCTTGCGTCCAATTTCGACTACTACTTAATCACAGGTTTAAATTTTCAGTTACACTTGCCTGTGCGAAGTCGAGTCGCTAGTCCATAATAATCAGATAATAATGGTCATAGCGCATCGACCAGGACTTTTTATAAATAATATCCTTTATTATTATCCAATGTAATTTATAACGCGGGGTGGTCCAGGCTCGCCATGTTGCATTAACGATCACCTCTTAAAGGAAATTTTGGCAATAAATAAATTTAATACTATAAACAATGAACGAATAATATTTTTTCTCGTTGATATATTGTTTATAGCTTAGACTTTATTAGTTTTTTATTGCATTTGACCTTATAAGTCACCATTAAATTAGTATTTGGATATAATGTGACAAAAGTACATTTGATACAGTCAATAATAATATAAAGCATATGTATGCAGTCACTTCAGGTGGGCAGCTAGAAGTAGGTAAAGTATAGGAGGCATACGTGTAATACACAGAAGGTTCGCAAGTGCGTTGCCGGCCTTTTAATAATTGGTATGTTTTAAGGCTATTGCAAAGATTTTATCGCAGGCTTTGAGCGCGGCGACCGAGTGAAGAAATTCCGTAACGAAAAAACCTAACACCCGATGACGTAATATAGGTGCGGCCAATACTCTTTAGAGCGGGACAGAACGCATACTGCGTATTCACATCTCTCTGACGAGATCAGACTATATAGGCGTGTTAGTCTGAGTCTGGTAGAGTTGTTGATCGAATTAATTTAAAAATAAAAAGAAAAAACTTGAATTAATATCAAAGAAAAACAAATACTGCTTAAATAAATAATTATAATTGCATACGTTGAAAAAAATTATACAATAGCTTTTCCGCGGCAGTCCCCGAGTGCCACACGTTTGTTTTTTTCTTTAATAATCATAAATAATAGATTGTATGTATAAGGAACGGTGTAAGCTTAACCTTAATCCATTAATGAATAATAAAATGCTTTTATATCAGATACACTAATCACATTAATATTTTTATCATCTCTTATTAGTTATCTGTGTGCTATTTTCGCAAAGGCCTCCTCCAAATCCCGCCATTCCTGTCCTGCTGTACCTGCTGTTTCCTTAATCTGGTCTTATCATCTTCTAAATTCTTCTTCGTTTTCATCTGTTACGTTTGTTGTACCTTGGGCACTAGTTAGATTCTTGTTCCACATTTCTTTTCCTCTTGCCATGTGCCCCGCCCATTAACACTTAATTTTATTTCTTTTTATTGCAACATCTGCAACCTTAGTTAGTAATCAATTTTTTTTCCTACCCATTCCGAGTGCCTATTTCCTTAAGCATTTAATAGTTAAAGAATTTACGCTTACGGTCAGCTCACTAAACCTAACACTACACGATATATAACTCGCCTATCTAACGGCCAGGTTGTACTGGGCCTCCCAACAATTGACAATAAATTTTATATTAAAAAAACATGTGAATTCCAATCAAAGGCCTGAACGGTTGTTTGTAATGCTGTATTGGTGGGGTAAGAATTAAAAATGTAGGTATATAATTTATCACCAATGTATGTGACGGTACTTAATCACACGTTCTTGCATGTGCACTGTGTATGTTAATATTACATTATGGCCAATAAACTAAAATAAGTTGAATGTCATCGACACATTTGGGTATCACGTGAATGGTTAGTGATATTTTAATATACGTAACAACTGCAATGCAGAATATCAAAAAGGATTCGTACCTGGGCCACGTTTTGTGCCATGACCGCAACCACCTTCATTTAATAATGGGTAAAATCTAATATATAATATTCTCGTGTCACAATGTCCAATACTCCTCCGAAACGGCTCGACCGATTCTTATGTTTTTTTATGTATATTTAGCATGTTTGAGAATCTTTCAACCCCTAAGTGATAAGGGGTGTCCACCCAAAAAGAAAATATTTATTTTTTAGACAATTTTTTTGTTTTTATTTTTTTAATGATACAGCATACAAAAATAAACACAACCCCTAATTTTCTTCAATCAACCCCATTTTTTATTATTGTAGCTCTGGACACGCTTCACGAAACTGACGGTCAAAGTCCAATCCACCAAAATAATACAGGAAATATTCTTGATGTGCAAAAATAGTTTAAATATAAATTTGTGTTATGTAGAAATCATAAAGTAAAATAGTTTACATGTCAAAAGGAAGACACTGGTTGCCTACAACTGGGTGCAGTTTACCTAAATATCCTGTATATTGTATATAATAAAGTTTTTTCTTTCAGAAGAAGAAGAACAATTTTAAACATGGATCTTGTTTTGTTCAACAATACGCCTCATTTAACGCGTTACTTTTCAGTTTGCTTTCAACAAAACGCCTTTCCTGGTCCTACGTTCCACCTATCTTCTCGGCGTCTTTCTTTTTTAATTTTCATAAATTTTTTGTTATTCATAGGAGTCTAGGCTTGGGTCCAATCGTTTAAAGTTTAATTTTTATTTCAGAAATACATACATTATCCTTACAGACGATGCCAATACGATAATGTCGAGAAACATTAAATAAAATGGTGGTGGTTGGTGGTGTGATTTTGTGGTAGACGTGATTCATATTACAATCCTACGTAATTGAAAACAAAATGATTTTGCGAAAAAGGTCTTTTGCTTATTCGGAAGTTGCAGGAAAACGAAATCTATCAAATATGGCCTGCACTTGTATTAAAAAAAGACATTTGCACATGCATGTTTGCACTAAATTAGCGGTGACGCCCGCGCAGTTTCCCACAAGCCATGGGAAGCGTCAGCAACGAGTTCATCATATTTGATCAATTTATATCAAATTACAAAAAACTGAAAATGAAGAATGTAGGTTTTCTGAACAGCAACAAAAACTGCAATATTTTATATTTACTTCTTCAACCAGGAATTAAACTAATTGAAAAAAAAATCCAGCACACCCTATCTCCCATTACCGTACCAATTCTTAAAACGATGGCAACGCATTCGCGAGACCACTGGCGTGGAGTGTCTATGGGCATTGGGCGGCGGTATTACATAACATCAGGTGAGCCTCTTGCCCGTCTATCTGTTCTATTGAAAAAAAAATACACTTGATATGTGGTGAAGCTTCTTATTACCTTATTTTGATTTCGATATAAAAACAATAAATAAATTACAAAATTAAAAATGCATGCAAAGTTAATAGCGTTCTTTCAGCCCAACACTATGAATATTTCACCCGGATTTTTTTTTTCGAAACGAATGAAACTTTTTTTTTCTGTCTGTACTCGGGCAGGATGTTATTTCGCTTCTCATTGAGCACACAAAATAAAGAACGTCTTCAAGTAATGAATGGTTCGCGTCGATCGCCATTCGCCATTCATTCGGTCTTGTGTTCATCATAACTATGACATATTGCTTTATTAATTGTAGTGACACATGCATATATGTCCCGATGAACATTATGTTGGGATGTAAAATAAAATATAGATGCGACTGAAACACATTTTTTATTCAAAAAATTATTATTATTAATGTGATTATGAATCAAATAAAATGTATTATTTAGTTACTACTAAAGAAAACAAACAAACAGGCAAGAGGCTCATCTGATGTTAAGTGATACCGCTATGGACACTCAATTCCGGAGAGCTCGCCAGTGTGTTGCCGGCTTTTATTAATTAATGTATTGGCTTAGATTGTTCGACATAGCGCGTATGCCGTCAATTATATTATTTTTTATAGAAAAGCAGGAGGCTCACTTGATGTTAAGTGATACCGACGTGGGAACTCTCAATGCCAGCTCGCGAGTGCGTTGACGCCCTTTATAAAAACGTTTGCTATCGTACCCTAGGACCTATAAGGTACATCGATACACTTCCTGTACCATGACGTCCAGACGTATAAAAACAATTTAAATTTCCGTTTTTAAATTTCTAGTTGAATAATTACAATAATCCAGTAATGATCGCTGCGCATGCACTTTTTCATACGATTACCATATTTATTAATTCCATATTAAGCAGCCTTTTTTCAAGTAATAAGCGCCGTACAATAGAAAAGTTATCGGTCCTGTTTCTGTTAGGCTGTGTTTATAATAACGTTATTTCATTTAATTTTAATAACTTATAGATAAAATACCAATAGGATCGCTCGTATACACATACGTACATACACATAAACTATCGGGACAGATAAACCAACAAAATCTTGTTGCCTGAAGGGTAACATCACAGTGCATTTTTTTGACCTAGACTATAGACATTTATTAATCCCAGCACGAATTGCTGTGTCAGCGTCTCGGGGTGGACTGCGAGGCGCAGTGGAGAGCTGTAGCACTGAGGAGCGCCGCGCCGGCCCGTAATATAAAACATTAAATTAATGTAATTTTTTTTCTGAAATTTACTTGGTCTGCGATAAAATAGATTGTGTAAATTTAAAATACATTATTTATACATATTCGGCATAAAATTAATTCAGTGTCAAAAATTTGCTGTTCGCATTTTTTTTTCTATCGAGCGAAGTTATTTTTTTTTTTAAACGTTTCCAGATTATTCCCCGACTATGTAGTCGTCGGAGGTGTTAAAAAGCTTACATAAATGTATTGGTAAGCCAAGTTATTTAAATCGTGTATATATTACCACCCATTTACACCAAATATTTTTTCCATTCTCCACGATGACGAAAAATGGAAAGAAACAATGTACTTTTTTGGAGTTTGGCGACAGGATAGGTTCTTAAGCACTCTTGGAAGCCCTTATTGTATGTGAAATATTTATGTTTAATTATTATAAGTAAAAGGTATAATTTACATCTTAATCGACTGTGCAAACCAAATATAGTAAATTCACAAAACCGGGTCATTTTTTAATCTACGAAACCTGTAAACGATAAACGGTATTATTTGAGTGAATGTTATTTAAGTTGTCAATAAATAACAGTCAACTGGACAACGTTATAAAAAGTGTCCTTTCACAAAATTCCACAACTTTCGCCGAACAATATGTTAAGGATCAAGATGCTTTTTAAATTAATTAAATTATATTATAGAATTTTAAATGTTTATGAATTTTAATTGACGGCTTAATTAATTGGAAGTAACCAAAAATTATATGAAAGTCGATTTGTTTAACCGCATTGGTAATTTAATATTTGTAATTAAATATATAAATATAAATATCAGATTTTTTTTACATAGTATATATCTATTAATTCGAGCCAATAGCATACGTACGTACACAACATGTAAGTATATTTCAAGGCCAAGCTGCTGTTATATGCACTTTAATATAGTTATCTATACGTATACATATTTCCTATATAGATTTAAAAAAAATGCATTTACTTACTAAAAATTCCAAATAAATTTTCAAAAAAGCCGTTGTAAACAAAACCTTATGCCCATTCCTTGTGTACCTAGACATGATAAAGTGATATTTGTATGGCATGCCCACCGCCGTATCAGTAATTCGCCGATCACCCATGTAATGCTATCGGCAGGAGTTTTTAGACGTTAACATTTGTAGGAAACGCGAAATTCACACAAGAACGATTTCAAATTTAAAATTCTCTAAAGCTCGCACGCGATATCAACACTTTTTAATCGTACGCAAAAAATACGAATACAACACAATGTAAAATTCTAATGCTTTGCTCATGGGGAGATCAATTTTGAAGTCTATAGCCAATACTAGAAACATTAAAAAAATATTTTATCCTAGAGACTAAACATTAGGGAAGGAGCCATGTTTCGTTCGTCTGTGATTAGCCAAAAGTCATCCAATCACAGAAATACGATTCGATTTGTCGTTCTCACAATCTGTGAATGGCACACAAAAAGTAATTTTAAAAATTAAACTGTACTGTTAACTGAAAAAGAAGTATGCCATGTATTAGAAACTATTGAACAGATTCATCTAGAAGATTTAGTGCATTTGTAAGCTTCCAAACAATTGAACAAAATTCCTTAATAAACAATTAAATTTGAATACAATTAAACACACAGGGACAACTTTTTTATGTGGGTTAAAACTATCGTAAGAGATACGAGCTCCAACTATTTAAATACATACATCTCCCAAAAAGGGTGTCCTAACGAAGAGTTTCCATGGGCTGTTGCTGCATTTTATATAAATACAAATTTGGCAAGCTTGCCGATGAAGGCTACTTCTCAGTGGCCGTTATAAATAAATATTTAATAAAAAACTTTCCATTTTCCAGTAAGTCTCATCAGAAACAAGTCTTGATAATTAATTTGCAAATATCAATGATGGAGCAGTTTGCGTGTGGTCAATGTTAATTGTAAATATATATTTGTTTTAAAGTGACTTATAACACTCAATTCGAAGGTTCAAAATGTTTCTTCATGATGTCTTGTTAATGTACGATTCTCAAAGGACAGTGAATTTGTGCCGATAGAATTGTCTTTCGACAAACTGGATGGGTCAAAAAAAACTTTGCTGTATTTTGTATAGATTGACGATGTTTCACATATGTGGCCTTAAATATATTTATAGGTTTTTTAAAGGATAGAGATACCGTTAGGGATATCTCTTTGGAACAATAACTGTCTATATATAGGTTTTATCAGATAACTCGAATTGTAATAATAATAATAAAGCTCGTTTACTTCCCTTTACAAATTGAATATAGAGTTTATATTTGTTCTTTTTTTTGTTTTGTTACTGATTATCAAAACTTCCTTCAGTACCATTCGGTTGGGTAAAGGCCTCCATCAGCTTTTTCCAATTATCTCTCTCCATTCGCTTCCTGCGACGCGCTCACTTCTCCTTCTTTCTCTTCCCATATAGTTGTCTTTAAAGTCTATCTTTTATCTGTACATCTACTCTTTTATTGTAAGGTATCAAAACTTTTGATTTTCGTCTTATTTTTGAAGTTATACTTCTTTAGGCGCGTTATGCATAATTTATGAGAGTGAAATTTTACGATGCGCGCGCACCGTGACACAAAATTCAGTATGGGCGCCGAGCGTGCGCGTATTAAACAAATAAAGCAGTTTTAATTATTTTGTCAAAGAAATTTAGCAATGCTTTTTCACAAAGACCTATTTATACTTAGTTAAAAGGTTATGAAACATACCTAGTTATTAAATTGAATTAATAATATAATATAATAATTATTATTATTAATATTAATTAATAATTGAATAATATACTAAATATTGAATATTGTTAAATTATTAACGCCTAATATTGATTATTAATTGTTTAATATTTAAAAAAAATAAAGAAAGCCAAAGAAGTATAACTTCTTACGCGCGTACATAAGTACACGCACCATTTTTTCACTTTTACTTTATGTATTCTTACTATTTTAACTTGAACAAAAATTAGCCAAAACTTTTATCTGAACGTCTTGTGAAATATATCTCATCAAATTTCTTTAATTTATATGAAACGTTTAAAGTGTAAACATATTTCACTTATTAATGGACAAAGCAATTTCTTCATTATTTCATTAATATATTTCTTAATCGCCAAATAACACTTACCTCGTTATAACCTCAGCGTGTCCATATAAAGCAATGATACAATTTTGTATAGTTTTTGGTAAAATACTCTTTTTGTGAAGTCCCTTGCACTCATTAAGTTAATATAAACGAACGCCGGCCGAATGCCGAAGACTTTCTGAGAATTGAATGCCTGCAGAGTAGCAAATGCAGCAAGAAATTTTGCTAAAAGCGAAAGTTTTTATTTATGTAGGGTGTTTATTGTTAAATTGTTTTATTTGATTTATTAATTGATTTTGATTGATTTATTGTTTAATTTGACCGGTGAACATCATATCACCTACATATATTTGTGTCAAAACTTAAAACAACATTTTTAAAACAGATCAAATATCATACTACACCAATAAAACACAAATGTTTGAAGGTGAAAAATCTATAAATATTTGACAATTTTTAATTCTAAAAAGGCATCAAACATTTCCTAGCTAGGAATTTTATTGGATTATTTTGTATTTTTCTTTGATTATTATTTACGTTACAAACACACAATATGTTTCTCACTGTTAAAACCTTCCCTGAACTTCCACAAATATTTCAAAATTAGACAAATCGGTCCAGCCATTTTTATATAATATATAAGATAGTTTAAATAAAATATTAGGAATTTATATGGGGATGAAGATTAAGGTTCAAATGAATATTATATCATAGTCCTAGGTAAATGTTACACTACGAAAAAATCGAATTGATTTGTTTTGAGTACAGTAGTTTTGTTATATTAAATACTTAGTTTTTTTACGTCTGGAAGAAAATGCTCTTAGTAGTAAGACCGTCCATTTGGGTCCTTTTTCTCCTTTTGTTTTTACATTATTAACATTATGAAGCTATTAACTCACCAATAAAAGCAAGAAATAAAAGGAAAACAAACATTAATGCTAAGCTTTCCCTGGTACCGAGCTATCTGCCACACTGGATTAACATGAATAGAGATAAATTTGATTATTTTAGCGAGACTGATTTCTTTAGCCTGTGTCATTTGCGGAAAGGTGGAGTCGATTCGAAATTTATAATCCGACAAAATCGAATTCACCTCATAAAGTATACTAGCACTGCGCCAAGACGTACCTCGTAACTCTGCAGTGCACAAATTGACATGTTTACACTACTAAATCAAGTTGGACACACAAATGCAGCCCAATTCTTATCGTGAGAGCTTTCTGATTTATATGGGTTATAAAATGAGAATCGATATTGGTGTACGGTGAGGATGTTTGCAAACGGTGAACACAACTTAATTAGCCGATGGGGTCAAAGTCTATTTTAAAACACACTTTCAACTATAAACGTCAATAAAGTGTTTGTTAATGACTGGTCAGGAACGCACCCTGTCAAAAACAAAGAAACCCGGTTGAACTAGCGTTTGAGCGATGTTTGACAACTCAAAGTATGTACTATAATTATTTATAGTATTTAAATAGTTTTGTGTTTGAATCTCTATCTATTTCTTGTATCAATGACCACCTCTAAATGCATGAGAAGTTATAGTATATTAAATCAGGGTTATATGAGATCCTAATAACTATACAGAACCAAGAAATCATACTCTTTCGTGCTTGGCAACATTTTAACGATCGCGTTCGGTCAACTCAGTGATCCAATTAATAATAATAATGGCGGTGCATAAAAACAAAGTTACGGAGTGCGATTTTTGTACCGAAATCAGCGCAAATACCTGCGCGGGCGCTGGGTCGACGACCGTAAAACAGGTTCGCCAGATATTTGGAGAAACAGCCCTTTGCAGGAGCGGGAGTAATTTTGCAGAGATTTCTCTGATACGCCGAGTGAAGTATAATTGACGGCTCGCATATTTGTCAACGACCCCGGGCCATCTCCTTAGAATAAGTAAAAAGTAGGTATTACTATCAATATCGAAGATACTCCTCTCCTTTAGTTATTTAAAAAATAGGATCAGTAGCGCTACAACCTTTTTAAGTCTGGGCCTCAGATTTCTGTACCTATTTCATGATAATTTGTCAATCTAATAGGCAAGTAGGTGATCAGGCCTCCTGTGTCGTCGTTCATCGTTCAAGCGAATGTTAAATAGACAGAAAGTCCATTGGTGCACAGCCGGGGATGGAACCTACGACCTCTACGATGTCGCACGCTGAAGCAACTAGGCCAACACAACTCTTAGATATTATGTGAAACAAATATTTAAACGAGAATTATCGTGAATTTGTATAACACAAATGACAGGTTGACATATGTCAGATACAAACCGTCTCTTCGTGATTGGCAATCCGTTTCTGTAGGTTCTTGTACCATTTTCGAAGCCTCGATAAGGGACATATCGTTGAAACTAGCCAAGGGTTTGGACCACCCGGTTTGGAGTAGCAATAAGAGTGTCTCTAAGTATAAAGGACGTATTTTTAATCACAAATGTTTGGGAGTTGGTACAAACTAAGTATATGAGATATTTTAACCAAAAATGTTTTTCTCTCAAACATTAGCAATTGCCAGCCCTAACACGAAATTGGCCCGAGGAGGTTGCGAGAAATTCTTCATTATTTTTGGAGCATTCACGCTTGTATCTGATTGGTGAGCCGTTTGATCTGGAGCGCTGTCATTTTTTTAAGTGCTTTCGCCCATCGCGGAGGTCCGATAACCGTTTGAACGCAGACTTAAGACAATAGATGTTTTATGGTTCATTATATTCGAAGTCCCATATTTAATATTTTATTTTGGTTACTACCTGTTACCCATAACACAAATTTATCATATAATTATTTCGTAATACATAATACAGTTTATGAGAAGAGAGAAGAAGAGAAGATACAGAAGATAAAAATGAATTGCATAGTGCAACGGGTTTCACAATTAAACAATTTCTTCCAGACAATCCAAATAAAGTAATAAACCTTTTATAAGTGCAAGAATACGAAACTTTAATATTTATATAATGGCAGCAACCATTAAAGGCCGGCAACGCACCCACTAAAATGGGTGGTGCCATACCCATTTTAGTGGGGGCGTTACCAAAAAATAGTGGATAGAAGAAATAGAAGCGGTAGCAGGAAGCGAATGGAGAAAAAAGCCATGGACAGAGACAGTTGGAAAAGGCTGGGACCGTGAAGGGTTTCCGGTACTGAAGGTAGCTAGTATATTTTAGGATGACAATAAAAAAAATGTATGAAACCTCAACTGTTTTTGAATTTTTGTAATGATTGGAAATTAAACGGGAAATTAAATTGTCATATAATATTCGCATATTAAAGGTCACATCCAGATATTTTCTCTCAGAATCTGACGCATTATACTATTTAATTGAGTTGCGTTTTGCCAGGTTTCGTACAGTTTACGTTGTCTTAATAATGAGTAGCTTCGCCTTGAATCGATTTTATCGCCATTTTCGGAGCAGGCTCATTTTGTTACCATATTATTACATTAAACAGATTGATGTATTATGTACGTGACGGTGAATGCAATTTAAATCAGGTTGGTCATGATGTTAAAACTTTTAATAAATTTATTAATAAACTAGTAGACTCGGCCAAGCGTTGCTGTGGCTAAGGTTTTTGTTACAGATGTTAAATAGTATCTTATGTGAAACGTTGGTATTTTCAACACAGCGCGGCGCCATTTGTTAGAATTGTGATTTGTGACTGTCAAATAATAACAGACAAATAATTAGCAATAAATTAAAATTGCGACTATAATTTGAGATTTAAACTATCCTATCTCTCAAGTTGGATCGAACTGCACATGGTGTGCAAATTTGATTGATATCGGTTCGGTAGTTTAGGTGTCCAATGAGGACAAACATTGTGACACGAGATTTATATATATTAAGATTACACATTTTCACTCATTCCCACTGGCTCTGTGACCTAATGTCAGCTTAGAAACTGCACAAAATAGTTGAAAACTTTTCGTTGAATTCGCTGAATCAAATTAAAAATTGCATTTTTATAAGACATCTTATTTATGGCAATTTTGAAAATTCTTAAAAAAAATCATGATTTCTGATATAAAAATAAATAAATCAGTGGCGTGGTGCTACAACCTTTGTGATCATTTGTCAATCTAGGATCAGCTTCCTGTGCCTGTGCCGTCGAATTTTTGGTTCTAAGGCAAGCCGGTTTCCTCACTGTTGCCTTTACTATTCAAGCGAATGTTAAATGCGCACATAGAAAGAAAACCCATTGGTGCAGAGCCGGGCATTTCTGACATAAGCAACAGTAATAGTTTCCACGCAATTCAATGCTTTGTCGGGGACAATAATATAATATTAACGTGTCGTTATGTTTGCGTTTGTATATTTGAAACCGATTTATACTGAACTTTGCCCCAAGGGAAATAAAGTAAACGAAATTCTATACAATAAGTCTATATTAAAAATAACAAGAATTCAGCGAATATTTTTAAATAACATTGTTATAACACATTTCTTTAATTAGGGACATCAGCATATTAGTCTCATTTCATAGTTACATAAACCAACACACTTTTACTAAATTTAGTTTTTTTATGTTACAGAAGACAAACGGGCGGGGGCGGGGGAATGCCAGAGGGCTCGCAATTGCGATGCCGGTCTTTTAAGAATTGGTACGGTCTTTTCTTGAAGGACCCACAGTCGAATTGGTTCAGAAATAATTCAGTGGGCAGCTGATTCCACATAGAGGTGGCGCGCGGCAAAGACTGCTTTAAAAAACGTAGTTGTGGAACGATGGACGTCGAGGTGATACGGTTTGAATTTCGTATTCTGTCTCGACGTCCGATGATGAAACTCAGCTGCAGGTATTAGTCCGAACAACTCTGAAGTCTGAACACTCTCCATGGTAAATGCAGTAGAAGATGCAGAGATCCCAAATCTATACGCAACACCAAGAGATCAAGCCGCTTGGAAAGTTACTGGTCGTCGATGATTCAAATCGCTCTTACTTAAAATATTAATAAAAAAATATCGAGTAAAAAAAAAACTTTAGCTTTACAAGAGTAAGTTCTAAGAAAGTTGTCAGAATGTGTTTGTATCTGTTTAAAATGTTTTATTTAAATACACCAAGGACTTTTAAAAGTTACTAAGTCAACTTTATTGACATGGACGACAGACTATCCAAGATTTTATTATCTGATTTTCCTCTATGGTATCGGATTAAGTGACTCAAACCTAGACGTGTCATAGAAAACGCAAAACCAGTACCAAACCATAATCTAGATTGACAGCATCGTATCTCTTTGATGTCATAATTTTTTTGCCAAATGTCAACAGTACATGTGACGTTGACAGATTATCTTACCTCTGATTCATAGACGTTTTATTTGTCATTCTACTTTAGGCCTTTTCAACCACAACTCAAAGCCTATTTTTATATGAAAGATATCGCGATTCGAAATCATTAACCACTTTAAAATGAACTCCGATTGGGAGATTTTGATTCTTAAACGGGGTTCAGATTATAATAGCCGTGATTTTTGATAAGGCATAGTTGGTTGGACCGTTAATAGGTAGGCTCTACAAGCAGGATATGTTTTGATACACTTGTGAGGTGCTTGAACTTAGGACATTTATGTCTGCGTCCGGTTAATGATCATTTGTCAGTAGGCAGCTGCAGCCATCTGTGCCTGACATACGTCGTATATTTTTAGGCCAAGGGTGATTGATGATTATTTGTACCCTTTTCCAATAAACAAAAGTCAAAAGTCAAAAAATAATTTATTAATATAGGTATCACAATGTACACTTATGAACGTCAGAAAAGAAATATATATTAAATGCTTCTAATTTTACATTTACTGCCAGTTCTCAAATCAAGGGGGTAGAACGGAAGAGAAGAACTGGCAATAAACTTTTAATGCTTTTCTTACAAAAACCGAAAGACACACTTAAATGAGACATCATTATACACATATGTATATTCTATATTAGACACCCATATTAGTCGGTGCGTGGCCGGCTTTTGAGTGAGGACTACACTTGTTTTTTAAATGCGTATCGTATCTCCATGGGCAAACTTCCTCTGGTAGCCGATTCCACAACTTGTTAGTTCGCAAAAGGAAATGCCTAATGAAGCGGACTGTGGAACATTTCCAGTCACCTTTAATATTTTTAATTATTATTATTAGTGACCCCGAAGCCATTCATGATGTTTAATATTTTTAAAAGCAAAATGTTGTTTGCTATTTGTCATAAGCCGTAGGGTTAACTGTAAAATATCACTTTTGGTAATTACAATCTTACCACGAAATATGTACAAAGAGGGAGACATTACTCACGGAGAGCAGACGGCAGAAGCTTGACTCTCAATGCTGAGGTGATGATTTCGAACCGAATACCTTAAAACCAAAAATCTTCAGCGTCTGCCAGGCTCAGAAGCCTTATCATGCCTATTGCGAATGAAATCAGGAAACAGATGCAGAAATCTATAGTTGAACTTTGCTACCATTTTTCGACGGAAAGTCCATTTGACTATAACATTAACAACATAACGGTATTGTCAATTACATTTGAGGATAAATTGTTAAACGATTCGCTGGAATCAATTGAACTTCTTAGAATCTCATAGAAAACTTAATAGCTTGTTGAATTGTATACAGATTAGATCGTTCCATTAAAAACTTAAAAAGCTAAAAGCAAAAGTATTCTGAAGATACAAATTCTGCCGAACCTATCGCTTGTCGAAATTCGATTGGTTCCACACGTGCCTTAAGAACACTTGTCTAGGTACCAAGGGCCAAGTATATTCTATGAAAAACAAATGAAGAATCATTTCTCATTTGTCTGGGGCTGATTTAAATCTATGAAAAACAAATGAAACATAATTTCCTACAGACAATTGAATTTACGACGTAGACACTACGTGATCCATTGATAAAATGTAGTTTGCACAATTTAATATAGAGAGCTGTGAATCAGGACCTCACGGATATTTGTCAGTGAAAATGTATTAAACGGGGCACGCACGATACACCCATATTTTTAAACTAACATCAATTTTTGGCGAGTCATTGCTTAAAATACTTGAAATAATAAGTTTATTTATATCGTATAACTTCCTTCCCTCTTTTTAAAAAAATTAAATCTCGCTATTAGCTTAAGGGTCATTACAGCTCAGCTCGGGCTGTTTGGGCGAGCGTATCGGGCGGAATGGGCGTTTTTCCCGCGACTAGCGCAAGGGCGTATCCTGCGAGACTTGGAGCTCGGCTTGGGCCGTAGGGTGGTCAATCGCCTAAAAGGTAGGACGGAAGCTCACTGGAGTGAACGAAGTACGAACTAAAGGTTCACGCCTTCCGGTGAAGGCGGTTTTTTACTCTAATCTGATTTTGAAAATTATTTGCCACGGTCATCCGGATCTCATGATTTCATGTACATAAAAAGTTTCTATGGGTTTAGTATACAACAGAAGCTGTTTGCTAATGGTTAAGTGAAGGATTCTATTCTCTATTCTTTGCTTTGTCCCAATGGATTTTTCCTTTCACCTTTTTTCAAATGAGGTAAACCGAGTAGCAAGAATTATGGAGTTCTTTCGTTTCGTTGATAAATAATGGAAATATTAATATTTATTTATTTGTTTTGCTTAATAATTGTAACTTAGCAGTAAGTGTTTTTTATGGGATAGGAGGCAAACTGTGTACAAGTGACCTACTCACTTTGAATAAACTGATACCCACCGCCCATGGACAACTGCATCGTCGGCAGCCGTTGTGTTGCCGACCTTTCAGAGGACAAACAATTGGTACGCGGCAGGAAGTGCCTTAAAAGCGCTGTGTTGTGGATGCCAGGCGTCGAGATGAAGAGGATAGAATTTTGCATTCGGCCTCGACGTCCCATGATGAGTTTCGACCGATGAGGTCTGATCAATTCTTCATATGCCAGAGTACGTACGGTTTCCTCACATACGAGGTTTCAGAGGTTGATAACACCACCTTTTAGATTACCACTGAAAGACAGAAATTTATTTAAACGCATGCAAATTAACACATAAAGTTTGGTTATATATAAAAAAAAATATAAATAATAACTGCTCTATGTTCTTACTATGTTATATTAGTGGAGCATAGACTAAAGCCAGTCTTATTCAATAGAAACTCTTTTGAACTTTTGTTTTGGAAAAATTAAAACAAACTTTATACAAAGAACTGTCAAACGCACACAAACAACCGCGCTTGAGTCGACTTTTCGGAATTAAAGCGGAGTTAAGGCATAAGCGCAAAAAGAAAGCAATCGCCGTCAACTGTTATTACATTTAAAAAAACTAAAAGAGAGCATGTCACATGTCATGGCCCTTAATAAGGAGCCCGAAACCCGCCAATTACTCGTTACATCGGTTGCCATGGCAACTGCTCCAGTACAAATAATTGGCCCAAGTTCTGATAACATCCGAGGTGTTTGCGCACTGCGGGCTTTAATAACTATGAAATACACACATCATACACATCCTCACACAGACTAAGAATTAGAATGATAAAAAAGTATTGATGATTGACTTACAGACCTATGCCCCAGGTGGAGCAGATGGCAGCGTAGAAAACCAGCAGCGCTACTCTCTTCAATACTGATTAGTTGCCAGGTCTGTTCTGGGCGGCCACGTTTCCATTTTATAATTAAACTGATATATGTAATAATAATTATTAAAATAAATAAATCAGTGGCGCTACCTTTTTAGTCTGGGCCTCAGATTTCATTCTGTATATGTTTCTTGATAATTCGTCAATCTAATAGGCAAGTATGTGATCAGCGTCTTGTGCCTGACAGCGTCGACTTTTCTCACGTAAGCTGGATTCCTCACTATGTTTTCCTTCACCGTACAAGCGAGTGGTAAATGCGCACAGCCGGGGATCGAACCTACGATCTCAGGGATGACAGTCGTACTGAAGCCACTAGGCCGACACTGCTCTTACAATTATTATTAGTCTCAGTTATAGTGCGGCTATAACCTCCAATACAAAACAACTTTAGTATCAAAACGGTATTTAAAAAAAAATGCATAGAAAAAGCTCTATACACAGAAATTTCTCCCCAAAATAAACCTATAATTCTCACGCATCAGTGCGGTAATACCCCAAACGACATACTTGAATGCATTTCACCTGTACTTATTTAGGATTCAAAGACCCCACGGACTTGAATTTGTCTCTTTCCGTCTCTGTGCGTTAGAGTGAGAGAGATTAAATATTTAAACCTCATCCATCATATTTGGCGGGAATACAAGATAAGGTTGTTTTTCATGTAATTAGTGGGTTTAATAGGAATAAAAATATTTCAAGTATTTAATTAACGCAAACACTTATGCCATGTAAAATATATATGTATAATATTATTTCAAACTTATCGGCGAAAAGAAAATTCTTGCATAATTTTTGTTTGGAATGCAGGTGAATTATATAAAATAAACGATTTTATGAATGAAATGTTTTGGAAGGTCAATTCATTTGTATGTTTTTCGATACCGTGTAGTGTTTCTGATATAATAAAAATTAATAATTTAAAAAATACCAATATAGACCCAAAAAGTCGACGGTGTGAGGCACAGGAGGCTGATCACCTATTAGACTGACAAATGATCATGAAACCGATAAAGAAATTTGAGGCCCAGACCTAAAAAGGTAGCGCCACTGATGTATTTATTTTTATATAATAAAATGGGACAACTGCCGTGCTGTCTCAATATCATCTTTCCCCAAGCAATTATTGTTTCACTACTTTATCGTCATAGTCGTAAAATAGTGACGGATCTGACAAATAGTAAACTTTACAGGGCAGCTATTTCAAATAATATAATCATGTTAGTTATTGTCATAACTATTTTAATTCATATTCTGTTATTATAAAAATTGGCATACAAGCAAACAAAAGGGTTTGTTTTATAACAAAATAAAAATAACAACATTAAATTACACAGTTTTCTAGAAAAATGCCAAGTTTCTATCAAATCCGTCACTTTACCGACTGATTAATTTGAAAATACATGGAATTTTTTTAATGAGCCGTAATATTTAGTCAATGTAGTATCCAAATATGATAAATAGTGGGTTTTGGTTTTTTTTCAAATTTGACATTGTTCTACGATCATGTTATATTGTAACGTCGTTACAGCCTGTTGACATTCACTGCTGAACATAGGTCTCTTACCTAAATTTCCAGTTATGCCGGTACCTCACGCTTTGCATCCAACGCCTTTCCTCCACCTATATGTGTATGAATTAAGATAAATAATAAAGATATTAATTTAATCAGTATTTAAATTTTACATATACGAACAATACGTAGTAAAATCATGTTAATAAATATTAAACATATGTATTATGTACATAGCAACCGCAAATTGATTTACGCAAATCGAATGGAATAATAATTCGTCCTACATTTTTTAAATTATAATATGTACACGCTTCTCGCTCGACAATTATTTATTTTATTTGATTTACTACTGGTGGTATAATAATTCTTAGATTGAATAATAGATGCTTGGTAGTTTCAATATACAACACTTAGCCAAGATTATGGATTCAAATCCCGGATAAATTCTTTGAAGTAGGTAGTGTGATTAAATAAATATCAATGACTCAGAAAAGCCTCAAAGGAAACAAAAAAGAATGAACACTCGGTAGGTCTGTTTTTGAATTTTGATAAAGTAAAAATAGTTCACTATTTAAAGTTATAGAAAGATAAATATATGTATGGGATCGCATTGAACGCAAATTGTGCTGCATGCAATTGTTCCATTGATAAATTTCCTTTTTCTACTTTCAGTCAAACCAGAAATAATCACAGAGTTCTTTCACCCGTTCGTGGGTGGCCTTCTGGCAGAAACTACAGTAAAAACTTTATAGTTTACTCGTCATTCACGTATTTAAAAAGTATTTTCAGTTTAAAAATTGTATTTGAAGAGAACGTGTCAATTTACTATGATGACTAGTGTTCACGGATAATAATCATTATAAAAGCCTTTTAGTTGAGATACTTTACATTAAAATACATTTATCTTTCTATCACCTCATTCATTCCCAGGGAGCTGTGCCCCTTTTTAGACGAAGGACTCCTCCGAATGCCGCCATTTCTGTCTGCACTGTGCTACTCTCTGCCATGTACCACCTGCTGGTTCCTGAATCTGGTCTATCCACCTTCTAAATTTTCTTCTTCTGCGTTTATTGCACCTTGGGCACCAGTTTTATACTTTGTGGTTCCATATTTCGGTTTCTCTTGCCATGTGCCCATTTCTATTTAATTTTGATTTATTTAATTCCGCCCATTTATGTTTATGTATTATCTTTTAATTACCATCTTTTATTTTTCATGACTTCTCTAAGCGCCCAAATGATCTAGCTTTTGCTATTCTTGTGTCAATTACTTTTATTATTGCATCGGTCATATCTGACCGTGGTACGAGATTCGCCTACATATATGATACTGTTCTTTAACAGTTGTATTATTTCCTTTCTGAAATTGGTCATTAGTTTGGTTTCTCGGCTTTCATTATTTTCATATCACGGATAAGTTAGTGTAAATGGCTGGAATCAAAAATGGCCGCTTTTTTAGTATTAGAACTAAAAGTATCTATAGGACTTGAGTAGTAAATTCACTTGCATTCAGCGCAGCAATTTGACGACTTATAAGGAGAGCTAAGGAAGAGAGCAGGGTGAAGTGAGCTTTGACAATGTATTACTTTCGCGTTGATAGACAGGTTGGGGTGAAACGGTTCCGTCCACCAATTACGGGTTATATATAAATAAAATAAATCAGTAACGCAACCTTTTTAGGTCTGGGCTTCAGACTTCTGAATCTGTTTCATGTTCATTTTTCAATCTCATAGGCACGTAAGTGATCAGCCTCCAGTGCCTGACACACGCCGTCGACTTTTTGGGTCTAAGACATGTCGGTTTCCTCACGATGTTTTGCCACTAGGCCAACACTGCTGTATACAACTCTGACGGGTTATAAGCTAATAAAGATGGGTCGAATTTTTCCAAAATCGGTTAACTTTATTACCTGTTAAACAAACAAGACAAAAAGACTGCATTAATTTGCATGAGTTTCCCATTGGCGCGGTGTTTGGCAAAAACTTTGAGATCAATCACGTCTGTGATCGGGAACAAGTTTTTGGGGTCGATAACCGGGCCGCATTTTTCGGCAACTCTTATGTAGGTGTCATACGATACGTTCGCTTAGGAACAGTGCTGCACGATAAAACGGATACAGACGCGAAACATTTACATAACTCGTCGTTTCAATTATTGTGAATCTCGAAACGTCTTAGGGTCCTACAAGAAAAGAGCGTACCAATTCTTAAAAGCTCGCGAGCCCTCTGGTATTAAAATTGTCCATTGGCGGACGGGCAGGAGGCCCATCTGATGTTTAGTTATACTCCTGCTCATAGACACTCACTCACTCACTCACAATTCTGGGCTCAGAATTTTCTAGACGGTTTTCTAGAAGTCTAAGCCTAAGTCGATACATAACTGACTGATAATTAAGTTGGTTTAAGCGCAGAGTTTAACCCCCCACAATACTAAGGACAGCCTGTGCGTGTTGAGTGTCCCGGTGGTAATATTAAATACAGAAAGCCTGTCTCTACTTTTTCTTCTGCAACTACATATAATAATATTAGGTTTTGAAGTATTATAACAGCATATGGACCACTTTAGTAATATAATATAAATATATACACTGTATGTAGATATATTTTACTAACCCTTCTAAAAGAGGCCATAAAAGTAAATAAAGTTGCACTGATTTTGGTTGAATGTGAAATGGTCTCAGTGGCAGTACCAAGAATGGACGAGATTTTCATTTACCTTAAAAGGTACTCCGCAAATTTTAATGAGGCTCAATACAATTTGGTCTTCATTCTTCGCGAAACTTATTAACTAATAATTAATGTGAAAAGTCACTGGAGTGATAATTAAAAATGTTTCCCAGTTTTTATAATACATGAAAATATTCAACAGCACCTCGAGTAATATTAAGTATTCGGTATATCATTCTTTATTTCGAGAACCAACGATAGACATTACGTTATAAAAAATAAATCAGTGGCGCTACCACCACTTTAGGTCTTGGCCTCAGATTTCTGAATCTGTTTCATTTTTTAAATCTAATAGGCAAGTAGGTGATCAGCTTCCAGACACACTCCGTCGATTTTTTGGGTCTAAGACATGTCGGTTTCCTCACGATGTTTTCCTTTACCGTTCGAGCGAATGTTAAATGCGCACATAGAAAGAAAGTCCATTGGTGCACAGCCAGCCAAACCTACGACCTATATCCATGTAAATATGGTTACCATGGTAACAAACGTTAGTCGTTGTTGAGGTAATTAAAAGTGGGGGCTACTCGTTATTGTGCGTTGATTTGTCATACAAAAAATTCTCTAAAACCAAATTGCTTCGGACCTACTAATCTTTATATCCATATGTATGGTAGGTTTTTTTTTATAGAAATAAAATTTTGACTTACACCTGTGCTGAACTAGAATTAAGTAGATCAAATTTGAATGGTACTAAAAAAACCCAACAAGTTGATGATGACAATGAAATTTTATAAGAAAATTTGTAAAAAGTGGGTACTTTAAAAAACGTATAACTAAATACCTTCTTTTCGTGAACTGTATAAAATACTATAATTTAAAATTCGAATAATTCCCGTTTTCCTGCTAAAGGCGATTTTTGTAATTAGCTGTAAACGAGTATGGAATGTACCATTATTATAATCCTTGGTAATAAAGGCCATTGTGACATACAAAAAGCCTCTTCCGAGTTCTGTTTACCAGTTAAGGTATCAAACCTGTATACCAGTTCTCATATATTTGACAATAATAATAATTAAACCTCATTTATTTCTTGAAACATTCATCCACTTAGATAATTAGATAAACTTTATCTTTTCACCGTGCAAGAGGGTGACCTTACTTTCTATTCCCTGGTGGCCCTTTCCACGTTGGTACCCTCTTTGTCCATCTGCCATTATTCATGCGAGCGATGTGGCCCGCCCATTTGGCAATGCTATTATGGCTAACTTTTTAGGTCTATGGTAATACTAGGAAAGATAGTTTAATATAAAGCATAATTATAAAGCCGTTCCAAAACTTCACAATTTGACAGGTTGACTGTTTAAATTTAACTAAAATAATTGTACAATTAAACTTTTAATTAAAGTGTTTTCAAAGATAAAGTGTCGATGGACTTTTTTAGTTTAGCTTAAGTCACTAAACAGTGAGACCCTGAGGTCGTTTTTGGCTTGGAATTTCTGTCTATGTGTGCATTTAACAATAGCTCGAACGGTGAAGGAAAACATAGTGAGGACACCGGCTTGCCTTAGACCCTAAAAGTCGACGCTGTCAGGCACAGGAGGCTGATCACCTACTTGCCTATTAGATTGACTAATGATCATGAAACAAATACATAAATCTGAGTCCCAAACCTAAAAAAGTTGTAGAGACTTGTAATCTACACTAGAAAATATTTTTCACTAAGCGTCTTGTAGGATAGGACATGACTCAAGAATTTGGACCAAATTGATTATAGTTTTGATTTTATTTGTAAGTTCACCTGTTATTTAAAGTTCGTTTGTTTTACTCTAAATCATTAACGATAAGATCGGCCACCGGCCAGTAGAAAATATAACATTTGGAAGCCAAACTTCTCACACTTGCGTAGCGTTTAAACGAATCAAATATCAACCGTACGCCATCGAGATAGAGTACAATTTAGTTAATCACAAAAATCGCGAATATGATAAGTTCAAAGAACTACACCCACACTGAAAGGTGGTTAACATTTTTTGTCTCAGTTCTAGGTAATGATGAATTGTATGTATTTGAATAGACATCGGTCAACGATTGACCGCTCTTAATATTAATGTGATGTAATGTAAATAAATAAAAACTGATCAAACGATGAAGCTGGTTATACACGAGGAGTTAGCACAACGGACAAAATGGCCGTCTAAGTTCGGAAACTGAGTACTAACGATCAGATTGCAATTATCTAAAATTATTCGTAATTCATAATATTATGATAGAATTTTTTCAGATACTTTTACAATTAAATAAATCAGTAGCGCTACAACCTATTTCGGTCTGGGTCTCAGATTTCTGTATCTTTTTCAGGATTATTTGTCTTATAGGCAAGTAGATGATCATCCCGAGCCTGACACACGCCGTCGACTTTTTGGGTCTAAGGCAAGCTGGTTTCCTCACGATGTATTCCCTTCTTCGAGCTCTTCTGAGATCTTCGATTCACGAACCTACGACCTCAGCGATGGGAGTCTCACGCTGAAGCCATCTCATTCTTTAAGGTCTTTTTTGGCAAAGGATTCCTCCAAATCCTGCCATTCTTGTCTGCATTATGCCACTCGCTGCCATGTATCACCTGATGTCTCCTAAGTTTGGTCTATCCACCTCCTAAATCATAATGGATTTATTAAAATTTTGTTTAACTCTAGATGATAAAACATTTCAATAAACTTTGCCGAAACAATATGACGTTACCTTCACTTTTTTAATTTACGCGGGTACTTCTTGATATTATTATACCCTGTTGTAAGATAAAAATTATAAAAACACATTTGTACATAAGTTGGGTTTATGACAAAAACAATTTTGTAGGTTTAACATGCAGAAGTTATTTAAATCAAACGAAGTGATGAGGGAAAATGTAAGACGTTTTTGCTGCGTTCTAGACGCACGCGCATTTGTACCATAAACAAATATAGATTTTCTTCCGTCAATAAGACGTTTAATGGGCTATCGTATATTTAAATCACTTAGCTATTAGAATAAAAGTTGCATTAAACGTACAGTAGTTATGTTTTGTTTGAAAGTTTAATGTTTTGATGCTGATTTTAATTGTATAACACATAGGTACATAATAATACAGAGATGGAATATATAAAATGGATATTCAATTATTTCCTGACAAATATTGTTCTAAATTTACTAATAATATTTAATAGAATAGACTTAGAAATGTGTATCTTCGATGTCCTATTGGAGATCTGCAGTTCAAAAAATTTGTATTACCCAAAACTTAGCGATTGAAAAGTGTGTCGGAAAGTTTCTTGCCAGTTCTTCTTGCCCGCGCTACGCCCTTCACTTGCGAACTGGTAGTAAATGTAATTTTACAATTATTTAACTTTTTTTTTAAGTTCATAAGTGTACTTGTTTACCTCTATGAACAAAGATATATTGAGTTTGAGATCACTAATCATTATATTTTTTCCTTGTAAAGTAAAGGTCTCCCGGAGTTGCGTTACAGAAGTATGTCTAGCTTATAAGAAAAATACACGTGCAGCTACTATGTCAAACCTTAAAGCATTGGCGTTATAACCCTTGGGCCTCAGATTTGATTGTTTAATTGATGTTTCTTTATTGGTAAGATGCCCTAAATTCCGAGACTTCCCTTATCAAAAATTTAACATAATCCGAAAATCATTAAGGAAAATCCATTTTCTTGTGAATGATAAGGCCCGTAATAAGGTCCTTCAAGAAAAGAGCGTACCAATTCTTAAAAGGCCGGCAACGCACTCGCGAGCCCTCTGGTATTGAGAGTGTCCATGAGAGGCGGTATCACTTAACATCAGGTGAGCCTCCTGCCCGTTTGCCCCCCGTTCTATAAAAAAAAAGGCCTGGGTCAACGACGTTTCATTTTAATTAAAAAAATATAATTTTGTTACGATATTCTGTGGTGTTTTAAAAGTTCGTTTTCAAAAAAGTTTTAATTTTTTAAATTATACTACACATATATTTACGGTCTATTCTAGACCAACTAATAACCCAACTGCTTCCAGTAGCATCTGGGCCGATATCAGTTCTCTTAAATCTCACAGTGTCGCGGATTTGTGAGGGTGGTTATGCCATTGTATTCAGGCCATATTGGGACAGTTTTTCAGTTGTCAGACGCCTTTTCCTGATTAGTATTGTACCTATAGATGTTAAGATTTATTTAAATGTTATTTTACTAAAGTTGTTTATGTTTTTATGTTACACTATTGCTTCTAGTATATAACTGCAGACATAGTCTATTGTTTTCGACATACAACGATTTAAATTACATTGATTAAAATTTGACATACTACTTGACAGTTCGTAGACTAGAAGAATTACACGGATGCTTCAGAAAAAAATAAACATTATTAAAATAATCGAATTTATAGTCTTTTTTACATTATTGTGTATTGTGAATGCATTCCAAATTTTATATAAACTAGAACGAGAACGAGAACTATATCGAGAACACACAAATTAATAGAATATTTAATAATTAATTGTATTGAGTTGTGTGCTGAGAAGCCTAAGATTCTAGCTGCCCACTGAAATATTTCCGAACCAATTCGACTCGACTTAGGGTCCTTCAAGAAAAGAGTGTACCAATTTTTAAAAGGCCGGCAACACACTTGCGAGCCCCATGGTATTGAGTGTCCATTGGCGTCAGAAAAAGATATTGCGGGCTACTGATTGTGAGGAAGTTGTTATCTGGTTTGTGCTGCTCCTTCTTAAGTTGTCATGTCATTTTCTCACGTGTATATTGTTGTGTATATAGTGTCTAACATATTTATATCATAAGTAATAATAAAAATATTAAAAAGAAAATTAAAACAAATTTAAAAAGTTCGGTCCCTGTGGCAGTGTACCTTCCTGGCAGCATTTTTTAAAAAATATATTTAGTCTAATTGAAAATCAATTAATTTATAAATAGCCATAATATATTACTTAGCATAAAGGAAACTGTACTTTTTCATTAATAAAATTCATAATAAAATGTTGAATTTAACATTTTAGAATATAATTAATTCCACATTTTTTTGGAAGCTCACGATTTATACGCCATTAAACGAAATAAAGTGCATTAATTAAATAATAAATCTAAGGACATATAGAAGAGAGAATTATACCACTATGCTCTGTTGGCGACGGTTGGTTCGAATAAAAACGTATGGTTAAGCGTGATTATTACATATATAGGGTCCTGTACGCTGTTCGATCAATACGATTTTGTTTTATATAAAAGTTCTTATGTCGTATTTATCATAGACACATTTTATAAAAAGAAAACGGTCGGAGCTGTGAGGTCGCTTCGTTTTTAGAAAGAAACTTGTAAGGTTCTGGAAGGAGCTTGGCCTAATTATCAAGGTCCGTAACGCCCAACGGACAAAATCGGCGTGTAATGAGGCCAAACTACCACGGTCCATGTGTACAGCATTTGTAAGCTGTTACACTGCTGGTTTAGCAACTAATAGTAAACATAGTTGTGCGTTTGAACCCCTGTGCAGTTTACATTTACTATGCGCAAAACTTGGTGTCATAATGAAGGATAATAACGTGAAAAAACGGCCTCCTGCCCGTTTGCCCCCCGTTCTATAAAAAAAATAAATAAATAAATAAATAATTAAGATATGCGTAAATGTGTTTGTTCCATGCCCCATTGGAACTCTCCAATGTTATTTTATGTTAATATAGTTAGTATAATAACTATAGTATAGTAAGTCAACAGGACACCACAGTACACACCACATGTCATTAGTAATTAAAAGCCTATATCTAATTGTTACAGCAATAAAATAATTTTGATACCAAGTTGCTCAAAAATGTGACTATTTGCATGGCAACAGTTAGTGGATATTTATATATTTTTGTTAGGTTTTTAATTTTGATATGAGGGACCCTAAGAAGGTTTAAGTTGAATGATTTATTGCGCAATCAAAAGTATTTCTTAACGAGAACTTAACTAATTACATATGCCATTTTTAATTATAATTGTTGTGCGATTAATACAATACTTTTAAAGGTTATTCATGAAGTTTATGTGTTTTCCAACTGTTCTGGGTATATACAACTAATAATAGTATAACTAAAAGAAATTCTATAAATATTTTGATAGACTATACTCGTTTATATATATATATTATTTGTTTTACATATAAGAGAAACATGAGTGACTCACCTCCCTGAGATCATAGGTGCGATTCCCAGCTATAGACTTTCTGTCTTTTTTTATGTCACGGGGCAAACGGGCAGGACGCTTATCTGCCCGTGATACCGCCGCCCATAGACTCTCATAGAGGGCTCGCAAGTGCGTCGCCGGCCTATTAATGTTGTCTAAGTGCGCTTTTAATCTTCGCTCGATGATGGAAGACATAGTGAGAAAACCGGACTTAGATTCAAAAAGTCGCCGACGTGTCAGTACTCAACATTACACCACCTGCCCACATGTTTAATATGAAAAGACCTAAAAAGCTGTAGGTAGGATTTTTAAAGCGGAATAAATTTTTGTATTCACTTGTTTTAGTAAATGTTTTGACATTGACTGAGTTTCTTCGCTGTTCTTAATTTAAATGAGATTCAAATGAATTGATATATTGAAGAAAAAATCTAGTACTCACATATAACTTTCTATAATTGTGTACGTGTTAAATATTTAGGTTAAAAACGTACCACGATACCAGACAACTAACGGTGCGCACGCGCTAGTGTTGATATTAATTACATGACGGATTTTATAACAGAAAAAATGCCACTACGGTATAATTGTATAGCCTTCTCACACAGGTTATTAGACTTTTTTTTAATAACTTTATTCATATAGGTAACCAAGTACACTTATGAACGTTAACGGAAAAGATGTTAAATTAATTCAAAATTTAAATTTACTACCAAGTCGCAGGGCGTAGAGCGGACAAGATGAACTGGCAAGAAACTCTCCGCCACTCTTTTTAATCGCCAAGTTTTGAGTCATACAAATTGCTTGAACTGGAGCAAATCAATCCCAAGGATTAAAATCATTTGAATAATCGTCAAAAAACTTATGCAATACAACATAATAATAATTTATTCAACGACAAACATAAGTCCAGTTATTATAGTAGTTACAATATTGTCCTTAATAGTATATTAGTAGCTTTAACGTCTATTAAATCATAAAATTAAAAAGGCTACATGCAATCCATTGCAATAACCCATATAAGGGCAATCCAGCCTTCCCGTTGTTTACGCCAGCAGGCTGTTAGGGCTCCCCCGCACGCTACTGCCTGGCGTTCTTTTCCACCTGTTTGCGTTTATTTTTTAAGTACTTAAATTATTGTAACTGAAAATGACCATTGTGCTTTATATATATATATAAATATAGTTTTTACTATATATGAAAGCGACGGAGATAGTGAACAGGGAGTGAGAATTATTTTTATATAGGAAAGCTCGAGTGTGTTGCCTTTTCAAAATGAATACGCTCTCTTCTTGAATTATATCGGGAATTATTTAATGGGTAGTTGATTCCACGTAGTGATGCACGACAAAATACCTAATGAATCACTCAAATATAAAACAAAAACAAAATAACATTGCGTTTGATTATGATTGGTTAACATATCTAGACCAATCACAGACAGGCGACACGAGCCTTCGCGTCGTTCCGTTTGACCAATCACATTCAAGAAAGGTGACATCGTTTTCTCTTAACCTATATAATTATTTATTTGAACCATAAACCAAATATATTCTATAAGTTAAACAAATGTACTAATATATTCGTAATACAATCCTCAATTTTCGGGTTGAAAAACAACTGATCTACCCTTATAAAGGAAAATAAAAAAAGGAATGTACAAATGCGCCATTGAGATGGATTTCTGTATAAACACTTGAAATAACTAAAGCAATAAAGTAAAAAGCACTTTGAAGTTTGTAAGTTTTACCAAAACAAAGTGTTAAATTCTTTTAACATATGTTTCTTTGGTTTAAGTTTGAACTGCATAATCTGGAACTAGACATATTTTTCATTTTGTAAAACAACACAAAGGAATTCAAACAACACTCAAAAAATGTATTTCCTATAAATAAATAAAGCCTTTAATTTTCTGACAGTTACGAATTTTTTTTTTAGCAACCATTATGGTCAGTTGTGTTGAGTTCTGACATAGGCAGACTATAGTGTAAATTAACTATTATAATATCTTATAACTACCGAGTTAGTAAACTTATACATCAACGAATAACTCCAAAACTACTCGACCGATTTCAAAAATACCATCACTTAGAATATGAATATCTATATAACTCCAAAACATAAATTCCAGCCGAAGCCAGTTCTTACATAAAAACATTGATACAGTCAATTAAGCACTCAAACTTTTTAACATAAAAACTTTCCCTTTTACACAAATATGCTATAACTAATGAACGTCATCAAATTATCGTGTCGTAATATTTATTTATAAATGATCTAACAGCTAATCCATATTATAAAAGCCAACACTTAGACAACATACAAAGCTAAAACAGATTACATTGATAAACAGAAAACATAAGTCAATTAGTACATTAATTGATAAAAATAGGAAACTGAAATTAAACATTACTTAACTTACACTTAATTCTTACTACTGCTAAATAAAGTCACATTAAATTAAACATTACTTAACAGCCTCTTTGATATAACTTATTCCTGCTAAATTATTTAAACCAGTATTACGGATAATCTTTTCTTTATTTATGGAAGTTTACCACATCATACATAATATGTTACAAGCTATATATAAAATAGCTTGTTATATTTTTATATATTTTATTTCTAGATTATAGTATAAAAGTCGGTAAAAACAAAAGAACTGATAAAAGCAATGTCTTGTTAAGTCTAGATTAATTTCTAAGAACCTGAATATAGCAAAGTAGTTATAATACCTGAGTGCACATATCAGTATTGTAATTCGACTTTCTCCGCACGATATATTAAGATCTAGGTCTTTCTCATGTATTGGCAACCTTTGGTCGTATTTTTAATAGAATTTTTTTTAATTATTAGATATATAATTAAAGGTTGAACATTCTTCTATATAATTAATTAATGAATCAGATGCACAACCTTTTTAGGTATTGGCCTCACATTCCTGTATCTGTTGATGATCATTTGTCAATCTAACAGGTAAGTAGGTGATCAGCCTCCTGTGCCTGACACACGCGTCGACATTATGGGTCTAAGGGGCCTGCCTCACGATGTTTTCCTTCACCGTTCGAGCTTCGAATCGAACCTACAACTTCAGAGATGAGAGTCGTACGCTGAATCCACTACGCCACTCCACTGCTATATATATAATTCGACTCTTTTTGATTGCCTTCTGCCTCTTAGTTCTCCTTTTCTCTCTCTTTTCTCTATCCTGGTTACACAATAGTTGTTTAAGAAAGGGTTGTGGAAGGTATAGGTTGACAAACTAGGGTTAGTGGAATTTCTCATGTTCTACTTATAATTGTAGCTGTTTTATTTGTCAGTATTAAGCAAGCCTGAACAATCGCTTTAGTTCGTTACAGTTTTATTACGATAAGATAAAAAATGTGTATTTAAATATCATTTTGGTTTAGAGTTATACTAGAATGACATGCATTTATATTAACATTTAATAATTTCCAAATTCAGTTATTAAGTTTCTTTGTATTTTATTTCTGACATTAATATTTTAGAAGAGTTGTATTTATATTTTATATATAAGTCACAGTTTAAAAGCTTATAAATAAATAAATCGTTTTGCAAAATGTGGTACATTCAGGTTGAATAATTATAAAAACAACCACACAAGCAGCCATATAAAAATAAGCATGCAAATGTCATATTAATTAACATGATGTCATAATAATAAGAACAGTTATTAATAATTGTTTTCTGAACTTATGGTCTAACCTCTCCCTCGCAATAAAGGCACCTTGCCTTTACAAAATGAACCATAGTAGTTTTTGGTTTACCACCTCTGCCTATACTGCTCTAGACTAAGCTTAGTCTATTACGAAACAAGCATCGCCCCAGGCTACATCTAACATTTAGAAGATCACAAGGCTCGGTCATGGTAATGGTCAATTAAGTTTATTGCACTATATCATTTAAATTTCGCTCCAAATGCATACTAAATGAGTTATTGTAATCAGTAATTTTCCGTTTAATTTATATTAAATAGAAGTTTAACTTTAAATTAATCGTGTGAACAAAGCGAAAAATTGTCTTAATTATCTTAAAAATATATTTGTAAGCATTAATTCCAGTTATATAATATATCTCTGTCTCTCTTCAGTCGTTAGAGCTCATGTCTCAGCGTCGTGGCAAGCAATGAAAAATCTGGAGCGGTTTCCATCCAGCGCCTCTCTTATGACAGTGTACAGTTTGAGGACGATGAGTCTTTCTCTTGATTGGTCCATCTGGTTGGTGAACGGCCACGTGAGCTTCTGCCTTCTGTGTTATCAACCACGATCCAAGTTCTCATCGCCTCTTCGCATTCTATTGTACATAATAAAAATGTAAAATTAAATCACCTTATGTAGTTACCAGCGTGTTTCAGATGAGAGCAAGTCAGTCTTGTCTAGTGATAATCCGAATCGACCCCATCAGACTATGACAGTTATAGATTATACAGTGTACTTATATTCAGACTTGTACACTTATTCATAATAACTAAATCTAATTGCACTAATTTAAGCAGTACTATTTCGTATCTTTAGTTAAAACAGCACAAACATAAATGTTCAATACATTGAAATCCAACTTTTTTGACAAAAGCTTTTCAAGAACGCTTAGCAATGCAAATAATGCTTGGTTAAGTAAACTTATGACTTGACAATTTCTTTTGAATAAACTCCTAAGAGCCTCGAGATCGCTGACTGAAAATCCTTTGATGTATCACGACCCACGATAAGATTAAATTAGGCCTATCATGATTACTATATCTTTATAGATAATCGTTTTTAAGTAATAACACGCTAGATATCGATCAATTCGATATTTTGAAGTATGAATATCTGGTAATGTTTTGGAATGGCTGGCATTCTTGTGTTGATTTTCTCTGGGCACGTTCTGTAACCTTGTAAGGAAGAGACGATCCCAAACAATTATGTAAATAATTTAACGTGAAATTAATGATTTTAAATTTATATAAATTAAGAAAGAAATGGATAAATTTTTTCGTCAATAGTCGTTTACTGTCTTCTATTTATTTATTCACCACATAATAAATAATGCTAGATTTATAGTATAATATGTTATAAGCTATCTTTTATTAATTACATGACAACCATCAATGTTACAAAAAATAGAAATAATTAAAATATTACACTTGAAATTTTATGTATCAGATACAGGCACTTACCAATGCGTTTTATTAAATCGATTGTAATTTCCATTATTTATAAATCTACTCACTAACCGTCCGTCGTTCCACAACTGACCGTTTTTTAAGGCAGTTTTTGCCGCGCATCACCACTTTGTGGAACCAGCTGCCCACTGAAGTATTTCCACACCAATTCGACTTAGGGTTCTTCAAGAAAAGAGCGTACCAATTCTCAGGCAACGCACTCGCTAGCCCTCTGGCGTTGCGACTGTCCATGGGCGGTGGTTTCACATAATATCAGGTGAGCCTCCAGCCCTTTTGCCCCGTTCTATAAAAAAAAAACAATATGAATAGCCGAACCTAAACAAAACATTTAACTAATCTCCACTTATACAAATCAAATTTAAGTTAACACTTTCATAGTAGAGTAAAATAATTCGTCGAATTTCCAAAGTATCGTTTATTAATAATTCATTCTGTTGAAAAAGTCTTAAGATCAGAATTTCTAATAAACATGATACATTAATTATATTTTACGACTAAATTGAATAACGAAATTTCACAATGTGAAAGTTATCACAAGTCTGCATTCGGTGCACTTTCGATCATGGACGTAACACGTAATACATACGAGTACATCGATTACCTATAGTCAAGTCAAACCAAACCATTTATTTCAATTAGACCACCTAAAATGGCACTTTTGAAGGTCAAATAAAATATAAAGATGATTCTATTTGCCCCTTCCAAAAGGTAGTCGTGTGGAGAAGAATGGGCAAGAAACTCCACATTTACTCTTTTAAAATAGGTTTACAATATTTTGTATACATTAGTTAAATAATTATATGTGAAGACAATGTACTCCTAGAATAAAAATACTATACTATACTATAAAAAGTTAGTATACATGTTCCTCACATATTTACAAATATCGAAACCGTAGAATACATTAAACAGTAATAAGATGTCTCCACCTCTCCATCAAATGTCCTGAATTGACAAATTAACCCAACTCCCTGAACGCAGAGGTACATAATTCCCCGGCTAAACTATAATTAATTGGACACGACACATGCGAATCCTAATGTTAAAAGAGTACATAAACTACATTGCATTGTATAAATCAAACGCATTAATAAAATTTGTTATTTTTCATACAAAAACTGTTAATTATTCTGATTAACTAATTGATTTTACAAAGCCAAGAACGTTTTAGTAATCCCATAGCAATTCAATAAAAAAAAATTAAAACCCTAGGTTTGCCTGACTGGGTATCCTGTTTGCAGTTAACACTCCCTGATATGGCAATGAAAAAGAGGCAAGTCATAAGACAAGAAATCGGTTGTTGACACGTAAGGCTAATCAGCTATATTTAAAATTGAAACAGCAAGCGAACTGAAATACGCAAAATATTAGCATTTATTTCATTGCTGAAAAGAAAACATCAGAACAAACACCGCACTCCTACGTGTAGCCTTCCAGATGAAATACGTTTGTTCTAGCAACTAATATAGGTAAAGTGTTATTCACAATGCGAGAGCTTTTTATCTGCGTGGTTTTTTTCAATAGAAGAAAAAGTATAGATACAATGTCAACTACATTGGTTTTGAAGTCGACAGTAGGAATATCACATACTTTAAATTATATTTTCACCGGGTTATTTATTACATATATTTTTGTCACTATCCGCGCCAACCCGTGTACAACTAGA
Organism: Pieris melete; assembly: GCA_963693345.1. NCBI lineage: Eukaryota > Metazoa > Arthropoda > Insecta > Lepidoptera > Pieridae > Pieris > Pieris melete. The sequence goes on from CAVNZK010000114.1 coordinate 99,282, forward strand.
ATACTTTTTAATAAAATATACTATATTTCTTCTTATTATCACATTTTCTTTAATCTTCGAGTACTGCTATAACATCGCGTAGGCTACAGAATTGTCGCTCGTCCCACAATGCCAGCTATCAAGTGCTTGGCTAGTTTTTTAGTGGTTGCACTTAGAGTTAATAAAATCTAAATTTCTATCACTCCCTTGACTCACCTGAAGGTCCTCCCAAACGAATACACTATAAGATGGTTGAGCTTTTTTATTTCATAGATTAAAATCTTTTTTCATATCAACAATCATCTGAATAGAGCCTAAACCAGCTGGCGCGGTAGACGTGACCTATTTACGGCGGACTAGAAAGAAAACTCTTTATTGCCGATTTGCACCCCCGCAAACTTTCTTTGATTTTAAAGCTTTCAAACTATAAAGATTGACGTTTCCTTGGTACAATTTACATTATACGTCGTTATATAAAGCTCAAAATATCGACACATGTATCGGTTCATATGAAGTCAAATATATGAAGAAAATCTTACAGCTATTTCGTACTATGAACATTAAACACAAATTGATCACGTGACTCAAGCCGGTCGGCGTGTCTCATATGTAAACAACTATATGTTTTCCTAACTTGGCAGGTAATAACATAGTGCGCAGTAGTACGCCAGAAATGTTTTTATTAAATAAACAACTTTTGGTTTAGAATTTGTGTTGTTTTGGGTATGAAGTGCGCCGTAGCCTATTGTTTAACTTGCCACTAAGCCTCGGTGATGAGCTGGAAGCTACTGGATATTGCCGTATAGTATAAGTACATATAAGTTATACTCACTGTACAGGAGTAGTTTTGAAGCCCCAAACTTAACTTCCAAATACCAGTTGCAAGTGAGACGGGTCGTAATATTTCTCATAAAAAGACTGGTTGTAAAATGTATATTATAGAATGACGACACGTAGAAAGTACGATTGGTATTCTGTACAAGCTCGGGATTAACTTTTATTGTTATATTCTAGATATTATACGGCAATTAGGTACCATGAGAATCATATTGCACTTAATAAATGGTACAATGAATCGAACCACTAATTCCTGAGTAAACGAAACAAATTTCTGTTTGCCTCTTGGCAGCATCTTAATCTTAGCTTTTGTCGTAATGACATTGGATTAATTGAAAAATGACTGTTCGACCTACAGCCGTCTGAGAACAAATCAATGTTTTATTTAAGACATTATAAGCAGAATGACTTTGATTCTTGACTTTGGCTATTATTAATTGATGAGTCAAATAATTTAAAAATTGATAAAATTAGTAATTAAAACAATTTAGAAAAATACTATTAATTGAACAAGCTGACCCGAGATCTTTCGGGCCTTAATATGATTTTCTTACTTAGCCTATCTTTTTATTAGCATACCATATGACATTTTCTACGTCTACTTCTGCTACTCAACAGAGACTTTTCGCTTTTCCGGAATAAAAACCTAACTACTAAATAAAACTATTTTTTATATATTTTTGCAATTTATATCTCCATACCTTCCTCAGAATGTAAGAAAGAAAGCAAAATACTACTACTCGGATGGCTCCAGGCGTCTTCGAGTTTTGAGCTTAGCAACATATTTTGTGATTCATTTTTATTTATATAGATTAATATTAATAATTGTAGTACATTTTGTACTACATAAAAATGCTTACTAGCTATTATTATAACTACTGCTATTTTTATTTCAGCCTTCAGTTGTATATCAACTGTATCTCACCTCAGAATATTTTTCTTATTCGAAACTATCAGAATTTAAAACTTTACTATTGCTATTCATTATTTCTAAGAATCTAGGTACAAACAAAAACCCAAAAAAATTGAAAATCATTTATTGAATACTAAAACACCAAATAATTACAATAAAAATAATAAGATTACATAATCAGAATTTTTCCTTAAAAAAATTAGAATGCATCTTATATTGCCATGCATCGACGAAAACTCGAATTTAGGCTTACAATCACCTAAAATCAAGTTTTGTACTCAACGCATCGACAATGTATACAATAATTGTTGAAGTAATTATAATTTAAAAATAACATGTCAGTGTACAGGTCCCGCACACATAAAAAACTGTCATGCATGGTAACAATATAAAAGTCATGCTTTAGAATGTTAATCTTGTTAGTCAATATTCAAAAATGCGTGAACCTCCGATGGTGATAACGTAAAATGTTGAAAAGTTCGAGGTTATATGACTAGAGTCATTTTCGCTATTACCATTCGGAGATCGTCAATATTCCTACATAACAATAGAAATCACAGCGAATATCAATCAAATTGAGTCAGATGATAAGATATTCGGAGGTTGGTGATTGATATTAACCGTGACTGCGGTGGTGGAAAGTGTAACGATGGACTGGAGTGGATTCTGCGTTGGATGTCGCTTAGTATCTGAAACAAAGAGAACATATTAACAAAAGGTCTGAAAATCTAAAAGACATGTGTCGATAGATATCTCAGAAAACGTCTTAATAAATCATATCATTATAAATTTAAAAATAAAATGTATGGTTGCAAGAAGAACTGGCAAGAATCTCTTCGCCACTCTTTTTAATAAGCTATAAAGAAACCTTTAAGTTTTAGATAATTTTGTACGGATCAGAGTCCTGGCCAATTCGAGCAGCGAACCGAAAAAAGGTTCAAAATTAGAAGAAGAGTTATTTGAGATTTGGTGTTGGAGGAGAATGTTGCGAGTACCATGGACTGCAAAAAGATCCAATAAGTCCATTCGCAACCAACTAAAGCTCACAACAAGACTGTCAACTATCATTTACAAACGGATGCTAAATACTTTGTCCTCATTGCCAGGAGAGAACCAAATAGTCTCGACAATCTGGCAAAGGTAGGAAGGAGTGATGGCAGGAGAAGTCAGGATCCATCGTCTACCCGTTGGTCTGACCAAATTAAGACAATTATGGGCCTCAAGATCCCTAATGCACTGAGACAAGCTGAAGGTATAGTAGTGTGGAGACAGCAAGTCAACGTATCGGTTAGGGCTTTTCCAGACAGGCACGACCTTCAGTAATGAAGATTACGAAGACAAAGTTTATAGAAGCTATCCTCAAGAAAGGCACGAAGTATAAAAAACGAGATTTACATTCCCTTATAGAAGTATTGCATTGTTGAGATAGTAGTAGACCTAAGTGAAGATGCCTTTTAAAATCCATAGAACATTTTGGTTCAATAGTTACTTTAACTGCCTTTCTTTAACTTGATAATTGAAAAGTATACAATGAATGGATCTTGGGTACTTCAAATTGCAATCAATGCAGTGACAAGGCTAAAAGTTGGGATCAATTGTTGTGCACTATAGTTATCTAATGGTTTTAGCGGTTCAAATACGCAAAATGCATTTATGTCATACCGTAGCGAATTCGGAGTCAAGGGTGGCGAAAGATTAATATTTTAGCAATGACTTTGCTAAATCACAAAGTTGGCTAAAGTGAACTTTGAAGCGCAATAACATGGTAGCTTGGAAGAGAACAAGAACCCTTTCATGACCCGAACCAATGTTTGTCTCATAATCGAACCCAAAAACTGTTTTTAATTTAATAAAATAAATAAATCAGTGACGCTACAACCTCTATAGGTCTGGGCCTCAGATATCTGAATCTGTTTCTTTTCATTCTAATAGGGAAAGTAGGTCATCAGCCTCCTGTGCCAGACACACGCCGTCAACTTTTTTGGGTCTAAGACATGTCGGTTTCCTCACGATGTTTTCCTTCACCGTTCGAGCGAATGTTAAATGCGCACATAGAAGGAAAGTCCATCGGTGCGCAGGCGGGGATCGAAAGAGATCCGGGATGAGAATGGCACGCTGAAGCCACTAGGTCAATTCTACTCTACCTTAACAATAATACATTGACTAAATGTAGACGAATAGATTGCACAATTTTGTCAAAATTGCGCCGACTTTCTAAATAGACCATTAGACCAACCTGTACGCATAAACCCATAAATTTCCCGTATTTCACACAGTGTGAATTTAAAACTGACGCGCAGCGCGTAGAATTTTTCAAAACTATTTACGTCATGGCAACAGCGGTCACCTACTTATCAAATGGTTGTCTTTATCAATCAGTTTCATCATGCCCTCAATTGCGCCCACGCCCCGAGATATCAGGCAATTTACCGCGATTCTAAATCCAAAAGATACAACCAATCTTATCAATTAAATAAATGTAAGGAAGCCAGTGTATTAAGGCACCCGATGGAGATGATTTAGTTCGAAGGGCTTGGTCTTATTAATTTGGTTATTATGTTCCGAGCTCTGCCAAGAATGTCCCTTTAAGCATTTATTATGTCTGGGTTATTCGCGTCTAACCTTAGTTAATAGGATTTTAAATTCCATTGCTTAATAAATAGCTACTCTAGAAAATTGAAGTTTAATTTTCACTTAACGAATTCCGGTTATTTAATTACTATGACGTACAGTATGTGTAAAGTATCACCCTAACGTCTACAAAAGTATTTATACAATACGTGAAATAAGAAATAATTTTAATAAAAGATCGCGAAAGAAAACCTACTTTTTCCTTGACTGTGTATTGTATACAGCTACTTTAAGAGATAAGAAAGCCTGACAAATATATATGGCTTACAATTGCAATAAAGATTAATTTTCTATTAGCAGTCTAGCCGGTCATTGGGACCGGTGGCATTGCCTTTCCTATAGTACTGTGCCCTATCTAGAGCAACTTTCAAAATTCATTATTCTCTAAGCTTATAGTGTTTCTTTTTATTTATTTCGCTCGACATATTAAAACATCTTTCATACAATATTCTTTTTTTAATACAGAACTTGTCAGACGTTTTGCCACAATTCCAGCTGATGTTAAGTGATAACGCCGCCCATGGACACTTACACTGCCAGAAGGCTTGCATGTGCGTTGCCGGCCTTTCAAGAATTGGTACGCTCTTTTCTTGAAGAACCCTAAGTCGAATTGGTTCGGAAATACTTCAGTGGGCAGCTGGTTCCATATAGTGGTGGTGCGCGGCAAAAACTGCCTTAGAAAACGCTCAGTTGTGGAACGACGGACGTCGAGGTGATACGAATGGTATTTTGTGTTTTGCCTTGACGTCCGATAATGAGTTTCATTAGGGAAGTGGGCCAGGAGTTCGCTCCTTAGCTATTACAAGAAACGAAGTGGTGAAACTCCAGCGTGCTTCTAGATGAGTATTCTTTGAAAGGGGATGAAATAATCAGATTGTGTAGTTCCATGGAACGTTCTCCGGAGTGCAATCTATAGAGAAAGGCAGGCAACTGAACGGCGATGGTCATGACTCAAGAGTCGAGAGTCAACCTGGGATGTCATTGCTTGACTCCATACATTTAAGATAGTCTTTCTCTGTTTGTTGTAATGTTAGTTTTTTACATTAATTGTATTTTATTTAACTCTAGTTTATAGGAATTTGTACTTTTGTAACCCTTCAGACACAAAAGCGTTTCTACTCCTCCCTCAAAAGGCTGGCAACGCACCCACTAAAAATGGGTGTCTATGGGCTGCGTAGACTACCCTTTTTGGTCGTCCCGCAAGCTCGTTTGCCCCCCTATTATATATAAAGAAAAAAAATAAAAAAAAACCAAGGTTAAACCCCTTAGTGGTATTCTGGTCTGTACTTTTAGTTTATTTATAATAAATTAATATGAGACCCCTAGAAAGTTCTGACGGCACTGAATTATTATTATTTAAGTGGTGTTTATGAGAACATTTGTGTTAGAAATGTACGAGTACAACCTTGGTTCGTACAAGTGTATTGAAAAACAATTAAATATTCAAATAAGCTATTTAAACCGTTCCAATTACAAAAAAACGCTTTATCATTTTTATAATTACGAACAATGGTTTCGCTGAAAAAAATCAATTAACATAGCTTTCACAATTAAAATTGACGTCATTGCGAAACGGTTCCCTAATTGATCTATAGAATTTGTGACACAGTGACACAATTATTCGTATCAACTTTTTTTCACAGCTGAATAAATTGTTGGCATGACGCAATATTAAGCCGAGTGTATAGTGTAAAAATCGAAGCTGTTCGAGCGATTCCGAAAGCAGTGCTGGCCTAGTGGTTACAGCGTGCGACTCTCATACCTCGTAGGTTCGATCCCCGGCTGTGCACCAATGGACTTACTGCCATTTTGCACATTTAACAATCGCTCGAACGGTGAAGGAAAACATCGTGAGAGAAGTCGCCGGAGTGTTTCAGGCACAGGCTGATCGCCTACTTGCCTATTAAATTGACAAATGATTATGAAACGGATACAGAAATCTGAGGACCAGACTTAAAAAGGGTTTTAGCGCCATTGATTTATTTTTTTTATTTCGACCAATTCAATAAACTACTATATCTCTCATATTAAAATTGACATACTAGTTTTCTAATTGCAAATTTTGTAATATGACGAAAGTTAAGGATCATGAAGTGGCTGCCACCCATAGACCAAATCATAGTCCATATATATTATACATTTCTTTCTATAGATATAAAGTTAGAAAAGCTTGAACGGCGTACCATAAGCAACAAAAACATAAAGTTTAGCTGCCAAAGATAAGTAAAACACAAGAGTAAAAAGTTAGATAAGTGGATTCCATCCGGAGGAGTCGACAAAAGTTTTTTTCTTATATACGTTACATAAAATTAGGTAAATAAAAATACTGAATTAACCAGTATAATCTAGCCCTAAGGCACGTGTTACCGACATGAGAATCTGCAACGTGACAGCAACGTGACTTTCCATATGTCTTACACATTTCGAGACAAAAAATAAATAAAAAAATAGTTTAAAAAATTGTAATTAAAAATATATATTTTTTTATGTAATGTACTAATAAGTTTCTTATGGAAGAGCTGGAAACTCCGACACAGGTGTTTTTACTTCAAAGGGTTCACGCTATAATGCACATTATAATGAATTGTTATAATAAACACATTTTTACATGAACAAAATGACGGCGCAAGACAAAAATTTGGGACCAACAAACGTTATGACGTATCTTGTCAAGTGTCAACGCGTGTGCGGACTGTTGACCAATCACAATAAACACGTTTTCGTTTTTCGTTTAGAATTGTCACTCCGACCGTTGCGGTATTTTTATAATTCTTCTGTTTCACAAAACGATAACAATAAAAACTTAATATTAAATACAATTGAAATGATGTAGTAACGGTAATTTGGATTTTATACATAAAATATAGTCTAATAGCTAATGTGTTACAAACATAGGAAATTCTATTTTTTCAAAGTAACCACATTAGGGCGAAAACGAAGATCCCCGACGCGCTAACCCACGCCTTACAGCTGAAGTGGAAATGGGCGGGCCATATTGCAAGGTGCACAGATAAAAGATGGACCGCTAAAGTCACCCGCTGGAGGGAACCTCCAGGAAAAAGAAACGTGGGAAGACCACAAAAGCGATGGGCCGAAGACTTCGTTAAGGTATCTGGGGAACTGGAAAGTTCAGGAGGAGGCCTCTACCCAAAAGAGGGCCATACTGCAGATCATGAAGAAAAGGAAATAACTAACGTGGACTAGGAGTATAATAACAAAACTAACACACATTTGATTTGTAATTTTTGAGGTTATACTTCTTTAGGCGCGTTACGAAAAATGTATGAGTAATTAATATTATTATTTTATTAGATACAAAAGAAACCTCACCATTGCTGAAAGTGGTGGAATGCTGGTGGCACTGCAGCAGGCGCGAAATGTAAGATGATATTATCTGTAATAAAAGAAATTAAAGTGTTAATACAACTAACAATGTAGAAATGAATTATGAAAACTGGTGATTGGGTCTGTGTACAATTATTATTTTAAAAAAATATGACTCATATGTCTGTCAAACTGGCATGATTAAGACCAAAACATTCAACTACGTGTCAGGCACAGAAGGCCACTAAGTACCAAACGGACGCTTAGTTATTATAAAAACCATATATTTTTTTGGTATATCGAAAACACCCAAAATTTCATAAACAGTTTAATCTATTTTATGGCCTTGCCGCCTTCGATATAGATAGATAGTAGTTTTGTACAGATATATAATCAAACTTTCTATAACAGTTTTTTTTAAACATGCTAAAACCATGTATTGTGATGTACCTATTTAAAAACGAAATATTAGATTATAACATTCATATCAAATAAAACCGATTTCGAGTTAAAAACATAAGCCGCCCAATCTTACTATATATCTAATGTAATGTAAACTTGGGAATATAACTTCTAATTACGCATCAAAAATGAAAGATTGAAAAGCAATTTCAAATGCAAAACTAAGACGCTCTAAAAATGCAATTCCTGTCTGCATTCAAAGCTTAGCAAACATCGGCTGTCTGGGGCTGGGAAGATATTTAGAATCGCTGGAGAAAATCGATAAAATCCGCACATAGTGCATCCATTCAGTCATTGCACACAGGCGCATGCACTGCATTGCATCACACTCATTCAGTTACTACGGTACTACGATAGTACGACGGAGTACTATAAATGGCTGCATTTTGCGACCTATATACAATGCGTCATCCATTGAAGAGTCAACTGTAACACGTAGCGTTAAGCGTTATATCAGCGCAGCAATGATTGCGCAACGTGAATTAATTTCAATGCAGTAGTGTTTCAGTCGGTTTTAGCGCCGTCACCGGTCTGTAGAGATAGACAGCTCTATTTATAGATATAAAATGGCGATTAGGTTTAATGCAGTCACGTTATCGATTGAGATGCATTAAGCTGCTATGTTGCTTACATTTCACAGATTAGTAGGAAATAGGTCATCGTATGTACAGAATCGTTATAATTTTATTTTTAAATTTAGTACTAGTACAGGTAATTTTATACTTATACATTTTGTACTAGTATAAGTCACTTTTATATTGTTTAGGTGTTAGAAATTTGATCATTAACTATCAAAGAAATATCACAGCTACAGTGGGACTTTTGACCACGCCTTGAATACTTTGATTTACACATTTTTTAAATATTTTTTATAATATTAAGAGTTTATGAGTAAATAATATAAAAGCTTACGGGACGCCCAGAAAGGGCATCGCGGCCCATAAACACGGATTTTAAATAGGTGCGTTGCCAGCCTATGAGGGAGGAATATACTCTTTTTTTTTAAATTAGAGGTCGTATCTCTCAGGGAAGACCCACCGCGACTCGATTCTCCAGTTCGCAAAAGTGTCATGTGAAGTGGAAGACCAGCCCTCAAGGTGATGCTGTTTAATTTGAATAACAAACCAATGTTTTAGCTCTTATGAACATATCTTTTGCTAGATATTGTTTTGTTTATTTTCATAAAAGAGCGGCTCAGTATGAAGTCCAAGTATAAGTAATCAATATAGGATAACAGTATATTTTCCAAATAAATTTTATGTCGCCATGAAACCAGGGGAATAAAACAGAACGTCAATTTTATGTCGATACATACAAATAACGGTTTTCATTTGGATAAGTGTCTTCATCATTCGTTAGCAAAATAAATACTAGATGGGTCTACGGGTAGGATTCAGAACTATCAACATATCTCGTCAATAAATTCGACTGTGACCGTACATTAAAAAGGTATAGATCTAATTTTTTTATGTAACAGGAAACCAACGGCAGGAGGCTCACTCTGATTTAAGTGATATGGTCACTCACATTGCCAGAAGGCTCGCAAGTGCGTTGCCATCCTTTTAAGAATTGGTACGCTCTTTTTTAAGTCGAATTAATTCGGAAATACTTCTGTCAACTGTTTTCACATAGTGGTGGTACGCGGCAAAAACTGCCATAAGAAACGCTCAGTTGTGGAACGACGGACGTCGAGGTGATACGGATGGTATTTTGTATGATGAAACTCAGCTGCAGGTATTAGTTCGAATAACTCCTCTGAACACTCTCCATGGTAAATGCGGTAGAAGATGCATAGAGACCCCACATCTCTACGCATCTCCAAGGGATCAAGCCGACCAGAAAATGCCTGGTGGTTGACGATATCGAATCGCTCATCGTTGAATACGGTAAAATTCTAAAACCTAACATTCCCTAAAAGCCGTATTCAGTCATTCATTAATTTATCAAAATTTTCTGAATTCTTTATCTAAGATATTTTAGCTTCCGATTGTCTGTATGGTGAATTTACTTACCTAAATATCGAATAAACGACTCTGAGAACATCTGTTAAGTCAAATTAAACACTAGAACCAATGTCGCCACTTTGAATTCCCACATTTCATATCTAACTTTAATAGATAAGAAAATTATTTACTCAAGGCTACAGAAGAAACGATGCCGACGATAATCATGTCAAAATTTTGTCTTGGTAACAACTTATACACAATACCGTGATATAGGTTTTGTATTTTTCTATTATTATTGTTTAGTACTTTAACAAATACTGCAGACTATGTATACCTACTGCTAGATATTACCTAGTAGCGTTGGAAGGCTGCTGACCTGTTACCACAGCGCTTCTCTAGTCCTATAGGCACCAGCCTCTCACAAACGTACAATAGCTGTACGCTTTATGATGGCAAATAAATACAATTTTGAAAACGAGGTCGAAATAAGTTTCACCAAAATTTTATTTGAGTTAAATACGATTACGAAAACTTAATTTTATTGCCAAGGTTATTTAGACTCATATTTAATAGGAAAAAAACCTTAACCAGTTACTAACCGAGGTTCTAATAGGCCTTGAAGATTTCACGAGTCATCGGATGTCAACCACGCCCTAAATACAATATTACGACACGACAGGGGCGCCATGATAACGAGATAACTGTTATCATACTGCTAACCAGTTATCAATGAACCCGTTAATTAATGAAATCCATTTTTTAATAATTTGTATCTAAACAAGCGGATTTTTTAATCTAGTAAAAAAGCTTTTTCTGTAAAAATGGCTGTACAAAATTCAAAATCATTTATTCATATAGCTAACACAATGTACACTTATGAACGTCAAAAAAGAAATATAATTATATGAAATGCTTCTAATTTTACATTATATTATATAATAAAAATATTATTGACACAATTATTAAACATCAACCAAATTCTATTTAAATATGCAGCTGTGATCAAACGGTTGCATAAAACTATAGTTCCGCAAGCTTTCGTTTGAGATTTTTAAATAGCCCAAAAATGCAAAACGATACGATCTGATTTCTCTTGCACCATATCTTAATTACGATGTTATTTTCACTGACGCCAGAATTCTCACCATACGGACATGGTGATCAGCCGTCTTGTGGCTCACCTATGTTTAAATCTAAGATACCCTTAAGTTGAAATTAGAATGCCAAAAAAAATCTAAATGCAAAGCAGAATTCTCGCTGATTTGTCATATTTAAAAACATATTGTGTCCTTCTGCAAGGTGACTTTAATTATTGCATAAGTAAATTTTATTTGTGTTTTCAGATGTTCATAGTTTCTTTATTATAAAATATATCTTTGATTATTAATAATGAAATGTTATGTAATAAACCTTTACGAGCATGTGACAAATTGTAATATAAATTTGACATAGGACTATATTTTTCAAAGATAAGTGGGTAGACATTATCTGTCCTACCCTCATATTCCTGCAATGGATTCACAAATCTACAATGGAGTATTACAATTCTGCCCTAAATGTTTCTTATCAAAAATCATGTCGTTGAAAGTTTCTATTATGGTTTCAATAGATCACTAGAAAATATATAAAACCGCTCTATAGTATATAAATTTGTAAACAGTCTAATTCAAGTTACCGGTGAATAAGTTCAATAACATTGTTTCCTACTTGACATCGATATTACCGGTTCTAGCTTGGGTTAGACAGCTGTCATTAACGTCACGTGTCAAAAAATAGTGTTAGTTACTGTGCCACTGAACACGTGTGATTTGATTATTATCTGTTAGATATGACGTAGATTAAGAAGTACTCTGTTGGAATAGAGGCTACGCAGGGGGCAATTAAAAGCTTTTTTGATCTTAAAGGTGCTGTTAAAGTCAATTTTAAAAAATCCTAGGTTCCTTGATGCGAAATAATAATAATTTTGGGTTGATAGGTACCTACGAGTTATAGTTTTGATTTCCGGTAAAAAAATAAATTGTTTGGGGTATATACCGTGCCTTAAATATGATACATATAAAGAGAAATGTGTCCATCTGATGCCCGACAAGCGTTTACGGGTATTGATTTGTTAGCTTTTAATATTTATTTAGTTAAATTCTAAACATTTTTTATAAAACATATTCTTAAGAATCTTGCTACAAGTGCGCATGTGCAATAATTACTCATTTGACTAGTTCGGTTGTTTACGAATTACGAATAGATTATAAAAGAGGCAATTCCTTTGTTTAAGTTTGAAGTTATAGAGTTTACCTAACATCAGTGAAGTGAATTATAGTGGATCATGTCATCAATGGAGTGTTTAATTTCCTACCCTAAGACCTACATCAACTTGCCCTTTACACATTGGACTACCATTGCGTTTAAATATTTGAAACAAATACCAGCTAGAATTTGTTTGGTTGTGCAAATGTCTAACACAAATGCGTCTTAGCGAAATCTAAACCACGCCTCAAAATAAAACAATTACACACAAGAATAAACCACTCGTTAAAATAACAAGCTACCTATCTACCGCAAGCAGAATCCTATCTCACGCGATCCAATACAGCCTTCATTATAGAAAAAAAACCCCACCTTATTAAGATCTCTATATGAAAGTGACATTCCGTATACAATGCGATCGTTAAATTCAATTCTCGGTAGCGCATTTAAAATCGCAAGCGCCAGGTTCCTGTTATGACAGATATTAACATAAAACCTGCGATTACGCAGTTAGGGGCTCTTTAAATTTGCACGCATTAACAGTATCAAAGGCTAAATGGATTCAATTATATATTTGGGTAGGGGTGCTTCTAAGCTTTCAAAATATATCATTATGTATATGTATTTAAATATATTTTTCTATACGATACTTTTTCTATATTCTATTTGCCATCCACAATTCTCTCGACAATATTTTAAATATATTGTTAACAAATATGGACCAATTACCAAAAATCTACCTCACTATATTACCTATTAATTTATCTGTCTTGAAAGCATATAATCACGAAATTTTCTATGAACACATTTCAAACAAACGTTTTATCTCATCCACAATTCTCTCGACAATATTTTAATTAGTGTTAACAAATGAGAACAAATTACCAAAAATTTTCTAACATTTGATGTACACAACGATAACACGTGAATAGACCCCGTTGCAGTTACGCAGTGTAATCGGTATAATTTGCAGTGGAGGACACGATTACAGTGTACGTATCATAGAATCATTCACTGCCATCAAACATGATAATGACGTTGACACAAATCGCCGTGAACGGAACGATTTTACATTTTGTTATACAATGTTGTCTCATAGAATGTTTCTGAATTAAATTATGGGGGAAGGTGTGAGAAACATGTTGATTAAACTTTATTTATTTATAAGTCTAGTCTAGTCTAGATTTATACTAATAATATAAAGCTGAAAATGTTGAATCTCAGGAACTACTTTATTTTGGGTAGTCTATTTATCGCGAAATGCTTTAAGGTTGTCTAACATAATGCAAGAAAAAGATACAAAAAAGTATGACTTCACAAATTTTACACATACACACATCAATTATTTTAGAACATAAAAATTTCAAACATTTAAACTGTACAATTTCAAAGCAAGAGACGGGCTGGTAAAAGGACGAAGTCTTGGTCACGGGAACGTACGGGAGTAGACCGGCATCACATCCGCCGAGGAGCTTTTAGGACTAGGCAAGTTACAAGGAAATTCAAGTTAACAGCCAACCTTTAGTAATAAAGTAACACCTGAAGAAGAAGAAACAATAAAAAAGCTAAAACTAAATAGAAACTTGAACCTAATTAAGAACGTAATACACAAAATTACTAGTAATAATATACTAGCTAGCCTGGCGAACATCGTACCGCCTATCAGTCGATTCTTTATTTTTTTTTAAATACTTATTCTGCTATTCGGGACACCGGTCTAGCTTGTAAGATAAAAAAAGAAAGTTGATAAGACAACAAATACATTATGTCAAAAAATAAAAATTTACCTTCCCGGAACCCCTCCACTAACACGTGAACTCTATGATATGGTTTTAAAGTTCAAATTGACTTAAGTATTATTATTATACGAATATTTTGTATGGGCATATAGAAAAGTTGTTTTTAGACTTTTTCACTCATTTTTTTTAAATTTTTCTCTCCGTAAGAACCATCCTCTTACTTTAAGGAATATTATTTTAAAAAAATCAGACAAATCGGTCAAGCCGTTTTCATGTTATATCGTGACAACGGAAAACGGGATTCATTTTTATATATATAGATAATGTTAGTAATTAAATTATAAGAGCGAACCTATTCACTGAAGCATAATAGTAGCAGATAATCGAGCCGTAGGTACGTATAGAAGACTTTTAGTTATATTAACTTAATAAGTAAGTACTTGTTATTTAGATAATTCAAAATTAGAATGCGAAATTTGATTTGAAATTCCACTGGGTTCTTTAAAAGTAAACAAGATTGTTTAACGCAGAGCACATTCAAAAGTGCAGTTAGCAAATTGTACGCAATTTAGTTTACATCCGTATTTGGTAAATGAAAGTTTTGTTTATTGCACTTTTAAGTGGTTTATTTGTGTGCACAGTAAAGTAGCGCTTTACACATTAAGCCCATCACCCAAAAAAATATGAAAGTGCAGTTCGAACAGAGATTACCCCAGGAGTGTACCACACGTTTCCGCTGTGTAGAATCGCCCTCTGGACGTTCATCATCGGAACAGTCGGTCTTCGGTGGTGGATGCCGCAAGCCGTCCTTCTTATTATCGGGGGGGTAAAACCACGCTACCAAACAAATGTTAGGGGGCTCAATTCTAATCTCAACGCGAACCGCGAACAATTTTCACCTAGAAACTGTGAAGCCGACCTTTTTTCCCCTTACTGAGATTGAGATATCCTCCCCGGCTGTTTTCCTACAACTCCTATCCGGGGTACAAATTGGAACACTCCTTTGTCTCATTTTTGCTGATTTGTGTTAAATAATTTTACGAATTAGAAGTAACAAATGTTTGTAACTTAAAAGCAAAAAGTTAGATAACTTTAAGTTCGATTTTTAAAATTGTCAAAAGCGTTATTTAAAATCTGCTTTGGTTCTATTATAAATGGCTGAAACTTATGTGATTTTATTTCAAGTCTCAAATCGTCGTGCAACCTAGAACCGGGTCTTTGCGTTATGTAATAGATCCTAAACATACTAATGAGACCGTTAGCTTTATGGTAAACATGCTGTTATAACGAATGGTGCACGTTCTGTCAGCTCAATATCAAAGTTTAAGACATCGCTTTGTTTCACCAAAAATGTATAACCCGTCTTGTAACATCCCAAACCGGCCAATATTTTGTTAAATTTTTACATCTATATGCACACTTAAATACTATGAAACTTTAAGATAAAGAAAATTTGTTTATTTGTTTTAAATTAAAGGAAAAAGCTATATCTATATCTAATTATCAACTGTATGTTTCGTAATAAAATCGTATAGGTTATGATCTTTGAACAAGAAATGAAACAGCCTCCCGGAGCGATGACAGTCTACTTGGTCCTCAGTTCTTTGAGGATTTTTGTGGATTGAACACTTCGAATCATTCATATCACATACACTATTCCTACTTCCTGGCAATGATTCCCAGGAAATGAGAATTATTAGCATCCCCTAGATCGAATTATATAAAACCTCAAACTTATTAGGTCTATAATCTCGCGGCTTGCCGCGTCCTGTGGACTACAATATCTCGTTATTTAAAGTTTGCCGCCCATTGGTAATGTTGTAACATTGGCCATATGTACCTACTAGCACGACAAATATTGTGCCTTCGGGAATCAAACTCTTAAGCTTTTTACTCAAAACTGTGTGTTACCTTTTACGTTTAACGGTGCTTTAGTATCCTTTCGTATAAAAAACTATAATTTATTCGTACGGCTAAGTTCCATTGAGCAGTGTTGGCTTCAGCGTGCGACTCTCATCCCAGAGGTCGTAGGTTCAATCCCCGGCTGTGCACCAATGGACTTTCTTTCTATGTGCGCATTTAACATTTGCTCGAACGGTGAAGGAAAACATCGTAAGGAAACCGGCTTAGCTTAGACCCAAAAAGTCGTCGGCGTGTGTCAGGCACCGAAGACTGATCAACTATCTGCCTATTAGATTGAAAAATGATCATGAAGCAGATACAGAAATCTGAGGTCCACTGATTTATTTATTTTTTAAATTCCATTGAAATAAACGTCAAATGTTATCAGATCATTATAATAATTTCAAAATCTCCATTCAAATGATTGTGATATTTAAATTTAATCCTCTCTATAAAAAGGCTTTAAGTACACAACTGCCTTAAGGGTTACTTGTCATCCTAAATCACATATTAAAGTAACAAAAAACACTGATTATGCTACAAAACGCTCAACCCTCTAACAAATCTATCGGATATCCGGTCCAAAATCTCACGCCCACAAAATAACAGTATTGACAGTATCCCACGTGCATCGGAAACTAATGTTATCTTATACAATTGTAATCCTTAGAAAGAGGCTTTACCTGCGTTTGCGCAAGGCTGTCTCTTATTTGGCAAAATAATATTTATTACATTAATACAGGCTAAAAAAGAATAACGAAATTACTTGAAATTATTAGTAAGTAAAGTTAAAAAGCTGTGAATTGGTGAGCAGGGGTAGTTAATTATGTATCTATTTTTATGATCCGCTAAAATTTTGACCCACTTTAAACAACCCGAAGATAAAAGGAACCAATTTCATTATGTTCATCTACGCACATCCTCCGAGCTATTAAACTCGCTATAAATATTTAAATTAAAATTAAAATCGTTATTGCAGTCAATTTTCTGAATATATTTTTTAAATATACCTCTGAGATTCGAAATACACCTTTCGAGATACAATTATATAAAGATACCATTTATCCTAATTATAAAACAGTCACTTATAAGAGATACCAAGATCTCCCGTCGAATGGAACACAATTTTAACTAACGAATTGCCAATAGAGATAACTTTCAAAATTTGCCTGCATTAGCACCGATGCATTCATCACAGCGGTCTCCATGGAAACAATAGCTAATGGAAACTTGTCAACGTGTTTAGGAGTTAAGAGACATATGTTTGAAAAGACCGGTAACTTCTTAATGTTACAGAGATAATCTATGCCGACACAAATCAAATTGGACAGTTGACCGCACGATAAGACATCCGGTCCATCGAAAACTACAATAGCCCGATTGATTTATTTAGTGAATATCACTTTTAAAAGGTGCCATTTTGGTGATAAAACGTTTACGTTCCCTACAAAAAAATACACTACTGATAACCTCCTCCTTAAATTGTTTAACTCGGTCAAAGACGTAGTCCATATTATTTTTTGTATGTCCTATGTGAGTATTAAATATAGTAAAATCCTTTCAATCTGTTTTAATACCACTATATATTAATTGTATATATCTTTAACCCCTTAATAAATATATCTAAATATTAATATATCCATACCACACACACCATCACACAACACAGCCGAATTAAGTATTGGTAGTATAATACGTATTTAATAAATTTATTGATTTTTACTTTATTAAATATTGTCTTGTATATATTATGTCCTTCTTTGGCTATATGTTTAGTATATAATTCATGGTAGCTGTCAAATTACGAAATAAATAAATGAATATCAACCCATTCAAAGCCCTCTAATATTAACGGCAACAAAAAATTATCAACCGAAGAAAACTGATCTTGAGCAGAACGATCCTTTTTGTATATACATATTATGTACTTATTCCATCTTTGGCTACAGTTGTACATAATGTTTTTTAAAATAATAATAAATATCAACCCATTTAAACAACAAAACAAAAACCCTCTACGATATTAATAGCAAAAAAAATTATCAATCGAAGAAAGCAGATCTCGAACAGAACGTGTTCCGATATTGGCGAGACTTTCACACGGGCATATTGTGTGTACGTCGGACGGATGTTTCGCAATTACTCGAAGCCGGTCGTTGCATTGTGCGAAATTACTGAACTCGGCTCAGCTTCCCATCCGGCCGCGGCACCGCACCATTCTTGACCTTAACCGAATTGGCAATAATGTCAAGTTTGTCTGAGGTTTCGGGTGCGATACATCACCTGCTTGCGTCTGATTTATAACTGAGGCCGGACTAGTTTTGATTTTGAATTATGTGAATGCTTTTTGAAGAATGTCGTGTAATCGATTTCCATTCAATTTTTATGAAGGTATGTAGGTTAGGTTAGACTTTATCTACTTCATAACATTCTGTGTCACGTTCGTAGCGAGCTCCTGCCGCGGTTTTATACACAACTTAATTCTAATCTAACAAAGCGTCAAGTTCGCCAGAATTTAAAAGGACGGCAACGCGCTTACGATCCCTCTCGCAATGTGAGTGTCTATGGGCGGCTTAACATCAGATGAGCCTCTGATAGATTAAAAAAAACTGTAATAAGACTACATATGTAAAATCCATTTTAATGCATTAATAATAGAGTACCTAATGAAACCGTTACTACAATTATATTATGCAAATAGTAACACTTTAAAATTTCTTGGTTCAATATCAAATTACATTGTTTTAGAAGGTATTGGAACCCCTTTACTAAGTTTATAGAGAGCTGTACATCAGGGTACTCGAATCATCCAACGCATTGATGTAATTGTAACTAATGAAACGTTACTAAAATGTTATATAAAGAAAAATAGAGAACTGAGACCTATTACTAAAATAAATATACAGGTTTACATGGTTGAAACGTTTGTGAACCAGAAGTGAATGACTGTGATAATGTTTAGGAAGATATGGATGGAAAAGGAGGTGGAGATTGCTAATGAAGAAGAGAGTAAGTGCATTGTGAAAATACAAATAAATCTATTATCATACAAGTAATTCAGTTTCTTCATAGTATAGTGCACAAAGCCACTTGGACAATGAATTAATCCTACTAATACTGGTGATATCATCGGCGTATCAAAAACATATTTGTTTACATAACATCGGCAAATGACAAAAAAAAACTTTATTATTAGCCCCTGATTTAGACTATGTTAATAAAATCACTCTAAGAAATATCCTAGTGGCCTGTTCAGGTTTCAGAGCTGGAGTTTTATTATTGAAAACACTTTAGAAGTTAGCCTACGTTCGTTACTCACGGATAATGTTGTATTCTAAAAAAACTACTCACAATAGTTCGTACAAAAACATTCTTTATAAGATTTGTGATTTCTGTCCTTAGGTTCTCGCGACATTTAATGCAAATTTAACATTTGAAATATCGTTTTGGCCGAGTTATTTATGGGCTGTGATAACGAATAATAATGTTAATTACCAAATGTCTCGTACGAAATTTCGTCTGACATCCTAATTGACTCCATTAATGCACTTTAAATCAATGGAGATTACTTTCGGAAGCCAGACCTTTATGTCATTGCTTTATATAAGCCGGTGTTGCCAACGAAAATTATACCATTGCTATTTATAAAATATTTTTTTATAAATGGCACATGTAAACAGTAGAAACAAGTCGATTTGTTATTGAATTTTTACACTAACCCTAGAGTTATACTAATATTATATAAAACATTCTTTGTTTGAAGGCGCTATCACTCTCAGGCAGTTAACCCCCTTCCATTTTTGCTAGACAGTATAATATGGGTTCATTTAAGCAGGATCGGTGGGATATGGATTGTGTCCAAACGTCCGTTTAGTTCTGTATAAAAAAACGTGTGTGTACTTATGTAAGAAGGTTAAAATATTTTCAAACATTAAATTCTACGTTTGTAGAAAATACAACACAAACAATAGAAAAAAGGTATTTAATACTTCGAATATTTTATCATAACGCATTATCTAGTTAAATAAAGTTAATTTAAATATCAGAAAAACACGCAAATGTTGCCTAGAGCTAACTTCAGGGTGTCGGTTCTTTGTGACGCGCGCATCATAAAAATTTACTTTCATAATTTTTCCCTAACGCGCCAAAAGATGTATAACCTCAAAAATGGACAACTTTAGGGTGGCTAGGCTATTTATCGCGAAAGGCTTTAACATCATGCAAAAGGAGATGAGTATCAATGAAAAAAGGTTGCAAAACTTGAAAAACATATTCCTGATTGGGAGCTTCCGTTGCGTGCGTATTTATTCTTTCTTTTAACATGCCATTGTCTAAGGCAAGCCTGCCTAATAACGATACATTAACACCAAAATTAGTCCATGCTTTTGATGTCAACCCAAAAATTATTAAAGTTCGCAGTGCAATAAATAAAACATTTGTGTATTAATCTTTTAAGTGTCTATTAATCTTTGAATGTGACAAGCTTTTGCGAGACTTCTTATTTTCACGTCGAGCTTCCAATTTGTGCTAATTCAAAGCCTTAAGTGACTTAATATCGGCCAATATCTAAAATGTTAAGTGTTATTAAATTAAGATTTAAAGACTTTAATTTATGTTAATAAACGAAGCTACCTCATACTAAGATAGATAGATAAACAATCTGTGTTTTATTTAATTGAATATGGCTAAATCATAGCATCGTCACGTTTAAGTCGGAACAACCTTCGTTGATCACGGTATAAATAAGCAGGTAGGTTTGAAGAGCCTTATCTCGAACAGAAATACAGTCAAAACCGTTTACGACGACATCGTTATATTATCGAGTTACATTGACCAAAATCAAAGGTCCCGGCTGAATTATTGTATTAGGTACTTAATAACAACGTCGTCGGATGTTATGACTATCGGTTTTTACGACCAAATATGAGTAGTTCCTTAGCTGTCGTTATAACAGATTTTGACTGTATTCTTATATACATATAGAATATTAAAACTAAAAATAAATCAGTGGCGGAACAACTCTTTTAGGCCACAGTTTTCTATCTCAATCAATCTATTAGGCAAGTAGGTGATCAGCCTCCTGTGCCGGACACACGCCGTCGACTTTTTGGGTGACAAGCCCCTGATTCCTCACAATGTTTTCCTTCACCGTTCGAGGGAATGTTGCGCATATGGAAAAAAAATCCAATGGTGCCGGGAATCGCACCTGCATCACTTATAGAATCTTATCTTGAACTAGTCTATTTTAATCACGAGTCCGTATTTAAGGGTATAAAGTCGAGGTACCTTTTTAATTTGGCGGAAGTATAGCATATAGTCAACGATCAGAAACAACTAATATAATCTATTAAACCTTAATAAAGCAGAGAGGATTAACAATTATATCACGAGTTTATCGTCATACACTCAAATAAATAATTATAATTAGCAATTGTATTATAGTACAAGGCATGAGTCATTTGACGGTGACCCTGTTCACACAGACGGGCGGATAACGCCGGTTTCTATGGAGTTCATTGAGAGACACAAATGACGTCACAGGCACAAATGTCTGAATAGCCAGTTGCTTTATGAGGGTTCATATATACACTGCCTCATTGGTTGTGCTTGGTTAATTTACATGGAGTACTTGTGTTCGTTTCTCAAGGAGAACTCATTTCGGTTTAGTTGGTATAGTGTATCTGTAGAAATTAATGTACCTGAAACTCTTAAAAAATTAGTCTATAAAGAAATTCTTAGATACCGTAAACGAAGACGATTTTTTTCAAACTTACTTTTTGTATGCTGTCCTGCGCTTACTAAGTTTCATTTCTATGCTCTACAAACGTTGTGTAAAACAAAAATTTTGGCGATTAAAAAGAGTGGCGGAGAGTTTATTGCCAGTTCTACTCTTCCGTATTAAGCCCTTGATTTGAGAACTGGCAGTAAATGTAATATTAGAAGCATTTAATATATACTAGCAAACTCGGCGAACTCCGTTTCGCCACCAGATGCCTTAGTTTTATGTAACATTTCGTTTGGTGATCCCGCTTTTCTGTTGTAAATTTTTCCTGAATTTTCTTTGCTTTAAACCTCACGGAGCCCGAGACCTTTCCAACGAATGCAAAACCGTGGAAATCGGTTCGTGCGTTCTGGAGTTATAGCGTCAGGAAGGAAAACCCGACTTATTTTTATATAGTAGATTTCTGTTTTTGACGTTCATACATTGTGTTACCTACAAGAATAAATGATTTTTTACTTTGACTTTTAACCTTTAATTAAAGCATTGAATTATTTTGTACATATATTTGCGAATTATTTTGTACATATATTTGCGAATTATTTTTATTTGTATATGTAAGCTGGTTATAAAAATTACGTATTTTGAATATAGAATCCATAAAACAGTAAATTCTTGTTTATGGAAATCAGATTAAATTATTAACTCTTACATTAAGTAACTGGTAACATTGCACAGGCTACAGCCAGGTGTCTATACAATTATTAATTTCGGCCTAGTGAACTGTCGACATGTTTAATTTACCGTAAATATATAGAGCGCAGTAGAATAAAATGGTCTATTATTTACTTGATGGAGGCTTCGTTATGTAAATCGGGTCAAAATTTTCTAAAATTACCGTTTTTAAAAGATACAGTGATAAAGTGTTTTATTTATGCAATAGGAGGCAAACGGGCTCTCATCTGAGGATTCCTACAAAAAATTTATACATTTATTTACTTTTGAGAGCTTTGCTTACTTTTGTTGTTGGGGGGGGGGAAAGAGGATAAATTGCAGTAAATCTACTAACCTACTACTTGAATGGCCCTTTAGTGAAGTGGTTCCTTTACCGTAGGCACTCACTACCGGCCATTTTTTACTAGTCTTATTACGTATTTTTACTACTGACATTGTAAGACGAAATAACTGCCAATTGTTTATTTATTACTATTAGTCCATGTTTTACTGTCGCACAAATTTACCAATCAGCAAAAAAAAAATAACTGCAGTAAGTTATCACTTATCATCAGGTAAGCCTCTTGCCCGTTTGCATCCTGTAAAATTAAAAAAAAATAACTGCCCATTATTTTTTTCAACTGATCAAAATAACTTCTCGTTTAACTTTTGTATATGACTCCTGAATATCAAAAACGTACTAGTTCAGATCTAAATCTTACCCTTAAATCGTTACATACAAGATTAACCTGACTGACCTAACTTTTTAAATCTGCAACCTGAGGTCATTGACCGTATGGGATTAACTCAGTCTTTATAAGGTATAATAATTTTAGCAGCCTGTTGACGAGGTTACATCTGCCGACCGGCGCGACCGGACGCCGGCTGCGCTGGCGCATTCCGAATGTAACTGTGGGGTAGGTTATGTCCAGATGACTAAACTGGTACCTAGACAATGTATGTATATATAATCACAACATGTTATTCCGACACTATAAATTGGACCATACAATTGTTTAACAGAAAAAGAGGCTAAAGATATCGGAGTAGAAACTTCGAAGTGTTAAAGCAATCTTATTTTATATTAACCTAAGAATAATAATGAATCAAATTTTAAGAAATTAAAGCTGTTTTCGCATCGATATTTCTATAAAAGCTTAAATTTTAGTGTCTTTGTTTCCCGGTCCACTCAGACCGGTCAAGTAAAGGCCCTTAATATGGCCATAGACGGACCGCATGTTGCAGTCAAGACCGACTGCAATATGCGATTTACTCTGGAACTGCTCGAGCGGTCCGTGTATTGCGAATACGAATTTAGTATGGAAACTGCAGATCGCCGTGCAGCGACCGCATGTTGCAGTCGGTCTTGACTGCAACATGCGGTCCGTCTATGGCCCGCTTTACAGGTAACCATCACCCAGAGGTTTGCCAAAGACAGGGAGGAGTGAAGGAAGTGGTGCGGCCACTACCACGACCTTCAGAAATGAAGAGTGCGACTGAAGAAGAATGTGTCTCTCTCTGTCTCGCAATGAAGTCTATAATACTCTTTGTGGTTAATATTTAATAGTGTAAAATGAATAATGGAAAGTACAGTTATTTGGCCCACCCGCATATTTAAGTGACCGCCCTTCAACAGTTTAAAGCATGTGTGACGTATTGTTTTATTAATACTCGGAATGGGGTATTATCCGGACCGGATGTGACTCAGCGGGGTTGATTTGTTCGTGACGTCACCGGGAACTTTGATTAGACAAGCTTTTTGGATGAAATTCGTAGAATTATTTTATCAATACAACGAATCACTAACATATTTAACCCTTAAAACTTGTGTTTATAAAATCAGTTCATAAAGTGAAAATTGTATAATAAGATCGACCATTTATTGTGTTAACACTTGCTTGTACTGTGAAACATTGTAAGGAATAAACAAATTAAAAAAATCATTATAACGTATAATATTTGGGAACCCATTTAAGTAAAAAATACCTGTGTCCCATCTCTTGCATAACAAACTTAAAAGTGTACCATAATTTTTTTATTATATTTTTTTACTATTACTTTACAGGAAACCTGCATGTTTTAGACAACGTACTACTGCGTACCTATAAAAAAACAACACAAATGATTTTCATACCATATGCAAGGAATTGCGGGACTCCATACTTATAATACTTATATTAGAATCAGCAAAACAGACAGACTAGTTATTATACCAACGCTAAGTTCAAACGGGTTATTTTTTGCCTAATCTCAATCACAGTTATTTCGTGTCACTCCCGAGTCCCACATAAATTAAAAAGTCATCAGTTTTTTGTCGTATCGGGAAGTCGCCTATCTAGTTGGCCGTTTAAATTTGTCGCAATATTATTGTCTTGTTAATTTGTGTTTCGTGTCTACCTTGTCAAGCGGCGTTTCTCTTTATGCAATTTTCTTGAAGATGAATTTAAACAATTGTAAAAAAAATATAAAAGATTTTAAAACAATTGGTGACTTTCGCCAGTATAATACTCGAAACACAACAAATCTAAGTGTACGACCAACCAGTACTGCAAAAATGACAGCTCGTGTCGACAAATTTTCATTTCATTTTCATACAAATTTAGTTTTTGACTTTCTACGTACACTAACTACTGTTAAGGCATCTTGACTAAGCCCCGGCCTCCAGAAGAAAAACCACTCCTTATATGGAAATTGTATTCGTTTCTACAACAAACTCCCAAGCGAAATTTGAGAATTATCACTTCATTAATTCAAAACTTTCGTTAAGTGAAACTTAATCAAGTAAGCTTTTTATAAATTTGACGGTTATTTAAATGATTCTAATCCTTGGGATTGATTTGCTCCAGTTCAAATATTTATGGATGCTCTGCCTTACAATCAATTTGTATGACTCAAAACTTGGCCATTTAAATGACTGGCGGAGTGTTTCATCTTACCCGCTTTACGCACTTCACTTGCGAACTGTAAATGTGAATTTAGAATCAATTTAACATCTTTTCTGTTGACATTCATAAGTGTACTTGGTTATCTATATTTTTTTTTATGTGATAGGAGGCAAACGGGCAGGAGGCTCACCTGATGTTAAGTGATACAGCCGTCCATGGACACTCACAATGCCAGAAGTCTCGCAAGTGCGTTGCCGGCCTTTCAAGAATTGGTACGCTCTTTTCTTGAAGGACCCTAAGTTGAATTGAATATGAATAAAATTATTTTGAAATTGAGGTTGAACAATATAAAACGACATATCAAATACTAGGGAATACATATCACGCGTCTGGTTGGACTAGAGACTTTGACCAATAACAATCAAACGTAACATGTCATCGTTTTATTCTCTCCACTTGTGTGCGATAAATGAAATAGCCATAAGTTCCATAATTAATTGACTAAAAACAAATATCCCTTTTACACGCCTTTGTGCTCATCAATTAATGGTAGGACCATTTACAGATTATGTCGGATTTTATTAGTACATTTTGGAAAATGACTCGGCGGACATTTTCAGCAACTCCATATCGTCGAGTCGTTTTAGAATCCTTGCTGTGTTAATTATTTGCTATTATTATTTTCTTTATTCCTACATAATTTACTGTGTATATTCGCGAGTGCTTGGTGGACCCATGCGACTTCTTCAATACAAAGAGTCCCCTCTTGAGTTGTGCTGCGTATTACGGGCTACTCGATTGTGAGGAAGTTGCATGGATCTGGTTAGCGCTGCGCCTTCAAGTTGTCATATTAATTTCACACATGTATATCCTTTCTACAACATATTATCATAAGAATCTGATTGTCCTCTTTGTAACATAAGAAATAAAACAATGTAAGTAGCCATAATAAAAGATCTAATACTTTCCAATTTACTTTAATGATTTATTTATTTAAACAAATCTAAACAATAGAGTTATCTAGTACCACAGAGCTTCGGGAGTCAGAGGCCATCCTCAGCGGAAGAAGGGTTATCCACACAACATTTGGTTGATAATTTTATTGTTTATTTCAAAACCATTTATAATGTGTCATTCGTTTTGTTTACAAATATATTATCGTAGAAGGGGAAAATTAACACGCTCTTAATGTCTGTGCATGAAAAAAACACATCTAACGCACGCCAATGTGTTGACGGTATTTCGCTATCATGCTTCTATAATCGGTTTAGAAGAAACTTTGGTTTTATCTGTTAAACTGATAAAATTACGTAACTTTTTAAATCTAGTTTCACCGATTAGCCAAGGCAATCTGTCTCTTTCCATGTTAGCGTACACACAAATTGTCAGAAAGAGACGAAAGAGTACTTTAGTAACTCAGATCTATAAAGCGATAATTGCTACAATTTGATGATTTTAGTATATAATAGCTCTAAAAGAATAAAGAGCTGTCTTAATATTGTATTAATAACGATTTAATATAAATATGATATAGAAATTGGTAGGTATAATAGTAGCAAAAAACTTACTTCGCGTTTTGTAGTCTACGCCGTCTCTTATCTGAAAAAATAAAATAAAAAAATGAAATTCATATTATCGAACTAAATATTTTCTATATATATATATAAAGAGTCCTTTTCAACAAAACCTCTTCAGTAGTTTTTGAGATATGGGTATCCTCCTATTGTTTAGAGAATATATTGTATAATATTTAGTAATAATAGACCTAGGTATTAATATTTATTTTATTATTTTCAAGTATTTGAAAACCATGTGTATTATTAAATTTTATTAGTACATTACGTAAATATTAAAATTATGTAAATATAAAATATCGCATATGGTCTTAACAAGTTTTAAATAACCACTAAAATCTCTTTGGACTGCGTCATCTGATCATGAATGGCGCTCACATATTTATAAATTCCTAGTACTTGTCAACCGTTCATTCATGAGTCACGCGCATATCTTGTAACTAGTAGGTTACTGGAAATCTAATCTAAATCGATAAATGTCTAGACTTTAACTTAAGAGGAAAATAATTAATATTGATTCTACAACTCTTCATCTACGGGTTTATCTTTACTTTCACCCATGACAGATTCTCATTTTATTTACTTGGTTGAAGGTAAGATACAGGCAAGTAAGTCATTCCTAAAATATGCCCATTTACTCTTCTCTTGAACAGCACTGTTATATTTTATTGGGACACAAAGATAAGGAGGAAGGTACATTATTTGGCCGTGTAAGATTATCATGTAAGTTCCTTATACAACAACAATTTACAATAGAAAAGATTAGACCTGAAATTATCTACGACGAGTGATCGAACTTCTGCACTTCATTTGTCTTCCTCATTACCTCTACTGTAGCTTGGCGCTGGAGCCTAGTAGAAGCAAGATTTCAGGTTTCCATCTCACTATAACGCCTTGTCATGCACAAAGAATTTGTCCACAATTAGACGGATTACTAACATTCCTTGTGCAAATTGACGGTGCCATAAAACTCAATTGTGTTTAGGAGGTCAATCTAATATGACATAGGCCTTGACTCTGAACTACCAGCGTTACATGAAGGGAAATCCGGCTTTTCAATTGATAACTAAAGGATACAAATAATGAGTGGGAAAACCTTTAATATTTAAGATAAGAGCATTAGTCGAAAGGAGAAAGATAAATTGTGTAAAATGTCTTTATTTTGCGTATGTCAGAAGAGTGCTGGAGTATGCCAGTTTCATCTGGTCTCCATACAATATAATATATAGTCTGTAGAAAATATACAAAAAAAAATATGAAAACCAATCTTTCGATAGTTCTGCAGATGCAAATATTTTAATTTATATTCATTGTAATGTCGGCGGCTTATGTACTGTCAAAAACTTTTATGACATCGTTAAGAACAACATACCGGTTATATTGAACAAAATCAAAGGTCCCGGCCGACTTCTATTGTATTAGGTACGTCAACGTCATCGGCTGTTACGACTATCGGTTTTTACGACCAATTATGAGTAGTCCCTTCGATGTCGTTATAACAGATTTTGACATGTATTTAATTTTTGGCCATTATCGTATTGGCTTAGTAAGGATAATGTATGAATTGTAAATAAACAAATGTTTTATTTTTCAATTACGAAATAGTATTTTTACACAAAAATTCCTAGACGCCCTATAATTGGCCAAGATGCCAAAAGTCATGACTAACAACGCTGGAAACATAATTAACATCAATACTATTGCAATGATGTCACACCCCACAATGAGTTTGAATGTTACACTTGATTCATAAAAACGCTTTAACCCCTGACTGAATGATAAGATTACTCATTCAGTTAACCGAATGTAGTAAATGTCTTAATGGCTATATCAGATACATTTTAATAAAATATGCAGATATATATAAAGTCACTTTCAAATGTAGATATAGCATTCTTTGAAAACCTTAGTTTTTTTTAAATCTGGTTATTTGCATCCATCAGCTGAATTTCGGACGTCGAGGTAGAATACGAAATTCAAACCGTAACACCTCGTCCGTCGATGCACAGCTAAGCGTTTTTAAGGCAGTTTTTGTCACGCACCACTATGTGGACACAACTGGCCACTGAAGTATTTCCGAACCAATTCGACTTAGGGTCCTTCAAGAGAAGAGCGTACCAAGTTGCCAGCTGTCAGCGCACTCGCAAGTCCTCTGGCATTGGGAGTGTCTATGGCGTTATCATTTAACACCCGGTGAGCCTCCTGCCCTTTTGCCAGTTCTATAAAAAATCACTTGTGACAAGTCCTAGTTCCGATTACTATGACGACCGCTATAATATTGAAAATTCAAATCTAATTTATTTTTCTAACAAAAAATCCTCTCAATAAAATTTATATACGAAAATATATATAATTACACACGAATATTTAGATTATATTATCTAGGTTAGGCCGTAATTGCAATATTTTTCCTTTCAATTTGTTCTTTTTAATAAATAAAAAAAAATATATAACGTATTTCATTAATCGGTTGTCTGAAGACATTCTGAAACTCAGGCTGCAAGTTTTCTAAGCATGCATAGAGAATAAATATAGATTACAAAATAATTAATAATAATAAAACCGTATTGTAAAACATGCATTAAAATTTCCCTTATAAACATTTTTTATCAATATTTATATTCGTAACACAGCTATAACCAGTGTACCTATACATGTTATCGATATAACACCAGCTAATCCCAGCCCTACCCCGGATAAGACCTAGATATCTCCTGTAGTAATAAATTTCAATGAAGTATTTATGAGAGTTTAGTGAAGAACATCACTAGAATTACATCATCATTATAGGGTTGTCTAAAACAATCTTCTCAAGCTCGGTTATAGATCAAGAATGCTATAAATAAACATATCTAAATTAAAGGTCAAATTCTATTAAAACGTCAACCGAAACACGACTTTTAAGTTACAGTATTTATTACTTTTTTGAAAGTTAGTTTTTTTTGAAAATTGACATGTATTCATTACCTATTTATTAAAGTTCACCATATATATTATGTTTTATCTTCAGTATATGTTACAAGCTATCTTTTCTACAATAATGACATAAATGTTACAATAAAAATACAATAAAAACATTACACCTCCAATTTTAGTTTCTACTAGTAATTTGCTGAACAATTCGGATTCGGTCCCAGATAGGCGCTTAGAGTTTTGTTCCCAGCCCACTACTGAATACATCAAGCTCTGGATAAGTGGTGTTTATTCTGTTATATTCTGGAAGAACTCTATTGAGAGCTGTCAAAACTATAGGGTTGGTTTTTACAATGGAATTTGGAAAGTCTGCTGATTTAATAACAAATGAATAAGGGACGACTACGTTATTATGTATTTCGTATTTGAGTACGTTTGCACAAGGCTGAACAGCCAAGGCTTAAGGGTTTGAAACGAGACAGCCCTACACAATATGACTAATTTAGTGGGTAGGAAACAGTACACTGATTCTAGTATCGGTGACCGGTGTCTTTAGGTCAACTATTGTCATTTGTTTTCATAAAAATGTGAGATCACGTTAGTTATACACTCAACAATATTTATTTATCGTACCTCGCTGTTGAAGGCCCTTGACAGCTCAGCTAGAGCTATTTAGGATAGAGATCGGCCGGATTGGTCTAAAATTTAGTATATTTAAATATGCTTAAACAATAGAAAATATATCTTTACTATCGTACAAACAAGTTAAACAAGTTAAATTATCGTTATATAAATTTGACTGCTATATATATTGTGACTGTAACACAAATGATAATAGTTTGAAATAATGTCGAATTAAACAATCCTTGAACAAACGCGTCATGTAACGGGTAAATTAATTTCTGTTAAAATACCCAACTTGTGAGCCAATATACCTATGTACCGGTGTTTCATTTAGAAATAATAAACTCATTATAGTATATAAGTAATAAATAAAAACTTTACTCATAACAGAAATATGGTTGTAAGTATAGCTCAATGTGTTTCATATAGAAATAAGAAACTTATTATTTGTTTTGTATTTACAGCCTAGATGTAGCAATTCTAAAATGTTTCGAAGCAAAACAGTCTTCCAAAAAAAATATTTTCCAAACGCTGAGGCGCACTTTTATTGTAATCGTAAAACGATCGGGGTAGTTCGGTATGAATTATTGAAATGCTATAAATAATGCACGGTCGTAAAGAAACGGCAAACATGTGCGTGTCTATGCTAAATTCTTGGGGTACATCCGGCTAGCAACACGAGAAAAATATGTTTTATCTGTTCATATCCACAAAAGCTACTGACAAATACTTCGCATGTAAGAAGTTCCAAACTAAAGTTCAGATAGACCGCACTAGACTTGCTGACCCTGCTACTCTGCTGACCGTGACGTTAGGAGTTACCGATGTAAGAGACCAACAAGAGCAAAATAGGTTAAAAATGTATATATAGATGAAGCTCCATGATTTTCATCAGCAATTCGTCTTTACTAAAATATTCTGACAGAAAAAGTACAAGTTAAAAAATAGTATGTTTAAAAAACCTACATCACTTTAAGAGTGTTTATAAAATTTGAAGGAATCTCTCCATTATCAGAGCCTGATTCTGAGTAAATCGATCCAAACGTTTGGTTTGTGATCAAACATATTTTTTTTAAAACATGGGGCAACGGGGCAGAAGGCTCACCTGATGTTAAGTGATACGCGAGTGGCTCGCGAGTTCGTTGCCGGCCTTTTAAGAATTGGAGAGCACTTTTCCAGAAGGACCCTAAGTCGAATTGGTTCGGAAATACTTCAATGGGCAGCATATATAAAGATTCCAATGAATTCCAGATCCTTCTGAAGTCTGTTAAAATATTTAAACTACGAAACTGCATACGAAATTTTTATATCAGAGACATAAAAGAAGTTTCCTTTTACCAATACTACACAATATGGAACTGTTTAACCGCAAGAGACATTCCTAGAACACACCGGAATGTCGTCATCCGGTTATGTAACGAGCTAATTACGGCAAATCGATTACATAGCGACAATTTTATTATGTATCACATACATTAATGGTTATCGTATGGGCGTTCCCGTTTCCCCTACCGTTACGTCTGTTTGACTATCGAATTAAGGATATAATTTTAGAATTAATATGACAATGTATTTTAGGATGGTTTCGGGTTTACTGATACGTAGAATGTGAAAGGATCCTGGTCGTGTTGCTCCATGTCCCTCCATGTAGCAGTGCACTAAGTTCCCAAGAAGTTTTACTGGATATTAGTCACGCTTCTCTCGGAATAGAAGAGTGTGTAATATAAGTATATACTCTTTCATATAACTCTTTCTGGAGTTTTAAGTATTTTTCTTGTAATATATACTATTATAAATAAAAGCTGACTCGGCAATCGTTTGTTTCGCCATGTATATTATTTCTAGGAAACATTTTTTAGTTCAATTAAAATAACTATCTACTATAATAAAAATAGGGGTTTGTAAAATTAGTTGTGTATGCTGTGTTAGTAAACTTTTAGGGTGGCTACTCCTTATCACTTTAAAAGATAGCCGATTCTCAGACTTATTAAATATTTATAAAAATTTTATAAGAATCAGCCGAGCCGTTTTGGAGGAGTATGGGAAGGAAAATTGTGTCACGAGAATTATATATATTAGACTATGTAATCTAAGAAAATTTAAGATTTAACATATTGAAGCATAATATACGAAGGTAATACTGCCTTAATTGCTGATAAATAATTAAGCGTTCCTGATGAACAATCCGACCACCAAAGTCTCTTCAGGAACCTACACAAAATCCCTCAAGACCGCTATCAGAAATCAAATAATATTCCCAATTCTCATACAAATCCTAATACCCTAATCCGACCGCAATACACGAAGTGAATATACAACCACCTCTTCACCTGCGTGAAGAGGCCTCATAAAACTATTCAATTAACAAAATAAATTCCTAACGAACTTTTTACATGAAGCATTTCCTCAAGGACCGTGACTGATTGGCTTAA
The DNA here is from genome assembly GCA_963693345.1 of Pieris melete. Classification (NCBI taxonomy): domain Eukaryota; kingdom Metazoa; phylum Arthropoda; class Insecta; order Lepidoptera; family Pieridae; genus Pieris; species Pieris melete. The sequence goes on from CAVNZK010000114.1 coordinate 132,120, forward strand.
TTTCGCGATCGTGGTACACAATGCCCGTCCGGCACGCACTTTACTTTTTTTTGCAAACAATATAAACAATTAGCTAACACCTTCAAAGGTACTGTGAAGCATTGTATTGTATAATTAATTGCTATAACGCCCTTCTTCATAAAAACTAAGCGTTACCAATCGTTCCACGTTCCATTTATTTAAACGTTCAGTTTTCAATTATCTTTCGACAACTATTTAATCACCACTTACAGCGTCATACATTTAATCAGTATAAATTACGAATTTGTAATTGTCTGCAATGTTAAATTGTTACTTGGCAAGGACAGTAATTCGATAGTACTAAAGTGCTTTAGCTTCTATGTACCTGATGGGTACGTCAGAAGGCGACATCTTCATACTTCATGTGCCCACCAAGGACTAACCTTCTGAAAAAGGCACATTTGATAGGTATTACTTTAGTTCCAGAATTACATAGGTTAACGGACCTTTTTTGTTGTCCGTTGAATGAACTGACAATAGTTCTATCACTTGTTAGTACCTATAGTAGTTATTTTTTTGTTTTTGAAGGTAAATATAATAAAACAGTTTAAAGGAAAGTATGGAACGGGACGTCTATTAAAATACTTTTTCATAATTATAATGATTAATCGAATTTGTCTCTACAAAGTATGCTGCTTTTGGGGTGTTGGTAAGAAAAGGAACTGAATGTATGTTCTCATATTTGTTTTCTATTTATAAAATGCAGATGACACCGCTATATTAGCAAGCAATAAAGACCCAGGACTTGCATCAGAGGACTTGCAGAAGGGCCTTGACAAAGGTAACGAATTGCTGCAAAAATGGAAAATAAAAGCTAGTGCCGCGAAGTCAGTACACGTGACCTTCAGCCTTAGAAGAGGAGACTGCCCACCTGTAAAGTTGGACCAATGTATTCTGCCCCACAGCGATCATGTAAGATATCTTGGCTTACACATTGATCGTGGATTAACGTGGAGGCACCACATCAAATGTAAAAAGCAGGAGCTACAGCTAAAGTACAACAGCCTTTACTGGATGCTAGGAAGAAACTCAAGACTTTCTCTAGATAACAAACTTCTTATATATAAAGTCATCCCAAAGCCCATTTGGACATATGGCCTCCAACTGTGGGGCAGCGCAAGTGATACCAACATAAATATACTCCAGCGACAACAGAACAAGATCCTAAGAGCAGTTGCAAAAGTACCATGGTACATAACCAACAACGAAGTTCACGCACACCTTAAAATGAGAACTATCAAAGAGGAAATCCGGAGACTGGCAGCTAAATACAAAGAGCGGTTAAGCTGTCACCCGAATGAACTTGCTCGCCAACTCACCATTAGACAGTATGTGAGTCGACTACAACGTCACCATATTCTAGAGCTAGAAGACCGGCAGTAGCTCTAGACAGAAGATGAGTAGATGCTTCCAATGGGAAGTCACTCCACATGACAGCACCACAGAAAAAATTCGTTCATAGCCTTGGGGCTGATTGCAAATAACCGCAGAAAAAAAAATTTATAAAATATTCTTCTATGTTGTACCTACCCGTAAAAAGCAACTTTTCAACTTCTTTTACATCTTTTGTATGGTAATTATCTTTCTTGTAGAAGCCAGATCTGATCGCTAGTGTAGAAACAATTACACGATATTAAAACTAGGTTTAAATGTGTGCTCAAAAACGTGCGTAACAAGGCCAAGAAGCTACACCGACCTATCATATTTACAAAAAACATATACGTAACCCACGATATGTAGTACATGTAATGAAGTCATCAATAATTCTCCATATATTTTATTTTATTAGACTAAAGTTGGCAATTCTAAGATACATTTCTACAATAAAATTCACAAAAGGAGTGCTTTTTGAAGTGAAACTTCTTTATCGGCGTTGGAATGAAAGTTCTTTATCGACGTATGGGAGAAATTTTGTAGCAAATCGTCACGTTTTTCGGTTACGCGCCATGTTGCTTTTTGAAGTCAAACTTCTTTATCGGCGTTAGAATGAATTTTTTATATACGTATGGGAGAAATTTTGTAGCAAATCGTCACGTTTTTCGGTTACGCGCCATCTTTTTCTTGTCCCTACCATGGTTGATCCGAAGAGATTCGAAGCCATTAATAACAAAGAGATATAATAACGATAACAATGATGGTAATAATTCTATTACAATTAATGAAATTCTGTAATAATCTTAGTAGTAATAAGGTAAAATGAATAAAAGCCTTTTGTTAAACTTTATTTAACCAATTTCGTTAAGTTGCATATAGTAGATCATTTTTCGAAAAATAAGGTCATAAAGAAGTTTCACTTCTTACGTGTGTACACCTAGTACACGCACACATTTTTTTTACATGAATCTAGCCTTGAAGCCTAGCATGAATCTTGTTCTCTTATTCTTAAATATACTACAAAGATATTAAACTACCCCCATGATATACTTAAATGTTATTATTAAAAAAATTTATGGAATATTTTGAATCATTATAATCAATTCAAATTCATTGCGCCCTTGAACTGCAGTCTGGGTAAATATGAATCATTTATCTTCACATCCGAATATTTGAACAGTGTGTCGACGAATGTAATGTTTAATTACAAATATTATCGTCGATACGCATTAAAACTATAATATAAAAATAAATAATGTTAAAAGCATTTCTTTTAACATCCTCTTTAGGTTGCTACCCGGTAAGGATGTTGAACTTTCACTTTTTGCACCAGAAATCCTCTTATGGAATTAAAGTGGTAACGGAATCCATAATTGGTAAAGTTACGGCAGTGTTCCACAATTAATTTATATCCTACCCTCTTGCTAGAAAAACATTCTTTATGGTTACTTCAATTGTCATACATATACACAAGATTTTGTAAAATATGCCGTCGATGTAGTACTATGTATGATATGGTAAACTTTAATAAATAATTAAACAGGCGTCAATAAAAAATTTCAACTGTTTCAATCACAATCCCTTGTTCAAGTAGGAAGTTGTCCGCGGCCTTGTTCTCTAGTTGTACCATGTGATAATACTCAATTTAATACGCCAAGGCTACAGCCCACTGACTCAACAAACCTTTGAAGGCCTCGCGAAACATTCAAATAGACAAATAGAGTCATTCGATATGTATGAATACATAATAGGCCTCTTTTGTAAGACACCGCAGAGGGACAATATAAGGGCATATTAATTGCTAATGGGATTTTAAACATAAGATACAGAATTTCATAAGTGGACGTTATTCTATATAAAATCGTGTGTATTGAATAAAATAATAAAAAGCCAATGGCGCTACATTTGTGGGCTTTCGATTTTTGTATTTTGAAGTGAAGCTTCTTTAGGCACATGAGAGTAAAAATTTTACGGAACGTCACGAGGATGTGCAGCGTTTGTGTCGAAAGAAAGGGAGAGAGCGATTGAGACCGATACATATCAATATCATTATTATTTTATTAAGTAACTTAATTACCTTGTTACATTATTTGGTAATTGTTACCACATTAATGGTGGTATTTCTATATACATAACAACAACTAATTTTAGTTCTGGTTGTTATTTAGCCTTAGTACCTTTCTTCTTTTCTTTCTATACTCATTAATGTAGGAAGACTGGCAAAATTAAATTATGGGATTTGGGCAGCTTAATTACTCAATAATTAATTAATTTACAAAGCAGTTTTACTTCTGACATATGTACTTTGTACAGACGCACTTTTAAAGTGAAACTTTTATTACATCTTCTCAAACTTTTTCGTCTGTGTGTCGCATGTCGCGTGACGGTCGGCCGCGGAGTAGGGATAAATATATAACCTTAAAAATAAATCCGCCTATAGTTCGCAGCAGCGGACCGTGTATTGTATAGACTATTTATTTAATATGTGTATATAATCTAAATAATTGTTAAGTATTATGTATGTCGTACTCTCTAAGACACAGAGTTCAATAAAAATATCGACTGAGAGTTAGTCTACTTTTATTATTTCTCATTATCATTCCAATTTTCCAAGTATAAAATTAAGATTGATAAAGCGATTTTTATACCCTTAACGGAATATTATTCCAAAAATATTTAGTTAAATGTCAATAATGTGAAAAAAAGTTTCACTTTTACCGTGGTTTCATAAAACCACAAAATCCTTTTTTATAGGCAAGTAGGTGCTCAGGCTTATGTGGCTGATACAGGGCGTCGATATTTGCGTCTAAGACGTGGTGTCCAATTTTCTTGCAATATTGTCCTTTATGAGCATGAATTAAATTTATCAGATACGCGCCAAGCCATCGACTGCCAATACAATATAATGCCAAGTTAATTAATCAAACAATTTATCTGACATAAGTCAGGAACTATAAACAGGAATGGTATCCAAAAAGCCACTTTTGTAATTTCAATTAAGCTCGAAAATGATTTGTTCCATTTAAAGTCTTTATAATAGGACGTCAAAAAACGACCAACCTATTCAAAGTAAGATATCATCTATGTCCGCAAAAAGTAATCTCATTTCGTCTTGCATGATTTACCCGGAGTTTTCCGAGAAAACCCGTCTATTTTCGTTTCAAATCAATTTGATTCCTAGAATCTTTTGTTCCCATAGATAAATCAAACTGCTGGTAAATAGATACGCTTTGTAATATCACCTCTTTGTCATAAACAGTAATGTAATGTTATAATATGTGCATTTTTTTGTGTTATATTTTTTTAGTTAAATATTTTTATCAGTCAAATCTTTGGTTAATACGATCTAATTTTTAACTCGATTTTAAGTTCATCTGGTAGAACGAAAATAGTCGGATTTTATGACAATCAGAGGAATAAGATCCATACTTCAAAATCTTATATGAGATTAAAATCCAAACTATATATATATACTAGAAAGTAATAAAGAATACATAGGCTTTCCAACCGTAACACTGTATTTGGAACCGGAGGGAAGAACATCATTATAGTACAAATAAGTCATTGTACTGTGTGAGTGAAATAAATTTCTGTTCAACAATAATTGTTCTTATTTCTAAACAAAAACATTATAGAACACTCAGACTGTTAATGAACATTATTAGTTTAAGCTATTCACTAGTATTGTAGAAAATTAAGTCAACATAATATTACTTATTAGCGATAATTATTGTATAGGCTAAAGCTAACTCATGAAAAGTCGCACTTTTTTTTGTAAAATTAATTGTAAGAACTTTTAATACTTGTGTACTTTATACGTAGGGCACTCGTTATTATATACTTTATTAAAAACAATACGAAAAATATACAAATTGTCTTAAAAAATAAAATAGGTAACGAGGTAAACTCTAGCCTAGGTATTCAGGTCATATAGTCGAATGTGAGCTAGGTCTCAACTCAGGTGGTGGATAACCTTGTACTTATTTAGGCGAATGGACGTTGACACAGTTGCGCCCGCGCAATCACCAAATACTCAGTTCCAAACCATATTAGGTACGAGATTCAATGGTGAATGGTGACTTGACACTACACACGCAATAAATCTCTCATTTACCAAACACGTAGAATATTTTAAAATCGGCATTTAACTAGAATAAAGGAGTGTTTTTGTATGTTAGTGTAAACTCAAAAACAACTTCACAGATTTGAAAAATCTTTCACCATCTGAATGCTCTATATTACGAGTAACAGACGATTTATACTTCCGTCGCTATTAATAAAATAATTTGACAATTTAAAGCATTATGCAAGAATTGATGAAAATTTGTTCGTGTGTGTGTTGAAAAGTGTTCTCAAAAATTTATAACCTACAATACAAAATTTAAAATATGTAATTAAATGTTGAGATGAGAACAGTGTTGGCCTAGTGGCTTCAGCCTGCGACTCTCATTTCTGAGGCCGTAGGTTTGTTACCCGGCTGTGCACCAATGGACTTTCTGTCTATGTGCGCATTTACATTCGCTCAAACTATGAAAAACATCGTGAGGAAACCAGCTTATCTTAGACCCAAAAAGATTGACAAATGCTCATGAAACCGATACATAAAGGCCCAGACTTAGTTGTAAGGCCACTGATTTTACTTAAATATTTAGTATAAGTATACAATAATGTAGGACCAGCGGTCCGTCCGAACCAATCTCTAAAAAAAAAAGCCGCTCAACACTTAGACAAAAAATATCTTAGACCTACTGTATGTATCAAATCAGAAATCGTTCAACCATAGCGAAAGAGAAAAATAAAGAAAATTATAATACGTCAAAGTGATCAGGACTAATACCCTTGAGGAATGCAAACAATAACAAATGGAGACTTTGAAATGATATTACGTCGTAAGCAAAAAGCTGACTAACTTCTTATAACCGAGGAGTGTAGTATTTGAATAGCCAATGATTTCCAGGGACCCCATTTATCTCTATAAAACCAGTGGCATTACAATCATTTTAGGTCTGGACCTCAGATTTCTGTATCTGTTCCATGATCATTTGTCAATCTTATAGGCAAATAGGTGGTCAGCATCCTGTGCCTGACACACGCCGTCGACTTTTTGGATTTAAGGCAAGCCGGTTTCCTCGCGAAGTATTCTTTCACCGTTCGAGCGAATTTAAATGCGCACAAAGACAGAAAGTACATTGGTGCACAGCGGGGGCTCGAACCTACGACCTTAGGGATGAGAGTCGTACGCTAAAGCTATTAGTGGCTTTCATCTAGAGGAATCCGGCTTGCCTTAGACCCAAAAAGTCAACGGCGTGTGTCAGGCACAGGCTGGTATTACATGCCTATTAGATTGACAACAGCTGATCGTGAAACAGATACAAAACCCTGAGGCACAGACCTAAAAAGGTTGCAGCGCCACAGATGTATTTTTACTGAATAAGTTATAATTGGTTATACCCATATAACCTTCACTCGTTAAACAGGACCTAAAAGTAGTTCTTAGAACAAGAATGTACTTTGCATTAAACTAAATACAAGGAAAACTATACCAGAATTAACAGATCGATATATGAAGAAATCGTGTTTATTTATCAACAATTTAATCACAAATTTATTATTCATAAAATATTTTTTACATATTTTCTACCTAAGGAACGCTTTGTTTTAAATAAGTAATAATATGGTTATAAGTAATGTTATATCGCAATATATTTATGAAAATATTATGTATGTATACAAAAATAGTGATAAGTTTACTAGAATAGAACATACGCACAATGTTAATACACGGAACAAACGCAGGCTGCAATTTCCCCGTACTAGACTATCTAAAGTTAGTAATTCTTTTTTGGGGAAAGGGATACTCTTCTTTAATAAAATCCCAGAGGCTCTTTTATCACTACCTTTCAATAAATTTAAGAAATGTATTAAAGAAAAGCTGTGTAAAAAGGCTTACTATAAAGTCAACGATTATCTAGTTGATAAAAGGGCCTGGGACTAGTGCTAGACAGGCTACTTCTAATTAATTTGCGATATTTGTTTTAAATAAGTGTTGTTTGATGATTTGCTGTCTTAAAAGAGTACCGAGAGTTTTTTACGCCGGCTTTTTCTCTCGGCCTACACCCTCTGTCTTCTTTGCCGATGAGTTGGGATGCCTTCAAATTTAATGACGTGGAATAAAGGCGGAAACATACTACCTAAACGCGACGCTACACCACGCCATCCGACGCATGTCAGTACTTATCAATCCCATATATTTAATATGGTCAGATGCACATAGACAACATGCCATGTGATCACACGCGGTAACATCCAATCGATTTGGATCGGCGTGTTGTGGATGTTGTGATGATGACGTCATGCGTCAGTCTTTCGAGTTTTTGACACGAATGCCAATTTATATACTTAGATATTTTTGGATTTATTTGGCGAAATGAACGACGAACAGTTAATTGACTTGTTGAATTGAAAAAATATGACATGAGATTACCTCAATACAAGGACAAAAACAGGGAGTTAGGATGTTGTTAGTTTAATACAAATAACCTGCTAATCAATTCAGTTTATTAGAAAAATACAGGATGGGCCAGAAAGATTTGCGAATTTGAAAAAAATATAATAAAAAACTAAATACAATACACATACAATTTTTTATTTCAATTAAAATAGACATCTGGGAAATTTATTTCTTAAAAATAACATCATCCACTGCGCTGCAAACATTCCTCGAATCTGAACCTCAAATTGGTAAAATTCTCGCTGGCACATTGCGCGGGGAATAAATCAGCTAAATGACTTCTGAATTTGCAAGCGTGTCGTGGTGTCGCGTGTGGGTAATGTGCACGATGGACATCGGGTGTCGACACGACACGTCACGTCGCGTTTTAAGCCGGGTCCACATTTGTAGCATTTCGGTGTATCGTATCTCCGTTGCGTGGCTTCCGCGCGTATCATGATCGTTAGTTTGGACGCAAAATGATACCCGTTTATGATACATGCCGTATCAGATACGGCCCGATCCGCACGAAGCGCGTATCTTGATACACCTCGTATCCGATACGCGTATCACGATCGGTGGTATGGACGTATTTTGATACTGTATCGCGATACGATACGTGATACACCGCGAACCATCCTGTGTCGGTTTTTTTGCGATCATCAAAGGGAATACACAATATCAATGGGTAACATTCGAGTGAATTTTTTGTATTTTCCGCTGGTATGCTGAAATTTTAAATCTCGCATCAATGGTATTTCACTTTCTAAACACTTCCAGCGCCGTCTACATCTGGATTTAACTTTTTTTTAAATACTATTAATGATAATATAACAGGCGCTAGCCACCGCCAAACTGTGAGCAATTGCTGACATGGCTAAACCGTTTGGGAATAAAGACATGACTGAACCGTACGAAAAGGGGAAGGTGCACTGAAAGACACGCGCATCAGGATACATCGGCAGAAAAGTGAAGCGTCTATATTTGTAAAGTTAAAACAGATTCACTGACATGATACAGCATTTGATAAGTATGGACGCGTTTTTTACATGATACGCCTTAAAAATACGACATGGACAAAATGAGCGTCCATATTTATGATACAAATACAAGATACGATACGACTGATCGTGATACGTCAACATGCTACAAATGTGTACCCGGCTTTAGTAGTATGTTTCCGCCTTAAGTGATACATGTATCTTATGTTCCATTATAAACATATTTTTTTTTTTTTTATAAGTAGCACCTATAAATTAATCAACAAAACAACAAAAATTTAAACCTGAAACTTTTTTGTAATTCATTTTAAAATAATTGTTATGTCGATCACTTTTTAAATGTATCAAATGTCTATCTTCCAACTCTAACGTTAACTTCTCGGGCCATATATTCTATTGTACGACTGGTTACGATCATAGTATCGTCACAAAACTTTATGATTGACTCATTAAAAAATACATCCTGTCAACCCTTATAAACATTAATTTTTAAGTATAGTATTAACGTAAGATAAAAACTTAAGTCTCACTGCCATTGTTTCTTATGTATCACCCTTCATAACAACATAAATAGGGCTGGCATCCAGTTAAGAATTAATTTTTTTTTTTTTGACACTTTTACAAGCTAAAATCACTACATAAAATAAACACTCGAAGGAAACTTGACATGCCTTAGTCCCAAAAGCGACAGCGTGTGTCATACACTGGCTGCCTATTTAAAAAAATGATCAACTACATACAGATATCCTACAACTTTAACAGGAGTTAAATGAAAAAATAAGTTTAGTAGTTCCTTACACTACCAAAAGGCTCGCAAGTGCGTTGCCGGCCTATTAAAAATTGGTAGACTCTTTTCTTGAAGGAATATGCTGCTGATATCTAGTTTCCATGATCTTAAATTCAGGACCAACGGATATAACTATCTGAATGTTGAATATAGAATTCACTTATACGTTCATACCGCAACACTTCCGTATTCTAAAATGCTTATTGTGGCATCCCTAGCAGCCTCACCGTCACGCTACAGTTTGCGGGGCGAGGCGGTTGCGCAAGCCGCGGACGTGCAAAAAGCAAGGAGCAACAACCGACGCTCCGCCCTTGAACTTGTAACACGTGTCCACTTACAATTATCTAGCACCTGCACTGCCTTAAGATAAACAATGATATATTGGAGCACTTTATGTTACATCGAACCCTCATGTTAAGACAATTGAAGACAACGGTCTTGATTGTACATATCAGTCGAGGCAAACCGTACACTTGGAGGCTGCGTAAGTGTACTAAAGTCAAAGTCAAAAATCATTTATTCATATAGGTAACACAATGTACACTTATGAACGTCAAAAAAGAAATATACATTAAATGCTTCAAATTTTCACATTTACTGCCAGTTATCAAATCTGAAGGGCGTAGAACGGAAGAGAAGAACTGGCAATAAACTCACCGCCACTCTTTTTAATCGCCAAGTTCTTTGTTTTACACAACGTTTGTAAGGAGCTGCGACTATTACACGATGTTCGTCATGTGGAATGTTAAGTAATAAATAGTAATAAAATAAATTAAAAACAAAGATTTATCCTCTATCAGCAGGAGGCATGATGAAATAGGAGCGCGCACTTACATTCTCGTGGAAACAACACGCAACTATGGTTGGTATTCTGAAGGATTTTTTGGGTTGATCATTGATTCAACTGTTTAAAGTGAGAGTGTACTCAAAGGCCGGCATCGCCTACTAAAAATGGGCATCCATGAGTTGCGAAGACTGCCCTTTTTGGGCGTCCCATAGGCTAACGAGGGTCCACAGTGTGGGAAGCAATCTAGGTAGTTCTAGTCATTCCTCGCTCAATTGTGGGAGTAATAGACAATGCCAGGTATGAGTTGAAGCCATATCGTCGTACTGGAAGATGTGCCAGCATTTCCTCTTCGAAAACCAAAAGATATAAAATGAGGTCTACTCGTCCGTTCTACGCCCTTGATTTGGGAACTGGTAAAAATGGTAATTAAGTTCTTCCTTTTATTAAAAATTGACGTTCATCAACATTATAATAATTTTTATTCATACATTTCGTAAGTCTTTCACTGTGCAAAGTAATCATTATTTACCTTTGATCAATATTAAAATGTCTACATGACAATAGTAATATCGATAAATAATATTACTGAAAAATTCTATTTAGGCCGAAGTCAAACAAGTCGAAAAGTAGACCCTGTCTCAGGGTATCGAACCCGGAACCAGCTACAGACAGAGAATTCTGAAAGTGAACAGTGTACTTTTTATACACGCGCCTATGAAATATACGACGTAACATAGTCGTTAAATTATTTAAATGACAGATATAGTATATTAACTTAGCATAATTAAGTTTAAATGTTTGATTTAATGTTGAATTTCGAGTAAGCTTACTAAATAGCTAGTAAATTTATAGTTGGACCATATATTAAAAGCTTTTTTTTCATCATAAGGAATATATAATAATACTAAAGACGTTCTTAAGTTATCGCAAGAAAAAGGTAGAAATAAATAAAGCCAGTTATCTAGTTTAAGTTCTAAGAAACCTCGAAATATCTCATAGAACTGGGGCCTGAGAAAGATCATTTAGCGACAGGCATACAGCCTCAAACACTATGTGTCCAAGAGTGAGCAAATGTCATTCTCATACAAATATGTTTGGCGCTAGTCGGTCACGCCTGAAGTCTTGACCCACGCCCCTGGTCGTGTAAAAACATTAGCGGTGGCTCCATGGGCACTTATTTAAAGCCTTTTTTATATCCGAGATGGAAAGGCACATGCGCATACCCTGCCCCAGAAAGTAACTGGGATATGTGGGAGTCGACCCACAGCAGAATATCTGCTATTAAGACACTGGGTAAGCAATACCCACTAAAACCACCTCAGGTAGTTCTTACGCCACGTTACAGAGGCTCCAGGGTCGCTCTCACATAGGAGGTAGGAGATGGGCATATTTTCTCCTTTATGTATATTGTATATGTATACCCAAGTAAACTTTTTATGTCATAAAAATAATAATTGACAATAAACACGCGTCTAGGTGGTCTTTCTTAAAAAAAATTGAAATTGAAAGTCTTACAAAAACCTGTTTTTATGCAATGTTTTAATTAAAAATGAAATCAATTCCCTAATTAAAATCACAAGGGGTTGAAAAAGGAATGTTTTATATTTATTATAGTACCTACGCCTAAACGCTGTTTTAAAATTTCTGTAATTAATTTAATAATGTCTGTACCGTAATGAAACATTCCAAGACAACTTTCATGTAACAAACGTGTTTAATTTTTATGAATTCTTCCAAAGCTTTGTAAAAGAATTCACAATCGCCTAATTAATTTCACAAAAGTAAAAAGAAAATTAATATTTTTTTTATTTATTATATTTACTTCCCGTCTCTATTCGGTTAGCTCCTTTAAATCTCAACTGTACTAGCATTACCTGTCCACATCGTGTCCCGAACTTTCGTACTGACTGATCTGAAATTATCGTAAGTCATTTTCCATGTGTCCTTTTTATATATTGCCCTGTTCACTGTTTACATATATTTTAATTGCTTTGTTTTGTTCGATTAGGTTTGTCTAACTAACTTTATGTCTTATGTATTTTTGCACTTCTAGGATACCTTACCTCATTATTTCTCACAGTGGTGGCCTAGAAGAGATCGCTCGAAAGCGATAATGCCACCAGTTGTCTTCCTCTTGATTTAATTATGTCAATTGTATACTGTATATATTTCTGTACATGCAAAGAAGTGTTATAAAATAAATAAATTTTCAAAGTCACCAACAAATAAGTGTTTTTACGTGTAACAAGAATTTTAATATCTAATTATAAGAGACATGAGTGGCTCTTTTATGTTAGAGAATATCATAATATTGGCAATCGTTCAGACGCACGATTCTATTTAAGTTCATTTATAAATAACGACATATTAATAGAAAGTGATTGCGCCTTGCCAAAAACTAACGTTTGCAGTCAGCGGTTAAAGAGAACCGTCCAGGTCAATGACTCAGGTTGTCTAAAAGTTGGAATGTAACCAAAATCACCAAAATATACTTCATAGGAAATTCCAAGTCTGAATATCACAAGAAATGCTTAAGTAATTAACGTCGAATCGAAACAAAAATCCTCCTAAAATAAAGTTTAAAGAGAGTGCTTTACATGAAATACAATAATTATGGCTATTTATTTATATTATGTTAACTTAATTTTCTACAATACTAGTGAATATTTTAAACTAAGGTATAATAACTGTCTTTAGTATTTTATAACGTTTTGACACTATATTCGTGTGTCCGAGATACCGCACTGCACTTATATTCACTACACTATTAATAAATAAATAATGTCATATCTATTCAAAATAGCATCTATTAATATATGTCACATATCTACACATATGACCATAAAACAAATGAAATGTATCTATTTACATATACTTCTAATTCTCAAAGCAAGGGCGTAGAACGAAAGAGAAGAATTGTTGTGAAACTCCGCTACTCCCTTTTTGATATCCAGATGTTCTGTAAGATGCTTGAGAGGAGCTTCAACTTTACGTTCTCCACAAGTAAATGAAACAACAATAGATAAATACCAACTAGTTACTGGACAACAAAACATTACTTTTGATTATTTAGCAAAAATTAAACAATTGGATCAAATTAAAAATAATGATAGGGAAACAAAACAGACCAAACTACAATTATCATACAAATGGCCTCTTTTAAGAGATGCAAATACATTGAGTAGACATGAACATTATTCAAATGTAATGAATATAGACGAAGCGAATCATTCGACCATCCTTGAACTCGATTCCGATCGAAATATATTTTTAATAAGATGCCAAGGACGCACTTTCAAGCAAGTCAAGGCTACAAAATAAAGCAGTGTTGTAACGCCTCAAAATAGATTCCATTAATACAAGGAAAGGGTAATTGATATTGATTTGTATTTAACAGTTTATTGATAATCCAGCTTTTTTAACGCTATACGAATAACATTGTGTACTAACAAAGACAATTTACTAATAATTTATTGGATGAGGTGTGTGTGGGAATGTGTAATGTGTAATTACTATTGAAGTCTATAATGTAGACAAAGTAAGCATGCTGCAAGCTGCAGCGTAACTATTAAAATTTATATAATTTTAATAATAATAAGCCTAATGATTTGAGAAATGGCAGTAAACGTAAAATTAGAAGCATTTAATGTACATTTCTTTTTTGATGTTCATTAGTGTACACTGTGTTACCTATATGAATAAATTATTTTTGACTTTTGACTTTTCCTATAATTATCTTCTTATTAACCGTCATCATTAATGTATATATATTAGTTTATTTTTGTTTGTATGAAATGAAATAAAGTCAAATAGGTAACACTGGTAAAAATAAAATTTACTAATTACATAATAATAATGGCCTTTTAATTCAGTGATGTAATGTAATACTTTTACATTTTAACACTATTATATATTAATCTTGTTTAAGGTATCCGTGTGCCCTTTTTAGGCAAAAACCTCCTCCAAATCCCGCCATTTATTACATTGGTATATCTAAAAACCTGGCCTCAGAGAGCAACGGCAGATTTGGACTTTAAGTGTGCAACGCCAGTATATAATAGGATTGCTATCTCGATGCCTAATCTTCTCCCAACATTTTCAATATAAAGTCTTGAATCATTGGAGTGATGCCAACATCAAAATTTTTGGGTTTGCAGTTTTAGCTGGGAGTACTTTTTGCGGTCTCTAGTCCCTGTGCCAACATGATGTATGTTTAACGGATATAGCATTGAGCCATAACTTTCTCTGAATAATTCAGATACTAATGAAAAGAGTACATGATTAATCGGCTGTTTAATATGGACTTGATTGCAACTGTGTATTGAAGCATTAGTAATTAAGAATAGGATTTCTTTTTCTACTTGTCTATAAATTCATTTGAGCAATGTTGTCCTACTGGCTTCAGCATGCGACTCTCATCCTTGAGGTCGTAGGTTCGATCCCCGGCTGTGGACCAATGGACTTTATATGTGCGAATTTAACATTCGGTCGAACGGTGAAGGAAAACATCGTGAGGAAACGTACATATGGTATAGAGGGTAGTCCATGTGCGGAGTTGGGTCAGAATCGATGTATTGGTGCGCTTCGCAGTCCACGGTATTCGGAGCATTCGCCGCCAGCACCACATCTCAATAGGTATAGATAGTGTATTATAAATCTACAAATATATTATGACATAGACATGACGGAGAATGACAAACTAAAAAATTGTTCTGCATATTTGTTAACACATATAACAATTTATAACTTATTAAACTTTACTATAAAAGAAATAATTTAATTATATATATGTATGCGAAAAAACTACGAAAATAATTCATCGGTGTCAACACTACATTATTAACCACATCCTAGTTCCTGTGAGATAAGCTAAAATTAGGACAAGGAAAATAGCATATTATGTTGAAACGAGTTTACAATCATAGATTCGTACTCATTAATTAACGTTCCGTTACGCAAAATTAATTTATTTTATTTATTAACACTTCGTTCCATTAAAATATAAAATTTAAGATAATTAAATGTAAGAGGGCAACTGACGGCCTTATCACCCTAATTCGAGCGATCTCTTCCAGGCAACCACTGTGAGAAAAGAAAAAATGTATTAAATTAGATAAGGTAAGCAAGAAGTGCAAAAATACATATTGCATCTAGTTTTTAAGAAAAAAACTAAACAGTTATTAATGAGAAAATTTAAGAAAAATTAAATGCAAATACAAATAATGCTACTAGCTGATCAGGCAAACGTCGTTTTGCCATGTATATCATCTATAATAAAAAATAGGGGTTGATCGTAGAAGGGTGAAAATTAGGGGTTGTATGTATTTTAATGCTGTATCATAAAAAAATTAAAATAAAAAAAAAACAAAAAATAAAAAAAAATAGGGGTGGACTACCCTTAACATTAAGCGGGATGAAAAAGAGATGTTGTCCGATTCTCAGACATACCCAATATGCACACAAAATTTCATGAAAATCGGTCTAGCCGTTTCGGAGGAGTTTAACAACACCGCGACACGAGAATTTTATATATTAGAAGATATAATTTTGCATTTAATATTTAAATGTAAAAATTAAACGCAACCCTTGGCTTTCGTCTGAGATTTCTGTAACGAGTTCGTGATAATTTGTTTAATAGACAAGTAGTATCTAGGTGTTTTCCTTCACCGTACGGGCCAGTGTTCAACGCGCACTTAGAAAGATATCTGAGAAGTTTAGTGATACCGCCCCGCCGCCTATGTCAGAGGGCTTCGAAGCCGTTGCATTTCAAGAATCGGTACGCTCTTTACTTGAAGGACCCTACGTCGAATTGGTTTGTAAATACTTCAGTGGGATCAGCTGGTTGCACGCAGTGCGCGGCTAAAACTGCGTTGAACAACACTCAGTTGTAGAACGTCAGAGAAATTCCATGCGTATCACCTCGACGTCCGATGATAAAATTCAGCTGCAGGCAGGGATTGTTAAGAGAGAAATAAATATGGCAGCAAATGGTATTTAAAATGTCGGATTTTAAGGCTTTATAAAGTATAAGTACTAGAAATAACCTTGGCAACTCCTCGAATTTCACAGTACATCTAGTACCAAGAATTTCAAGTACGGCCGAAAAACCTTTGAAATGGCAACGCTCTCGTCCGAGTACTTCATCGGCAAAACCGAACAAAAAGGTCGTATATCACAATATATCATAGCAATATCGGCTTTAGGTGAAACATTGTAAGGACGAATTTAGGAGGTAATTCGATGTTAGATGTTTTCGCGAATTTCGTGTGTTCGGTCAAAGACGCGACCTTGGAGACGGTCGGCGCGCCCTTGACAAGTCTAAACACATAAAGTATGGAGTGGATTACACACATTGCATATATATTATACTTTGCAATTGGTACTGTCGTTCAGAGGTTTAAATGTGTCTTTCTATAAACGAAATATGTTTACTTACCCACTCGGCAGTTTAATTTAATATTATATTCATTATTCATGTACTGTATAGTTTATACCCTCACTTTCATACCATCACAGCACAGCCGAATTAGGTATTACGTATTTAATATTTTTTTCCTTCCAGAAATATTTGAACCTTTTTGTATATATTATGTCCATCTTTGGCTATATATTTATTATAATTATTTTTTGTTGTATATAATTTTTGTTTGTAGATAACGAAATTAATAAATGCACTTCTAAACGTCAAAAATTACTTTAAATTTACATTTAATGCCAATTCACAAATATATAATAAAAATAATTGAACACATTTAAATAGAGAACAATCAACACGTACATACTCACCCCTACATACGTATATATTGTGTACAACCCCTTGTGGTTTCCTTATATAGCCTTCTATATAATTATTTTGTTAATGTTGCAACCTATTACATGTGTAATAATAATTGTTTATAAAGCATAAATTTACACTATGTATGGGATCTGAAGTGGTGGGGCCCTGTAACACTGACATTCTTACCTTTAACAGGCATCAGTGTCACACAAACAAGCATTTCCCTCAATAGAAGAAAATTATTTATTTGAAAAATAAATAACTCTTGCTTTATTTAGTGCATGAAGTTTTTGTGTTTTGACTATGTATTTGCGTGTTGTTCCCACGAGAATGTAAGTGCGTGCTCCTATTTCACCATGCCTCCTGCTGATAGAGGACAAATCTTTGTTTTTAATTTGGTTTAATATTATTTATTTTTTAAGATGTCATGTGGAACATGGTGTTATGGTTGCAGCTCCTTACAAACGTTGTGTATAACAAAAAACTTGGCGATTAAAAAGAATGGCGGAGAGTATATTGCCAGTTCTTCTCTTCCGTTCTACGCCCTTGATTTGAGAACTGGCAGTAAATGTAAAATTAGAAGCACTTAATGTATATTTCTTTTTTGACGTTCATAAGTGTACATTGTGTTACCTACATGAATAAATGATTTTTGACTTTTGATAGAAAAATAAAGTTTATTATTATGATTCAAAATAGGTAGGTAACCAAAGTAAAATTTGGAAATGATCATTAAAATACTGTCTGGCCCATACTCCTGAGGGATTCATGAGTAGACGCTTTTGAAATGCATTATGAGCCAAGTTACATTGTATTGTGGTGTGAGGAAGCGGACTTCCTGTAGCTGTATGTATTTAATTGCATTATGAAAGCTTGCGTCTGTGTGTGTAGGAGACATTGAACTTATAACCTCTGCGATATTAGAAGCCTACACTCGACAAATATTCAGTGTTATGTACAACGCTACCTCGTATACATTTTGTTAAAGTTTGACAGCGTAAACAGCGTTATTCCTATAGTATTCCGTTTTTGACTACGGAAGACATACATATTAGGAATCCAGATTACTAGTTGGACTAGAAACTGAAAAAGAACGGATATCGTACTGAGGTTTGGATATAAAAATATTATATTTACATATAACAAAAAATAATATATGCAAAATTAATTCAGGTTTAAATAATTTAACACTTATTAAGGTATAAGAGTGATGCAATCGTTACAACATATTTTTTGTAGCTGAATTCGTTTGCGGGTCAAATAATTATTTACGAAGCTTTTTCCTGTTTTTAAAATTATTTAAGGAAATGTAACGGATTATTATAAAATAATTTTATTGAACCATCCACCAATTAGGCGGATTTTGGATATTTAAGATATTTTTAAATATTATAATGTTAAAATAACCAATGTAAAACAAATTATAACTTGTTTTATTTTCATTACATAATTGGATCTGAATTCTGAATGATTTGGATCAGTTGCGTAAGGGCTGCGGCACCAGGTCTTTTAGTATTTACATACTCTAATATGAGTAGGAGGACCTGCTGCAGCTGAAAGCCTGCAATTGGCAGGAGGGGGGGCACTGGAAAATTCTCTTTTCGGGGCCCAAGACACTTTTTGGGTCACAGAGCCAGCCAAGTGAGCATGAGTCAGTAATATTTAATACAACAACTGCAATATATATATATCTGTGCATTTTTCCGGTTCCTACTTCACAAATTGTGTGTGGTGTCCTCGAAATTTAGCGAAACAATCGTAAGCAAGTTCTATAGTATGTGCCAATATCGATAAAATATATCTAAAACAATCGCTCTTTAAATGTGTTATAAATGTTATTTTAAAATGAATTAATATAAATCTAAAATGGTGATAACTTGTGCCTACAACTATTTATTACATATTATATATATATATATATATATACATTTAAGTGATGGGTAAACAGATGATTTTACCTCCAACGGTAAAAATTCTTAGGAAATATCACAAAAACTACAAAAAATATATATAAATAACATGCACAGGTGAAAAATGAAAATACAACGGTAAAGAATTTCTATAGCAACAATAAAAACACTAGGTGAGATAGAAAAACACGTCTGCAATCTAATGAAGAACAGTAAGGGCATGTATTAATTAGTCGGCGCTCAGCGGCGCGTGCGCACGTAATATGGCGCCCGATATGTGTTGACCATGCTGGAATATTATATAGAAAAATAACTTTATAATTACTATTTTATATTATTTTGTGGACCACATAGATCAAGGCGCTTTATTCGTGGATAAAAAGCCGGGAAAATAAATGTCTTTGTATTATGGTTATTTTTACAAACGAGATAGCGGATCACTCAAAGTGCTTACCGCCGCCCATGGTCAAACAAAATTTGCGTATGATGCTGCCCTTATATGCGAATACTACTATTTACATCCCTGTAATGTCTATGAACTCAAAAGTACTTTTCAGCAATCGTGGATCGAGATAAAAACTTACGAGTTAAATGAACTAAAAATATTCATGGTTAAATGCAACATTGTGTGGAACCAGCTGCCCACCGACGTATTTCCGAACCAAATCGACTTAGGGTCTTTCAAGAAAAGAGCTTACCAATTCTTAAAATGCCCCACGCAATTGTAAGCCCACTGGCACTTAACAAAAAATATGAAGAAATAGGCGCAGAGGCGATAAGAACTTGGAGAAACTGATCGTGGTTGGTAACACAGAAGGCAAAAGATCACGTGGCCGTTCACCAACCAGATAAAAATGGATAGAGATAGACAGTTTCAAGTGAAGCACTGATCGTCATCAAAACTTTACACTAGCATAAGTGATCCGCTGGACAGAAACCGGTCGAAACAGATAGTCTGCTCCAGATGCTTCGTTGCTGAACACTCACACATGAACCGCCTATTAAAGAGAGAGACATAAAAAAATGCTATCTAGTACATGACTCTTTAAACAGATCATCTTGCTTTTTAGTAAAGATTCTTATAATGGCGAGAAGACTGAATTGTCCTTACATAGGTCACTACTACCAGGAGGGAACCGAATAGTCTCGACAAGCTGATAAAGAGTAGTAATGGCAGGAGAAGTCGATCGTCTACCCTTTGGTCTGACCAAATTAAGACAATTATGGGTCTCAACATCCCTAATGCACTGAGACAAGCTGAGTATAGAGTGAGGTGAATGCAGCAAGTCCACGTATCGGATAGGGCTTTTCAAGACTTGACCTTCAGTAATGATGACTACAGAGAAGAGGTCACTTCTATAGACTGTATGTTTCACCGTCTAGGCAACAGGATGAATTACTGAGACTCCCTTGCACCTAAAGTATTGTCTTAAACGAGATTGTGACACAAATACTATTGTGTATTTGTCACTGTCAAATTATCTAATAAAACTCTCAATGCCTGAAGGCAGTATATGCATATTTTTATTGTTATGTATTTATTCATTAGTAAGTAAACTAACAGCTAACATCATAAAAGACATAATAAAAAATACAAAGACAAAACTAGATTACACAAAAACTGAAAATAAACCAGAAACAAACGACAATCAATACTAATATTTTAAAAACTAAATTGTTACTGCTAAACAAAGTCAGTCTTCTCGCTTCTTCAAATATTTCCTCACATCCAGTTAAGTAAGGTGGAAAATATCAACATTTGCGCAATTAGAGTCATAGCTTAAACCCAAAACAGTGGCGAATTACGCAGATAATTCCTGTTCGTAGGAAGCACATGGAACAATTGCTTTAATTCTAAGATAACGATACACCTAAACGCTTTGTTATATTAAAGAATGGTTACCCTACTAAAGCTATAGAGACTCGGATACGGTTCGAAGGGAATTAATGGCCTGTGATCATATTCAGGCCTTTGACTTAGTCTAAAATTGTATTTTTAATCATACGTTTATGTGATTTACTCGCTATTAAATTAGACTTCAAAGTAACATAATTACTATGTGCTCTTTTATAATACGATCAAAGAATGTTGAAATTAACTCATTAATATCCAAAAGCAACTAATAACACAGATATCTGTACCTCGTTCTTATTTATTTATTTCGTTACCTACAGCTAACAAACAATTACACTAAAAATATAGCCAGAGATGGAATACATAATATTTAACTAAAAAAAGGTTAAAAAATTTACAATAGGAAAGAAATAATAAAAATTATTGAATACATTTAACTAAGTGGTGGGGAATGTTCATGATGCAGGTGAATTTGCGCTATGGATATTCTTAATACTCCTTTTAACCATATTCCGCGATAGCTTAAACGAGTGAAGGCTTAAATATTGGTCGTTGTATGTCCGAGCTGCTAAAGTTTTGCACAGTAAGTGTTGATGTGAGGAACATGAAACAAAGCACTTGTTTTTACGCAAATCGTCGATCAGTATTCTGTGACACTCCGTTGACTTCTGGGTCTAAGGCAGTATGTGGTTTCCTTCACCATACGAGCTGGTGTTAATTATGTTCAAAAAAAATCAATCAGTACATAAAAGTAGTTAGAACGTACTAGCTAAGGGTTGAGAGTTCCATGCTCAAACCTGAAGATGCTACTGTATACTAAATCCATTTAATATATAAAAGTTACCTATTACTTTAACTAATATTTTTATTAACGCAGATATATAATACTAACGTAACTAAATATTTTCGGGGTTTTTACTTAATCGTAATGTAGTAATAAAGTGGACAGTGACTGAACGATAAGATGGACGTTATCTCTTATCAGTTCACTGCCCGGTGACCGTCTCAGATATTTAAATAAACTTTGTCTATATAATTTTTAACTCTGATAATTTGATATTTCAGTTGGAATACCGTACAAGTGAAGTAAGTTTATGTGTGTGTGTGATGCGGAATCGGCATGATGACAGATTCAAATGGATATCTATATTTGCTGCATGAACAATAACTGGTTTTTGATATACGAGAGTCATTAAGCGCTAAGGACGGGCCCGAAATTTTACCCACAGATTCAAAAACCTGACATCACTGACAGCGACAGAAGACATAAATGTGTCTGTTGCATGCTCTGTTACAGGGTTTACAAAAGAGGCATCTTTAAAAAGATTCTATTATATTCGATAATACAATCATTATATGTCTGCATGTCTTTTTATGGGCAAACGGGCTCATCTGATGTTAAGTGATACCGCCGCTCATGGACACTCACGTTGCCGGTCTTTTAAGAATTGCTACGCTGTTTTCTTAAAGGATCCTAAGTCGAATTGCTTCTGAAATAGTTCAGTGGGCAGCTGGTTCCACATAGTAGTAGTGCATAGCAAAAACTGCCTTAAGAAACCCTTATTTGCTTACTTTTAATCTATCTATCTATTCTATCTATGTCTCTCATTGTACTTCAGAAATACTCCGAACATAGTACAAAATTAGTTTTAGTTTGCAGGTAAGCGTTTGTTTCGCTCGATTAGCTTTTGTTTGTTTAATCCGTGTGACCAGTTTTGAGAAGAGAGTTCAAACCGATATTTTATATGGTAAAGACAGTGTTTAACTTTCTAGGTACAAACGATGCAAATAATGTTATTTTACTAATTACTTCGAGATCCAGGCAAGCGCAACATGCAAAACATTATATGTATTGGAAAAAGCGTACGCAAATCGCAAACAAACAAACTTAACTATGCAAGGTGCATGTGACCCTTTGTTTGGAAATGCTCTACTAGGTGCCATGTAAGGAGAGTCAGGCGCCGTTGCGTGCTCACTAACGGAGTCAACACCGGAGAAATATGAATGCGGTTCATCAACCATATAGCGCCGCTATATACTTTCTGTATGTACTATATACATACGATAGATGGTATGTCCGAAAAGGATTTGCGAACAAAATTTACGTTTTTGTTAAGCTCGCATTCATAGAAATTTCACAAAAACATAATTATTTTTAAAACCAGCGGGAATGGACAACTGCCGAAGAAGACAAAAATAAATCTGGAAATGTAACACTGTTTGTATGGAAAAATTAAAAAACGTGTGTGTACTTTAGAAATTATAGTAGGTACACGCGTTAGAAATTATACTTCTTTGGCGTAAAAAGATAAAAATATTTTTAAAATTTTATCTTTCGGCTTTTTCTACATTTGTAGAAAAAACGTCACTAACAATAGAAAAAAAAATACTCTCATCATTTTTCCCTAACGCGCCAAAAGAAGTATAAATTCAATATTCTATTAATGACTATTTTATTGAAACATTATAATTATTACTAATTGTAATAAAATAAAATAATATAAGAATTGACTTTGATAATGTAATGTAAATATGTTATACCTTATTCTTCTTCTACCGACAGAATATGCGAAGTTTTATTATTATTATTACAATGGGTGTACCATACCCACTTATGTAGTGGGCAAGAACACTTGATATAATGATTCCTTCTGTCCTACATCACTTTTGAAGATATATCTTTCTGAAGAACCAATAAAGCATACTTCTCGGCCATTGGCAAGTATTTGTAGCGGAGAGCAAGCTTTGTCAAAATTATTAAAATAATCTACAAATGCGCAGACGTTTCTATTTTCATTTATCATAATTTCAATACTGGAAATAGCTTTCGTAAGATCACAAGAAACTTATTTTAGAACACGTCACAAGACAATGCCAGCTCAAAGGATGATCTATGCCACGAGATGTCATTCAACTTCCAGTATAGTCGTAGGCAATTGTCTTAGTTATGCAAGAGGAAGCGTGGGACAGAATTAGCCCAGGAACGATACCCGATTTAGACTTGCCGGGCCAAAGAATGGGGCATTGGACGCGATACGCATGTTAGGTGTCTGTTACACCGTAGTATCTAGTACTGATTTGTACTAGTTCGCATATACTCGTAAAATTAAGATACACGTTGTAACAAGACAATGTTCATTTTTAAATTTAGAACATTATTTTAAAGTGCTGTGTACGCCCAAACACATTGGAAATATGTAAGAGTAAACTCCCTCTGGTTAATAATGTCTAGTAACCAAATATGATATTGGGATCACCTTTTTTCGTCAAAATCATTTTTTGAAGTAAAACTTCTTTAGGCACATGAGGGTAAACTTTTTACAGAACGTCACGAAGATGTGCAGCGTTTTTGAATATTTTTTTTAAATAAAGATGTGCTATATACTATTGTAGTGCAATTATTCACACATGAACACCGATGGTATTTTTAATACATACATATCTTTATTATTTTACTAGGTAATTAAATTATCATTTCTTTTTGTTGGTTTTTTTATTTTTATAAGGGCACAGAACGAAGACCTTTTTTGCTAAGACCCAGTTGGCTCTTTTAGAAAATGTGGACATAAGTTAGCATTTATTATGGTACTAATTTGTTTTATAATTTGATGGTAATTCTACATACATAACAACAACTAATTTTAGTTCTGTTTTTAATTAGTAGTATCATTCATTCATATAGAAAGACTGGAAAAATTAAAGTATTGGATTTGGGCTTAATTACTCAATAATTAATTTAAAAAGTTCCATTTCTGACATGTGTACTTTGTAGCCACACACTTTTTTAAATCAATCAGTTGTAGTCATGATTATAAGGTTCAATCTGCGTCACTTGTATACATAACCTCCTCCTAAATATCGCCAACTCTTTAATATTTTTTATCACACGGAATATTGGAATCGGTGTAAGTGTCACCCAGGTTAAATACCCAGATATTTCTGTCGTCCAACACAGTTGCCGCAATCCGAAGCGACAATCCGCTAAAGCATTTAGGAAACGTTACGTCATCACGTAATTGGACACTAACGAATATCTCATGGCTGTGAATGAAGTTACGATAACGGGGTACTTAATACTAAAATTAGACTCACTAAAATTAGACTAATTAGACTCTTAGTCTAAAAGTCTAAACAATGTATGGATAAAGTACCAAATAGCTATGCAACACATAAATTATTCGGAAGATAAATTGTGGTTGTCACTACATCGGACTCATAACCTATGATGGACTTTATATGACGAATAGCGCTATCTGACAGTCCTGAAACGCAACAATAGTGTTTATTACCAATAAGTAATAAATAGCTAATTTGTAACTTATGTAAAACTTATCCGTACATTGTGAAACAGACCCTAAAAGTCATGAGAGACGGTTATTGAGTCAATTATGTACAGATTTTTCCTTTGCCGTTACGTTGTGGGATCTCTCTGCATCTTCTACCGCATTTACCATAAAGAGTGATCAGAGGAGTTGTTCGGACTAATACCGACAGCTGTGTTTCATCATCAGACGTCAAGGCAGAATACAAAATACCATATAGTATGCAAACATCTAAGTACTACGCCACACACAACTAAGTATGTACCGTTGAAACTCCACGGTAGGATGTCTTGAAGCTTAATTAATAAATTTACTATAGGCCACAAAACAGACTCAAGAATAAAGAGAAAACATTAAAATACCGTCGTTGAACGTTAGTCGAATGTTTAAGGATATATAAATATTGATTTAATATATAGTGTTGTTAGCGTTCATAGAAAAATTTGTAGTTTTGTTTGTTTGAAGTTACAAAACATGTTTGACACGGGAACTAAAATATAGCCCATTAAAAGCTATTATGCAAATAATTAACAGCTATTAAAAGGCCGGCAACGCACTCGCGATCCTCTGGTATTGAGTGTCGATGGGCAGCGGTATCACTTAACATCAGTTGGCCCCTGTTCTACACTAATATATTTACTTTATTTTAATTGTTGTTAGTGTTACATGTTATTTTGTGTTAATTATTTATGCACTTCTTATACTATACCTTCTGTAGGTGTTTCTTTTTTATTATTCCATACTAGGGTTGCCTGGAAGAAATCGCTTGATAGCGATAAGGCCTCCGTTGCTTTATAACTTATGCAACCTGCTTCTTTATATGTATGTGTTTGTATAAGGTAACGAAGTGTAAATAAATAAATAATGTATTAGATTTAATTAGACTAAACAATGCTGTATACAAAGTACAAAGCAAATTATTAAAGCTCATGCTAATAAATCTTTTCTTTTGTTCGCGTAAATAGTTTCAATACTTCTCCGCATAGTAACGTATGTACGTGTGGGTATATCCCAACTCTATTTTGATCTATCGAAACGCTCATATTTCAATATCAATAGCGGATCTGAAGGTCGGTCGTTTGCCGTCTGCGCGTTTGTCTCATTGAGGTCAAGGTGACGGCGACATCACAATTTGGGGAATAAAACCTCTCCCGGCCACGCAGATGTAGATCACTGGAAGTGTTTCTGGTGTTTTTCGTATGTCAAATGTTTTCATAAAAAAAAACGCGCTACGAACTTTTTAGGTCTGGGCCTCAGATTTCTCAATCTCATAGTCAAGTAGGTGATCAGCCTTCAGTGCCTGACACACGCCGTGGAATTTTAGTTCGTTCTAAGGCTTTCCTCGTGATGTTTTCCTTCACCGTTCGAGCTAATATTAAATGCGCACATAGACTGAAAATCCATTGGTGCACAGCCGGGGTTCGAAGCTACGACCTCAGGTATGTGAGTCGTAAGCTGAAGCAACTAGACCAACATTGCTCTTTTTAATACTAACTTGTTCTAAGCCCCACATCACGTTACGTTACGTTACGCTACGTTTTAGTGTTTAGAAAAATTAGGAATATCATGCACAGGATATCAGTTCATGACTAAAGTGTATCTTAACATTATTAAAAAGCGTAGACATAATAGTAACAGTCAACTTTTATAAAAAAAGCAATTCATCTGTTTACAAATAATATATTATCTTTGTGGTCCTTTTTATTTTTAAACTATGTTTTTGTATTGACTATTACTTTTACATGTAATGTAACCCATTACGAACCACTGATATTATTCATTTGTTTAAATATTACAACAAGAATTACTGAGCACATAGATTTCTTAAATAATCTTTATACCTACTAAAAACAGCGAATATAACAAAAAAAAAACATTTTCGCATAAAACGAAGCTCTCCTAATCTTAGGTAGATAAATCTAAGTTATATTTTAGAGACCCTTCAAACAATTCGTCGAACCTGTTCATCGCTAACGAGATAGACTGGCTGTCACCTCACGTCTGACATGTATGACCTTTAAAACACCTCGTCCAGCGCCGTAGCTCCGTGGTCTACCACGAATTGAGTTAATCAGAGGTAGTGCGGTGCCTTTTATCTCAACCGGCAGAGGTCAACACAATGTGGCCCAAAAATTGAATGAATCCAGGACCTTTGTTAAATTTCAAAAGATCCAGAATCTGATGGGAACGTTCACGAATAAATCAAATGTAAAAGAAACAAACAAACATGTCACAATTAGCTCCGCATGTTCTTTTTAGTGGAAAGACACTCATAAATCTGTCAATAATTTGTGAATTATTTTCTGACACTTTATGAACCGATGTGGCAGGTCGGCTGTAAATCATCACAGATTCTATTTGATCTTAAATGGTGGAATACTTGCTGGGAAATTCGAATTGAAATTGTCAAGTCGCTAATAAATTATTATTCTTTTGGCTTACGTTAAAAATTAAGCGTCTTTAATACGAAAATCACACGTACAGTGTTTTATGTAAACAAGTTTTTATAACAATAAAAAATATATATGCTAATTTAAGCTTCTACATGTTTATTCCGGTAATGATGTTAAACGAAAAAGTAGGGAGAAATTTAGATCATATTAAATTTTTTATATTTAATGTAGCTTAACCATATTTTACTGTAATACATAGACATACTAATGTTTGATTTAATAATTTAATAGTATCTATTAAATAATATTATATGATAAAAAATTTGATCATATTTGATTTAACAGTTAATCACTAGGTAAAATGGAAACCATAAACTAGCTGTCTGGTGTTATCGGCAATCTTTGTTGTATTCGGAGAAACCATTAAGGGACTGAGCAAAAATGCAAAGCCTTAGGGGTATTATCTTGTCTTGAGAACATTTAAATGGACCTGTCAAACCAACTACGTACTTATTTCGCAGGCTATTAAAAGTAGAATAGATCTAACGATCTTCTATCGAGTGCGGTGTTCAGCCTTAATCGTTTGAGGTTCTAAATTCAAATAATTACGGAAAAATATGTTTAATATATTATCTGAGTGATAATTTCAAATATAGAATAAATAACACTTTTTGCTTAAATAAATTCTACTTGAATATCTTGTGTTCTGTTTTTAAGTTTAATTTTACTTGGCCTATGGAATATATTGTAAAAATAATAGGAAATAAAAAGGCTATATTATTACTATGTGTAATAAAAATCACATGTTTCTATGAGCGCGTCGAGAGCTAGGAAGGGAAGAAGGCTATCAAAAATAATTCAGAGGTGCAAGAATGGATTTTGGCCTCATCATGTTGATTTCTTTACGATCATATTTATCATGTGGGCGTCACCTACTTTGTGAATAAGAAGACACACAAGATCTTTAAAATTGATATCAAAAATTCAGTTTATAGGTACAAGACTCAGAGGGCTTCTATAATACCCAATCATACACAATATAATTCAATATAAATAAAAATATTTTAATTTACACATAACACTAATAATTTTCATACGTGTGTTTTATGGGACAGAGGGAAGAGAGAGCCTGTCACGAAGAATGAAGTGCTTACCGCCCATGGACACCTGCAAAGTCAAACCAGCGTGTTGCCGACCTTTAAAAAAGGTACACTTTTTACTTGAAGGCACCTAACTCTTATCAACTCGCACCACTAATGGCAGGTGTAATGAACAATTTATATTTAATGCTTATCAAACTCATGATATCACTACTGAAGCATCGTATGAACGTAAAGGTGAGTTAATTAGGCTTTCATTCTTGAACTTGTACACATATGATGTGTCTGTGCCCTACAAACATATACAGATTGTAAAAATGCATTCTCGTTACGAAAGCTGCATCATTACTCCAATCGCGAACATCTAAAAACGCCTTGATCAATTAAAACACACAAAAAAGGTGTCCTTAAAAACGTGCCGTCTCGTGTGCACTGCCTTGAACCAAAAATCCATTCTTTGTAATTATCACGAGGAGTCGGCAATTTCACAATCACCTCATCGATGAAGGCAATTGAATTTTCTTAATAAATAAACTGAACTATGAAAAATACTCATACTACCTATTTGCGAATTAGATATAATAACTAGCTGACCCTGAGAGGTTAATGTATTTTTGTACGTTGTATCATAAAATAATAAAAACAAAGATAAATTGTCTAAAAAATAAAAAAGTTTTGTGTGGTGGACACCCCTTATCACATAGGGGTTTGAAAGATAGATAGTAGCCGATTCTCAGACTTACTGAAAATGCATATAAAATTTCATATGAATCGGTCGAGTCGTTTCGGAGGAGTATTGGAACGAACATTGTGACACAAGAGTTTTATATATATAGAGATTATTTCAGTGATAATTACAGTAATTTAATTGATAAGTTGTACCTACTCAGGACAACTTTTTACACATAAAATCTTTTTATCACTCAGTCAAAGCACGGGCTGATGAAAACATTGAATCTCGAAGCTTTTCTATCACAAATCGTAACACAATGAAACATACCTCACTGCAGATTCAAATAGTTTAGTCGACAGCGAAATGAAGGAAGTTTTAGGCCCGTACACAGAGCTTTGACTGATCTCAGCTGCTATTGAGTGATTACAAAAAACTCACTACCTATATGTGGAATTGAAAATTGCCCGCCGTTATGAAGGCTTTATTATAAACTATAATAATAATCAAGCCTCATTTATTCCTTGAAACATTCATCCATCTTTATAAAACCACACACATAATTTTTTTATAGAGTATCCTCCCCTCTAACTTAAACAGTTTGGTCCCAATCTCGTCAGCCCACCAAGAGGACGACCCCTCTTTATTTTTCTGGTGGAACATTCCCCCATGTTACTATATTCTTTAAATACACTATAGTACATAAATCCGTGAACATCTTATTAACAAATGAGTACTTACAAAATGTGATTAAAATAACTTAAATTAGTAAAATTAATCTTAAGGTCATGTTAAATGAAAAAGACCACAATAAAAATCGCGTCAATTATTCTTTTTTATCTGTAAATATTTCTTACACATGTTTAATTGCACTTTAAAGTGCAAGCACAGGTAACCGACAAAGTGGCTATAAATTACAAATGGAGTCTAATTACCTGTACATGCCAACACTATTAGCATTATATCATATTACAGGATTCGAAAAGATGTAAGCACATATTCGCGCCAAAATCACGAAACGCAATAAAAAGATACAACAAAAAATCGGGTAAAGGCGCCAAAAAGCCGCCGCCATTCTTAGAATACGACTAAATGAAAAAAGCCATAAACCAAAGCCCGCCAAACGGTTTCACGAGCCGATGCACCGAAATTGTTCGAGAATTTAACAATTTGATAACGAGCTGTTATTTTTTCCTCGTTTCTCCGCTTATCTGCTTTGTATGATGGATGCTGATTTTAGCGATAATAAACACGTTATCGGTTTTTGGATATCTAATGCAGTTTTTATAAAATTATGGCGTCGTGGTCAATAAAAACCTTTTATTTCTGGCAAAATCAATAAAAGGTTTTTTTATACATGTGTCTTTATTAAGACATTATGGAACATTATGATCTAGCCTAACTTAAGACTAATAAGTAATTTAAGTCTAACCTAATTTATCAAAAAGGATATTTAACATAAAAAAGTGTCCAATAACACTTCTTACAGTCTCTATAAAAGGGAAGACACTTTGTTCTTGTGTTCTATTTCTTTACTCACTGTTTAGCTCTTAATACTAACGTGCACTAACACTAATTCACTAGTTCAATCTTCTCATTAGGCCCGCGATGTCAAGGAGTTGAATAGCCTCGACATTCAAGTGATGGTGGAGCCTATGGTCGTGGCCTCCAGCAAATCTATTTTCTAATTAGTTTGCAGGAACCTCCGGAAGCAAAGATTCAATGAACTCCAGGTATCTCTGTCATGGGCAAGCTGCATCCAGCCGTTTTGATAATGTCCGTCCATCTCGTAAGATCTCTGTATCGTTTCCCAAAATTTATTTACTATTTACCTGATATTAATTGCCGGTAAAATCTTTATATGACGAGTTACAAAAGCCGTTTTCCTAATATAAAGCCTACTTTTAATTATGTTTGCATATTATGAATAAATTTATCCATCATTGCACACAGGTGTTAGACGAGGTATATGCAAAAACAGCAAATGCTTGAAGGCGTAATGCACCATAATAATTAACATCATTTATATCTTATATATAGAAATCTCGTTTATGCATATTCGTTAAGTCTGAGAATCGGAGAACATATATTTTTTAAACCCCTTTTTGTTTTATTTTTTTAAGATACAACATACAAAAATACATACAACCCTTCATTTTCCCCCCTACGATCAACCCCTATTTTTTATTATTTAGGTATAGTTTTTTTATTGAACATATTTTTTTTTCCTAGAAATAAACATGGCAAACGCGGGTCAGCTAGTATATATATATATATCGCTATGTTTTGTCGATGTCGACACAAAAAATTAAACAATATAGCAAAATTAGTCAATCGTCATATATTACGCAGCCCGTACACACAGTAACATTACGCACAAAATGTAAAACCCCATTCTTTGTCGGCATCCATTGTGCTAGAATAACAAAAATTGTTCATCACAAAAACGGTACCACTTGCCTAACTACCCTCGGACGGGGAACAATAAATCTATTGTATACTGGACCTATAGAATCTGGAATTGTTGTCTTATCTATTCTTAAATGGACAATTGTTTAGATGAAAAGCCTTACGACACTTCCTTTGCAGCTGGTAAACGTGCAGGTGTAAGAAAACCAGAGGTCGCATTGTTTATCGTAATTATCGTCACCTGCTTGGGGTCCGATTTTGAGGCCTTAATTGAAGGAGACATAAAATAATGTTTACGCCTCGGAAGATTTATCGCTTGATTGGGTATTTGGATAAG
This sequence comes from Pieris melete, assembly GCA_963693345.1. Taxonomy (NCBI): domain Eukaryota; kingdom Metazoa; phylum Arthropoda; class Insecta; order Lepidoptera; family Pieridae; genus Pieris; species Pieris melete. The sequence continues at coordinate 164,354 of CAVNZK010000114.1, forward strand.
CTATTAGGACTGATCATTAAATGCATCCGAGTTCGCAAAGGAAATTAATAGCTTTATAAAAAAGGTATTAACGTTCTTTCAAGTATACGATATTTTTTATTAACATTATAGTATATTGATTTACATAAAAAGTTTTTTTTATGGATTCTCGCTGTTGGCTTAGCATTTACAGCAAAATTTAGGCTGTTTTGAAATGGGCGTTTTCCCGCGATTAGCGCAAGGGCGTCTCCTGTCGTTTTTTCTACAAACGTAGAATAAAATGTTTGATAATATTTTTATTTTGTTACGCCAAAGAAGTATGTATAACTTATAATGCGTGTACATTAGTTGTAGACACACACGTTTTTTTAAAAGTAAGCAATAGTCGAATGAACCAAACAATTCCGAAGTGTTAAAAATACTAGTAAACGCATCAAGCAAGGTATATGAACGCTCCGAAGTGTAAAACGACCTTACACCATCAATAATTATAATTCTATAATTGTAATACTTAACAATACCTGCTTCATTACCCAGAGCGTGCCTTGGAAGTAGTTATTTCACGAGTTATTCTGGCTCATAGCCAAAACTACTTTGCGACGACCGCGGTACAAATAATTACAACAAAAATGGTAATGTACTGCGGAAATAAAATGTTTAACCTCGATTATTTTTATAGAAAACTTGAAGATCGATTAATTAACACGAATTAAGTTGCTTGGGTTTTTTCGCGAATAAAATGGCAAAAGGCTGGCGACCCATTGGAATGGGTGACCATGGGCTGCAATGACTGCCCTTTTTTGGCATCCCCTAAAAAATATCATCGAGATGTTAACAAAACGATTTTTAAATAAAAATTCAATAATTTATAGTTATTAACAAAACTCCGACATGCGACGGTACTCAAAGACGCTAATAAAAAGTTATTTAAAGATAAGATTAAAGTTCAGTCTGTCCTCAAATCGCGGTCAATCTCTAATACATTAAGATACTTTAATGAACGACTCTACAAACAGCTGTATTCAAGCAATTAAGTCAAGTCAAATCATTTATTTCAATTAGACCACCTAAAATGGCACTTTTGAACGTTAAATGAAATATAAAGATTCTAGTTGCCCCTTCAAAAATATAGTTTCGTGTGGAGAAGAATGGACAAGAAACTCCACATAAAATAGGTTTACAATATTTTGTATACATTAGTTAAATAATTATATGTGAAGACAATGTACTCCTAGAATAAAATTACTAGACTAAAAAAACTAAGTCAACATGTTCCTCACATATTTACAAATATCGAAACCGTAGAATATTATACATTAAAGAGTAATTAAAATAAAAAAAACACAATAAAACAGTGTGTGAGATAAAAATAAAATAATATTTTGTAGTATGTATTATAAAATAAAAATAAGATAAATATGTAAAGAAAAAAGCTTTTACCGGATTAAAGTTATGTATTATTATAAATTTACAATTATTTGACATAATTTTAAATCACCGTGACCACGCACGCTGTAAAGCACGCGAAACGGGGATAAATTTAAAATTATGTCAAATAATTGTAAATTTATAATAATACATAACTTTGATCCGATAAAAGCTTTTTTCTTTAAATGTGTAAAGGTTATATTAATTAAAGACAATACTATAAATATGTAAAGGCAAAAAATCAGCAATCAATTTGATTTTGTCCATGCTCTACGATTGTCCTATAGAGCAGGGCCAGCATGTTTCCAAGCATTCTTATCTTGAATTATTATTACAAAATAAACCTAGATGCAACGACATTCTTCTAAACACCTGTAACCTTAAACCACAGTCATAAGCTAAAATCGCCGTTAGTTCACCACTTTTTTAGACGAACAGGTGATTCCGACCCCATCGTAAATTGAGGTCGCCCCTTCCGTAATATCAGCTAAAGCATTTTGTTAATCTACTTCCCAATGTCTTTTTAATACCTGGTCATTTTATCTTTTTTGTATTACTTTAATGAGATATCTATTAGTTCTCGCACGAGCAGGTGTTGCCCTATTACGGTCGGGATATTATTTTATTTTATTTTATTTTAAGCCTTAACTTAATTTCCTAATACAGATATATCAAGTTAACTCATGTGTTAGTGAATAACTTTTACAGTTAGTAAGTATCAGGAACCCTCTCCGGTAAAGGCCTCCTCCAAGGCTTGCCATCTTTCTCTATCCCGAGCTATTTGGACCCAGTGAGGACCCGCGATTTTTTTGATGTCATCATCCCACCGAGCGTAGGGTCTGCCTCTGTTTCGTTTGCCTGGTGGGCCACTCCATGTAGTTACTGTTTTCGTCCACCTATGATCTGTGAGGCGCGCTACATGACCCGCCCACTTCCACTTCAATTTTTTTGCGTGGCTTAGAGCATCAATTGCTTTCGTCTCTTGTCTAATTTTAATGTGTCTTATTTTATGTACCTTTTTAATATTTAGCATGCTCCTTTCCATTCCTCGTTGACATGTATTTATTTTATTTTTTGTTTTATTTGTAAATTTCCATGTTTGGCATGCATATGTCAGACATGGCAGAAGGCATGAGTCCATAACTCTCCTCTTGAGTCCTATAGGCATGTCACTTTTAAATATTTCTTTGCAACTCCAATATTTATTCCACGTACTTTTAACTCTTCTATCTATTTCTTGATCATTTCTGTCGCTACTGAATCCAATTTGTTTGCCCAAGTAAATATACTTTTCAACATATTCTAACTCGTCATTCCCAATTTTTATCGTAGATCTTATGTAGTTTGTCATGGCTTTGGTTTTTGTTATATTCATTTGCAAACCTACTTGTACGCTAGCCTTGTGTAAGGTTTCTATCATATTTTGTAATTGGTTGCTTGTTTCTGATAGCAATACTAAGTCGTCTGCAAATCTAAGATGGTTCAAGTAGTTGCCTTGGATGTACAAGCCTTGTTTTTTCCAGTCTAGTTTACTTATGATCGATTCTAATATTGCGATAAACAATTTTGGGGAGAGTGGGTCACCTTGCCTGACACCTCTACGTACTGGAAAGCTTGGTCCTATGGTTTCTAGCTTCACTCTACTAGTGCTGTTCTCGTATATATGTTTTAGTATAGTTATGTATTTTAAGTCGACATTTTGTGCTTTTAGTGTTACTGTGTAAAGACAATGAAGGACCTTTCTTTAGAGGCATTGTTTCAATTATAACACAAAAGACTAGTGTAAGAGTAGTAGCTGGAAATTTTCTATTATAAAATAAAAATGCATCTTCGCCAAAGGCGCTGCTAACCTTTAAAAAGGATCGTATCACTCGCACTAAATGAAGCAAAGATGTGAAATTACACTAAACACCACCTCGTAAGTTACCAACACAACTATTTCTCATTCTACCAGGAAAAGATATTAGGTATAGTATTATGTAAGCAGACTTACTGCAATCTATCCCCCCCCCCCCCCAAATGTCAGAAAAAGTAAGCAAAGCTTTCAAAAATAAATAAAAGTACAATAACATATTTATTTTATGTAGGAATCCGCGAAAGTGCATTTCGTTTTAAGCATAGGCAATATGTGGGTAATATATTGTGTAAAAAACTAAATAATTACTGTTGACGTATTCACCAAATTAAAATAATTTAGATTTACCCAAGAAAGTCTTCAAAACTATGACCACAATACAATAAAACAAAACAAAAAAACTAATTTTCTCGTACAACCGCCTATTACCTTGGATTACGATCAAACTGACAAAAGTCCCAATAAAAGATAATAAGCCAAAGTTCCCTTTATCAATCAATTTCACTCATTACAACTTATACTTAAAATTTCAAATTACCGAAACACTAGTGAGCGCGTGGTTTTCCTACTTCATAGAAAAATGCACTGTATTCCACATCAACAGCTCACAAAATTAATTGCATACCATCCAAGACTGTCAAAGGGCTTCCGAATCAGAAGACAATAAACTTATTTAATATTAAACTTTATTCTAGTATCAATAAGGTTGAAGGTCGTAGTTTGTATTTTGTAAGGTAGCGTTCGAACCTAGCAATTTGGTGTAATTCTGCTCTTGTTAAATTATTTTTAAATGACGCCTGTTAATTGTAACCAATTTGGGTAATTTTGTTTGGAAACGAGTGTTAACATTCAATTATGTTCGTTACTTCCTTTAGATGGTGCTTATTAGTTCGACTTTGAGAGCTTAGCTTATGGAAAATAATTGTCTTGCAAATTTTTCATCTACTCTGTAATACTAAACCCTGTTTGAAAGGATTTCCTGTAACGTAGCGCTTATTAACGAACGACCTGACTAAACATATTAATTTTTTTATTTATTAAGGATACAAAAGGAGTAATTTATGAAACTTAAAGAACTTACCGATAAACACCTCTCAATGTTTTAAACAATATTTAATTTTTTTACCGATAATTTAAATTAGTTAAGAGGGTTCTAAACGTTACTTAAAATTTGAACAAGTTTATAAAATTATTTGTTATGAATACTTAGACTATTTTTAAATCATTTGAAATCTAATGAATGTCTAAATATTATGCTTATGTAAGAGAATGAAGTTAAAAAATAAATGTATTTGTTAATTAAGAGATCCGAACAAATTTTAAAGGTAAAAAAAATACCATTTTAGAAATTGCGAGAGGTCAATCTTACGGCGTCTAATTAGGAATCGGTTTTTGTAAACTTAAATTGTTTACAAAAGAAAAGAATAAATCAACATACAAAAAAATACAAAAAACATTAACTAAATAAAATCTCGAAGTGACAGCTTCACTATACATTATAATTTAACATATTAAAATTGAATTATAGAACTTTGTATAGTTACCACAAAAACCTTTTTCAACACAATTGAGACTAGGCAAAACCGTCGCAAAGTATTCGTGAATTAACATAACAAGTGTTCCCGTATTTTCGGTCTGACGCGACACTCAGACGAGGTGAATTAAAATCTGGAAGCACCATCCTCAACCTTGCATATTTACATTTTTCATTTTACACCCCACTCGACTTTGATATGAGCTATTTTGCGCTAACAAAATCATTTACACACATAAGATGCGAGATAACTTTGAGAATATTTCTAATAACTTTCGTACTCACTACGGTCCTTTTAATCAATGTTAAATAAATGTATATTAAGATATTTCTGTTTATAGTATAAGTACTATCCTTTGTTTTTCAGCCTTATTCAGGCAGTTTAAACGAAAGCTAAATAAATTATAACAAACACAGTATCAGAAAAAATAATTTCAAATGAATAATATTACATACTATATTCTATAAGCATTTTTTTACACCATTATTGTAGTTTTAGTAGGGATCCTTATTTTTGTTCTTATAATTAAAAATCGTGAAAGAATTTTTAAAATCGGGTCAGTACTCTTTGAGCCAATTCGATACAAACATTCTTACATATACAAATCTTTCCTCTTTAAAATATTACATATGACGATAATTATAAATAAAGACACGCTCCGGAATTAAAATGTCAAAAAAACGTCATAAGAAGCTATAATAGACCACCTAATTAATGTTATAATATATTTTTTAGTAAACACACTAGATCATTTCCTGTTGCGGTTCTAATGTAAGTGAAAAATGTTCCCATGCATTCAAAAAAGTGTTCGCCATTTCAGAATAATAGAAATCTACATAAAATGTTCTTTCTCTAAACTTTTTTAAAGTTAATTGAGAAAATTTTCAAATACGTAACAAAAATCATAAACAATAACACACATTTCACAAATGTACTGTTTAATTATCGTGTATACATTACATTATGTACCTAGAGAATATGTAAATACAAAATTTGCTTCATACATGAAGCAATAGAGACATTTCTATGTAATTTGTGTTTGTTTGCTATAGGAAAACCAATAAACATGACAAACGATCGGTGGAAATCACGAAACTACGTATTGCATGTGGTATAATCGGGAAAAAAATGTTTAGCTATGTATTTTTTTTTATTATGGACTAAAAACCATGATGGTTGCCTGATGTCTTATGATGGTCCCAATATGCAATCTATCAAGCAAGGCATACGTTCACAAAATTGTACAATTTTGCAAGCAAAAGCAAAATTACTTGCTTTAGATCACTAGTATATTAGATCTTTATATATGTAGATTTAGACATAACAACAACACATATACTTTATATAATGGGGGGGGGGGGGTGCAAACGAGCCTACGGGGCGCCCATAAAAGGCAGCCCATTTAAATGAGTGCGTTGCCGGCCTTTGAGCACTCTAACTTTGAATAGTTTGAGGTCGTATCTCAGCGAAAACGAGTTGTCCCACGCAAAGGCAAAAGAAATTGCCTTGTGAAACGGACTGAGGAAGACTTGCAGCCCTCAAGGTGATGTTGATGAAATTTTGCATTGATACGGCTTGTACAGTGTTAAAACGAGCCAGGAGGGATCAGCCCAAACAATTCGTTAGAATACTCACCATAGTACACTTTGTAGAAAACTCAATGAGACTCTGCGTAGAGAGAGAGAATCATGGCGATTAGTAACACGTTCGATATTTTTCGAGATAACAGTATTTATCAATATTCAATCAAAACCGATAAAATTAATTTTCAACAGCAAATCTGGCAACGACTGTACGCAATAAAATCAAGTCAAAACATAGTTATTCTAACAACAATGGCGCGTCAGAATATCGGATGGTCTTACAGAGAACTTGTAAAAGATCTTATGACCAACTGGAAATAGAATTGTAGCAATGATGTTCACCGAATATATGGCCCATATTGTTTCAGTATTTTATGTTATATTGAATTGATTACCAACTAATATCAAGAAGAATAATCCACGTATAAAAACAATCAAACACTGTAATGCTTATATAAATGAAATGAAATTTTCAAGAAAAACGTTTGTTTCTTCTAATATTAATCAAAGCAAAGTCGATACAAGAATACTTGTAAAGTTAAAAGTGTAAAAGGGTAAAAGTACCAGTTCCTTACAATTAAGAACGTAAATATTAACATTGAAATACCAAGATACCTACATAAAATATAATAATGAACATGTCTACTTTATATATTACTTATATATATATATATATATATATATAATAATGAAATGTCGAGAAGATTTGTAACACAATAATCTTGTATATGATTTTTAGAAATAAATCTTTATTATGTGTTATGTACATTAAAGATCTAATTAGCATATCAGTAACGAGAAAATGCAAGCGTGGTAAAAGCATATTATAGCCTGGACCGCAATACCGCAGCTTTTATACAAAAAAAATCATCTCAAATATCAAAGTATCATTTTTCAACAGCATTATTAAATCTAGCGTGGATTCTCATACAAGTTTTACCACTTTCAAAGTAAGATAATAAATAAGAAATGAAATTATCCGCTGCCCATAGTTATTTTTAATTTAAACATCAATCTACTAGACTTTAGTCTTGTTGTTGACTTTAGTTGTAGTTCATTCCGTACATCGCGATAAGTAATAATCTATTACGCGTTATATATTAGGAAAAAAATATATAAACTGGGCCTAGCACAAAATTACTACGTTCTACAATAACGTAATATCGGCTTTTTTTACAGTACATAAATGAGAAAAATGTGTCAACTTGTAAAAAAATAGTTAAGTTGTAAAATTAAGAAAAAACATTTCGATACAATTTCTAGCGTCTAATAACTAAATCGTACCAACAACAGTGTTATCAAGAGTAACCCGTATTAAACATTGCTTAAAGGGTTGTAGCGCTCAAAAAATCCATAATTAAAAATATTCAAACATCAGAGAAGAGACACAAAACGGTCACAGATTAGTCGAACCGCCTATCTAATACCAATACTAACTTGGACTTTAATTTAATCAAAATGAAATAAATATTGTATCATAAGTCAACTACCCAACGTTTGTTATTGTTTTCTTTGTTAGTGACCTGAATTGTTAGTGAATTAGCCTGGATTAAAATGATTTTATTTGTAACAACGCAATATTAATATGAGAAGATTTTTTTTATCGGCGTATAAAGTTGTTTATATTAAGTACTTAGTTATAAGCTGTAAATCTTATGAAATTTAGAAATAATAATTAACAATTAAAAATCATGAAGTTTGTTTACTTGTTTACAAGAATATCATGAATCTATATCTAAATTTATCTTGAATTATTTACAAAATTACAAATAATAATTTGTAATTTGTTAACAATAATATAAATAATAACTAAATTAATTTAAAAAATCTAATAGACAAGTAGGTGATCAGCCTCCTGTGCCAGACACACGCCGTCGACTTTTTGGGTCTAAGGCATGTCCGTTTCCTCACGATGTTTTCCTTCACCGTTTGAGCGTATGTTAAATACGCACATTTATAGAAAATCCATTGGTGCACAGGCGGGGATCGAACCTACGACCTCAGGGATAAGAATTGCACGCCAAAGCCACTAGGCCAACACTGCTCACTAAATAATCTAAATAGTTTTTTTTAAATGTCAAATAGCCCATTCACCATAGCAACAATAACACAAATTCCATTCATATTTATTAGCTATATAAATAAGCTTGCGGTTTAATATAATTTACAGCATTGGAGTTATTTCCTTGCAATTATTATTTATTAATAAATAATGGAGGTTTCACTCGTCAACGTCGACCGGTACAGTCATAACATAAAGTTAGCAACAAGTTAATCTTCGTAATAACTTTGGGTCCGCGGGGGAAATGCAATTTATCGCCGACTGTACTATTGTTTCCATTGGAATGTTGCACTGGACTGGCGACTTTCCTTAAAGAATGAAAGCATATAAACGTGCGACATATATCGTTACAATAAGCTTTTAAAAGTTCGAAAGTTCGCATACATTTAAATAATAGAACCATTTATGGGCGTTGACGAACATCGATATCTTGTTATTGATATGTCGATAGTTTTTAACTATTATAGAACATATAAAAAATTATATATTCTTAAAATACCTAAGAATTATAGCTTATAACTAAATTATGTACTAAATAAAAACAACTTTATATTAACGAATTTAATTGTCTTTAAAACATCAGAAGTGTCAAAAATTAATACAAATTATAAATTTATTTGTCCGATAATAAAAACACGTGGCATTTTAATTTAAAATTCGTCATTTGAGATTTCAATAAATTATTTTGCATAAAATATAAAATATAAAATATAAAATACTAATATTTTATAAATTGTCTTTACGAAGTTTTAATGTTTTAAATATAATTTCTACAACGTAATTCACCCTTCTCACTCTCACTCAATCGCTCTCTCCCTTTTTTAAGACAAAAACGCTGCACATCTTCGTGACTCCTAAAATAGTTTCACTTTAAAAAAAAATTGTACTGTAGCATGTATTTAACGAATAAACTCAATAACTACTACAGGTATTTCAAATATTCTACCATTTTTAGTTAAGGCTATATTAATAATACCACTTTATAGTTATGAAAAGCTTTGGCAAATTTCTATACTGAACTACTGAACTTTGGATAATTAACAAAGCTCCACGCTCCTCAATAAACACTTCATTATTAAACTTTAAGCGGGAATAAAGTCATAACTTGCGACTTCGTGACCGCCACACCATCTATCACAATGAACAATGGCCAAGTCCGAATGTTGAAATTGCTTCAAATTTGCACCCTTTGATTTATTACTTTAGATATAGATCGCTAATGTGATAAAAAAATTCTAAGGGTTTCTGCTCATGAGTCATGGTTTTAATGGTATAACGAAAAAGGCATTCTAGTTCTTTAATTCTCTTTTGTAACTAATATTCATTAATATGATATATTTTAGAATCTTTCAACTTACCGTAACTTTGTTTATTAAGCTCTTAATGAGGTTTAAGTTTCTTTTTTAGTTTTAGACGTTATTACTTTTTTTTTGTTTTTTTTGTGGTTGCTTGTTTAATTTTTCCCTTGCTACCATGCTTATGTTCTAATATATCTGTGTTTTATGCATACACGTATATTTAGAGCTTATCTGATACATATATATATATAACATCCTCCAAAATCGCTCGACCGATTTTCATGAATTTCGTGGTTAGGTCTGCGAAGCGGAAAACATTTATTTTTCATCTCCTAAAATGTTAAGGGTGGTCCCAACTATAAATTTTTGATTAATTTTTTGGACAATTTTTTTTGTTTTCATATTTTTATGATACAGCATACAAAAATACATACATCGCTTAATTTTCAGCCCTCTACGATCAATCCCTATTTTTTTTATAGCAGACAGTTATTTTTATTGAACTAAATAAATGTTTCCTAGAAATAATATTCATGGCAAAACAACATTTACCGGGTCAGCTAGTAAATAAATAAATAAACATGGCTTTTACCAAACGTTATTTGGTTCTTTGAACTAAGAATTGACAAATTATTTTTTAAATAAAACCGCGACTTCTTAATATAATGTCTTAGTTATAATGTTCAACACAATGTCTTTTTAACCAACACGATAAAAATCTAAAAAGATTATCAATGAAACGCATAATATTTTTAACATATAATGAGCTGTTCCTCTGTCAATTTTTAATAGCGTACTGTATACTTTAAAAAAAATCTAAAAAATAAACTATTTTTCCTTTAAAAATAGATTGGATAGATTCTCCAAATCTCAAAATACACGCGCATCAGCTTATTAAGCTGCTAGTGTGTTATATAAATAATAATAATAATAATACTATTAGAAACACACTCTCAAGGAACTTCTTCTTAAAGAACTCTTAATCGAATTAGTTCAGAAATACTTCAGTGACGTGGCAGCTGATTCCACATAACCCTAAAGAACGCTTAATTACGGAACGTCGGACGTTGATACGGGTGAAATTTCGAATTCTGCCTCGACTAAACTGATGAAATTCAGCTGCAGGTGTCCAAATATTCCATACGAGTAGGTATCCAAAACTTATCAATTTTAAAATGCAAATGTCACCAGGGTTAAACTCATATCACAATCGACCTAAATATTATTACCGAATTCGCAATCTCATGCATATAGCAACAAATTAAATCGGGCATTCACACGTCTCGATTCTTCGATTATTACCGAAACTATCAGAAAGACTTATTCGCGTAAAGATCGTTATCGTTTCTTTAAACAATTTTGATATCACATATGTAATTATAAATCTTGTTGAAATTTGGTATTAAAACATTTACGTTAACTGTTAACATTATTATTAATTAATTGAGTTGATGATAATTCTAAATTAGTTAAACATATTACAAAATAATAATAATATAGCTATTTATATTCCATTAAATACAAACAAAACATTAACAACTAATAATAAAAATAAAAATGATGTGTTTATATTATGGACCCCCACGGGTAAAAGCCTCCTCAGGCATTCAATTTTCTATTTTATGCTATCTCCAGCCATCTTTCCCTATTCAATAATATCCCAGAAAGAAAATCGAATCAAATTATTATAAATTAAATATATTTATTGTTCCTGAATGTTAATTTTTTGATTGATTTGTATAATATTTAAAAAATTATACACTCAATAGTTTATTATAAACGAAACAATTAAATATAGTATCACATCGCAACGATATTCAAAACGTTAAGTTTACGCGAATAACACCGACCCGCGGTTGACAACGCGCAAAAAAATAATATCAAAAACTAAGTACTCACTTTGATATCAGACGGTTATCGGTGGCTGAACCCGGTGAATCTGAAATGAGAACACGGAATTTTACTAATCGATTTATTTATATCTATTTTGAGTATAAATTGAGGCTTTAATTAGGTACATAAGTCTATTTCTGTGGCCATATGTCAGAATATGATAAATGCAATTTCATTACTTTACAGGAAAAGCAATTAAATCATTAAGAAATCTTGAAGGCACTATTAAAATATGAAAAATTCGATATATGAATGAATGTAGGTACTTATCATTGTCTGATCTATGACCACAGATTTAATAATAATTGTTTTCTACGTTTTCTTTCTGTTTAGAAATCACAGTACAAACAGGCAAATATTTAAAAAGTCTCCATAGCCATCAGTCTAATTAACTTGTTTAAGCTTTCGACGACGACGACGATGTTTAAAGGGATTATTTTTCCGACCCAAATGTCGACCAATAGAATTGCACCATTCGACGTCACGTGGTACAACCTACATGGTATTATACTGATAATTTTTTGAAAATTTTCTCTGGTAGTTGCTTCAAGAAAAGTATTAAGTAGTTGTTTTATTCATTATGAAATTCTTATTTGTTAACTGTACATTTCGTCTCATGGTGCAATTCTATTGGCCGACATTTGGGTCGGAAAAATAATCCCCCGAATACCACACGAGCTTCAACATTATCTATCATTTCCCTCAAGGTTCCCTGCAAACAAATAAAGTCGTCAAGTTTTTCAGGTTAAAAAATCACGAGCGCGAAGCGAAAAACTTGACGACTTTATTTGTTTGCAACGAACCTATCGGGAAATACCCGATAATTTTGAAGCTCTTGTGGTATTATTATAAGTGAGTATTTAAAATATCCATAGCGCTAAATTACCAGCATCATGAGTATACTAAACATACACATATTGACGTAAATACTTTTATACTATCACACAACACAGCCGAATTAGGTATTACTTAGTTTATTTAATGTAAAGTACCTATGTAATGTATTTATTAATTTTTTCTTTACATAAATTGTTGAACCTTTTTGTATAATTTGAATTCCATCTTTGGCTACATGTTTGGTATAACTGTTTTTTGTTACATATAATTTATGTTAGCTGTAGGAATACGAAATAAATAAATAAACATACATGTGATAATACCATTATTCATGTTTAGATCTATATACAACAAAAGCGCATTTATTCTTTTGCGCATAACAGTGCATTCATTCATGCAAATTTAGTGAGTATTACTAACTCAAACATTTGTGTTGACAGCCGGTGCCATGGCAACAAATTTTTCCAATTTATTTATATAAAAAAACAATAATTTATCATAACATATTTTACATAAAAAAAAAAATATGTTTATTATGGAATATAAGATACAGGTATCACTTATTCCACGTCATTAAATTTGAATTTGTAGACATTTCTACTCATCGGCAAAGAAGACAGAAGGTGTAGGCCGAGAGATAAAGCCGGCGTAAAAAACTGTCGGTCCTCTTTTAAAATAGCAAATCATCATACAAAATGTCAAACAACACTTATTTTAAAACAAATATCGCAAATTAATTAGAAGTAGCCTGTCTAGCTTTAGTCCCAGGACATTTTTATCTAGATAATCGTTAACTTTATAGTAAGCCCGTAATAAATAATAAAACATAATTTCAATTTTACATGTTCGTAGCAATATAACGTATCTATGCACAAATATACACATATTATTATTATTATTAAAGCTTTATTTATTAATCCATCCAACACTTGTTTACGAAAAATTAAGGGTAAAATAAATGTTTAGTGTTCTAGTATTTGTATTTATTATTTACAGATAACAAATTGTAAAATATATTGCCCGATTAATAAAATATTAACTTTATTTACACCAAGGAGCTGTTCGCCATAATATCTTGTAACCATTAGCAAAACAAAAACTTATCTCTATAGAAATCTCGGTGCAACGACCTGGCAAATTCGGAGCATTGCCGCTCTGAATGAATGTTATACTTATAATAATGGCCGATCTAACAAACTGTTTATGTAATTGGTCTGCAATTATTTCGGATCCCTTGATGACCCAAAACCATTTTAGTAATACAAATGTTGTCAATACCAGAAATATATAGGTCTGTTTCCGCCTAGGAAAAATTTTAGTTAACTTGTACATAATCATTCATTTATATAAAAACCACACAGAACAATGAATCAATAATATGTTCTCTGTCTAATACTATAGGTACCTACTACCTACACCTTAAAACATAAAAGCAAATTTATTTTATGTACATATTTGAAATTCTGTTAAATTAAAAATACCATCCCACTAATATTCCTTTTGCATTTGGAACGTATTACATACATATATCCAAACACTCCAACTAATGATGGCGTTTAGAAGCCTTCGAAATAAATCTATCGTTGCATAGCAGGCGTTTTGGTGCAATGCAGTTTGCAGTGTATGCAGTGGAAGTGCAGCAAAAAGGACACGTTTTCTTTAACTAGGCTGTCGTTTACGGCGTTTAACTTAATTTAACCTAATTGAAAAATTGTGTTTTAAGTATTTATGGTTGGCTGTTGCACGATTCGTTTAAAATTTGTATAATCTCCATTTTCATAGCGACTACTTGGCGGCTGGCACGTTGGACTCAGAAAAACATTTATAAATAGTAATAATAATTACGCCGCATTTATTCCTTGAAACATTCATCCATCTTTACAAAAAAAACTTTATACAGAAAGCACTTTTTTAAAGTTATTATTACTTATTTTATCATATATACAGCAGTGTTGGCCTAGTGGCTCCAGCGTGCGACTCTCATCTCTGAGGGAGAGGAGACTTTCTTTCTGTATGCATTCGCTCCAGGTGAAGGAGAACATCGTATGGAAACCGGCTTGCCTAAGACCCAAAAAGTCGACGGCGTGTGTCAGGCACAGGAGGCTGATCACCTACCTGCCTATTAGATTGACAAATGATTAAAAAACGGATACAGACCTAAAAAGGTTGTAGCGCCATTCACCTATTTTTGTAATTTTTTATTATATAATAGAACATCTATATCATAAAATAATTATTACTATTTTCTGATATAAATCTGATTTCTACTGGTGTAATAAATTTCATACACGTTCCAGATTACACTAAAGCAACCTTTATCTTGCCTTTATATTTATTTAATAGAATATAATATAATAGAATAGAATAAAGTAAAGAGTTCGTAAAATTATTTTATAAATTATAAATGTGTAATAAAAGTAAATGTACCTACTGCAAAATTTTTCGTAGTATCTATTGTGTCTATTACTTATATATATGAACTATATGTCTATTGTTTTAGCTACCAACGAATAAAAAAGATTAAAGTTTCAGGCATCAGGATCATAGACCCTGATGGGTCAGACACTGTTCTGGAAGTTGACTGGTACTGGACACATCAGCGTGATATAAAAAGTCGTGGGATATCGTCTTATTTGAGGCCAGTGAACATTACATGAAATAGGTAGGCGCAGTTCAGTGCTCTACCACATGACTCGTCAGCGATTCAAAGATCTCTCGTCACCGACTAATTCCAGAGTGACGGTTTGCCAAGTTTTTCTAGTTTTTCTGGGAATTCAGTTCGTTGCCCTACACGCCCTTCTATTCGGTTGCTATAATTAAATTCTATTTCATTTGAAATTCAAATTTTTAAAATTAGTATGGATCTTAGATTTACCAAAAATGCATGAAATATTATTGTAAAAATCCTCTATGGCGAACCCAGCAAAAATCAATTATATAAAAAATAATGTTATAATACCCAGATATTTGAACTGTCAAAATCTGTTACACTACAGAAGTCTATTATTTATGGGTTTCACCATAGACCCAATCGTAAATTAAACTACTCGCTCACTACCGCCACTGTCCTTTCTTAATTAAATCAATCGTTATAGAGCTCAATTCCTATGATATATTTATGTATGTCCCAGTATCTTTATCAAATGACTCAAATATTATATAAATACACATATATACTATATATGTTATTCGAATGATTTGATAGAAAGATATAACTCACAATACATATATACTATTTATTTTATACTACTTTTGCTGGAAATTATATGATCTTTAGCGGTAATAGGAATCGATATTGATGAACGTAGTACATAAAAATAATTAAATACCTTCTGATCTTATTATATAACTTAATAATGACGTCAATGTAAACTTGAAATATAAATAAACGGGCTTAATGTTAGTCTGTTGTATATGGTTGACCTTAAACGTATGAATTTTCGACCGGTGACGAAATTACCAATCCATTTTTATAATACTGACCGAATGACCGAAAACAGAATTAGATCGAAAACCCTGAGTGTTTACATCGCCGTATTAGATTAACAGCCTACATATAAATATATTAAATATTAAGTTATAGACCGCTAAATCATAATATTCGAATGCAAATGCACGTATGGTAAAAGAAAACACTTCGAGCAAACTAGGCATGCTTGCATCGGCACAGAAGACTAATCATCTACTTATTCTGCTTTTATTTTATATATAGGCCATAAACCTCATGCTTGATAAAAAATATGATGACAGCTTGCAAATATCACTAAATATGTTTTAGAAAATTTGCCAGGATGCACTGCACTTTACATTACTGTTCATATAGGACTAAACCCTATAAAAATCCATATACACTCCAACAGTTTTAATTTAAATCTATACACCAAAAACTACTACCACCTCATGCTAAATCTAATATATAAAATTATCGTGTCACGGTGTTTGTAATTAAACTCCTCTGGAATGGCTCGATTTTTTTAGAGACATTCTTTTGTTTTTATTTTTAATGATACAGCATACAAAAATACATACAACGCTTTATTTTCACCACCCTACGATCAATATTTTTTATTTAACCTCCTATTTTTTATTATAGTAGATAGTTATTGAACTAAAAAATGTTTCCTAGAATTAATATACACGGCAAAACAACGTTTGCCGGGTCAGCTAGTAAAAGAAAAAATCCACTAATAAATCACTAATCCTGCCCAATATGCACTTTTCATTACTGTCATTGTTCCCTATAAAAATCCCTACACACTCCACTCCAATTTCCTTTACGTTTTGCAAGATATAAATTCCATAATAGCCTTAAGAAAATGTAACACCAAAACAGACGCATAAATCAGCCCTATCGCTTATGACTCAGCAAGACTATTTGAAATTCACTTGTTCGCGTTATCATCATCACGATTGCCGTAAACCGTGTATTTTATATGAAACAGAGGTTTGTTTACCTCAAAGGCAAATGGAAGTCACTTTGGGTGACCGCAACACAGGACACGAATATAGAGTGCGTAAAAAAATTGTTTGCTTTTATTTTAAGTGGATATTTCTGTTCTGCGAATACATTTATATGAAATTTATTAAAAATAACATAGTCTTATGTATTATATCTAGCCTCTTATGGCTTTGAACGACTGGACAAGTTTATACATCGGAAAAAATCTTACTTAGGGATTTTCCTTTTTAACGGTGAAGGATTTTTTTAAAGTCCAGTAGTTTGTAAGTTAGGGAGCGTTCAAGTATTATGTAACGAGTTTTTTTTCCTTTTGTAAAACGTTACGATGCGGGGAGGGGATTGAATTACGCGTTATTGTTAATATTATTTTCGACTTACACCACACAATAGTAACTAAAGAGACACAAGGTGGTCACGAAACGTTTTAATATACTTGAGTAAAGTACTGTACTAGGGTACTGAAAAACTTTACGGCTAGTTAGATGGGGGGGGGGGCAATAATCTCCAAAAATTGCGTTGCGTAATACTTCAACGCTCCCTTAATCATTTAAGATAATTTAACTTCGCGGAGTCTAAAAAAGGACTCTTAAAGTTGATACCTAAGGTTATTTTTTAGGTATTTTAACAGAGACTAGGATTCCAAAATGAAAAACATTTCTGAAAAGTACAATATAATTCTTGTAATAATAGTTACTTAAACAAAAAACCTTTACCTATAGATATCTGTAATATATAAATTTATAACGGTCTAAATAATTTTTATCGACGTTAAGACATAAGTTTTAACTTGTGTGTTATATATAGCCCTAAGTTCTAGATTCAAGCACGAATTACTCAAGAACCCGTTGTATTTTCTTGGACCCTATTAGATTACGTATGTCATTCAAAACACCAATTAAGATCTTGATGTCTATTTTAATCATTGCAACGTCTGAAACCCTCATCCCAAAGGCCAAGTCTGGGCCAGACAAGGTTAGAATTAAATTCTGCCTGTCTGGATTCGGAGGTTCGTTAAGGGAAAATCTTTTAAGACAACGAAAATTTATCGGAAAATGTATTTCGGCCCTATTTTTACAAAAAACAGTGACTGTATTTGTTTCATGATCATTTGTCAATCAAATAGGCAAGTAGGTAATCAGCCACCTGTACCGGTTTCCTCACGATGTTTTCCTTCAACGTTCGAGCGAATTTTAAATGCGCATAGATTGTAAGTACATTGGTGCACAGCCGGGGATCGAACCTTCGACCTCAGGGATGAGAGTCGCATGCGGAAGCCACTAGGCCATCACTGCTCTGCTACCTAGTACAGATATTAATAAATATAACTAATACTTAAAAAAATCGGAAGCTTACATAGCATACATACAAGTCCAAATGACTTAATAATAACCACCAACTTTTCAGGAGGGAATCTTGAATAACAGCGCTAATTTCGACGACAACGCCATCCATAAAAACCTCATAATGAACACGAGAAACTTCTTAAATAAAGCCCCTAATAGCGTCACTTTTTATTAAACCGCAGAAACGCCCCCTAGGACATTTATCAAGACATTCCCAACTTCTGCAGTGGTATGGGAAGCTCCCCTCGCAAAGTTTAGCCAATCTGTTCTCTTCCATTAAAAAGTTGTATCGGTAGAAAAGAAAAATATGAGAAACTTGTGCGACCGATCCACTTTCATCCAATGCTATGTCGCCAAGCGGATGGGACTTGAAAATATAATGTACATGTATATTTTAAAACCTTCTTAAAGCCTATAAGAATTTACATAACGTTTCGAGCTTTTTAGAAATCGTAATCAGCGAGAGTCCGGCTATATATATATACGTTTACTATGTTTTGTTTAATTTTTTTTTTTTAACAAACTGGATTGACTTTGGTCACAATCCCACCTGATGTTAGGTGAGATGTGGCCTTTTGGAGGGCACGCCTGTCCTTGAGATGCCTATTCATCCGCCGCTCGAATGAACCCATATCAAACAGTATATCGTTGCACACCCAATGAAGCTTAGATCTTTAAAACTACGCTTTTTATCACAATTCGCGATCAATCCAATACTCAGTACTTCTTTTTTTTTTATTGAACAGAGAGCAAACGGGCAGATCGCTCAGCTGATTTTAAGTGTCACTGGACTGAAGGTTTGCGAGTACGTTGCTGACTTTTTAAGAAACTTTACACTTGGTATTAGTTTTTTGAAGCCAGTTGAAAGTCCATTGTATTGGACATACGAGCCACCCATAACGCTAAGTTTCAAGTCTAAATCTATTATTATTATCAAAAATCAACCTAAATGTATCGTCATCCTTCCACCATGCGACATATTTACAGTTTGGGTTTCATATACACACATTTTGTTCAGCCAAATACGCGCATTTTGGTTACAAAATTTCTGAGAACATGCACTTTTTTTCGGTTGACTGGTTAATGACTCCGGTTCCAATATTATGAGTTAATTTTATGTCGCGTCAATCTTTTTGTAACTGTATACGGAATAAAAGCGCATTGTCTCTTAATGTTGGCAATAAATCGATTGTTTAACTACGACGGTTGAACACCGGTCAAGATTACTGTTAACAGACAAAAATGGATTTTAAACGATTTTGCTACTGTGTATGGTCTGTGGCTATTTTTGGTGTTTTCATTTGTTTTATGGTTGCATTAAGCTAATTTAAATACACACTACTACATGTTTTTTTTATCCAGTACAAATTAATGGTCTGATCATGGTGGACTCGGTGCTCCCCTTATAAAATCTTTCTTCGTAAAATTTTGCATTTTTTTAGAACGCGTGCTAATTTGGACGTTAAAATAGCTAAATGACTGGCATTAGAGCACAATTATTTTCTGTAGCCAGTGAAGCCAAGCGTTGGTAAGCTTTTAAAATGTCTTAAATTAACTCATTTAGATGTAAATAATCACAATTAATTTATTAGCGTTATGAAGCGTCTGACTAATAATTTTATTAAAAAGCATGAATATATAAATTTAAAATATAATTATATATATGTAAATAAATATAAAATATGATCAGAAATATGAATGGTCTTATATTTAAAATTTTATTAATTAGATACATGTAAAGAAATGAATTTTTTAAATTTGATGTTTCTATTGTGTTACTTGATGTTTCTTTTAATTTGTTTGTTTGAGGAAAAGACATGAATTTTGGCCGGTCATTTGAATTTTAATCCAAATACTAACTCAAATGTGATGCTGAAATATGTATTTTAAGAAACAACATTTACAGGTTGTTATTTTACTTGGAAACAATCACTTTTATCCTATTTTTTTTATAATCCAAATTGTTCTAATAAGCCACCGCCGACTGTATCAAAAATGGCATATTTATAAAAACATTTTGTTTAACAACAAAACCCTGACATAAGAGAAACCGGAAACTAATCGGACCTTCCGCGAACTATATTGTAGTGTGAATGGAAGTCCTATGTAAACACCCTAATCTCCAATTGTGTCGGTTGTGTTTTGACTGCAAGATGGGATAACTTTTTATAGAATAAAATAGGAAAGTACGTGTTTTTGTCACATGGATCTGTCTAACAAACAACAATTATTTTAATATTTTTAAAAATCCATTTTCACACGCCAAATAGGGTTTCCACCAAAAAGCTAGTGAGCTCTATACCACGAACTAACCCTTACTAACAAATGTGACAAAACATAAGACTGAAAAAATTATTTGATTTAAAATATAAATATTCGGTTCCTTTGATAAGGGTTACACGATAAGGACCGTTTTCGTTTCCTTGAAATTTTTCCATGCATTCCTCTAGATGTCGCGACCCCCCATTATCTGTCTGATAAGCGCTGTGCGCCACAACGATAATTCACATTCATAAATAATTGATAGAACTCACTCGGCACTCTGGGTTGTTTCTCTCAATTTCCGTAGCGCTAATGTCACAACTTTACCGCCCTAATCTAAAGCAACAAAAAAAAGAGCCTACCAATTCTTGAAAGGCCGGCAACGCATTTGCGAGCCTTCTGACAATGGAAACGTACATTGGCGTCGGTATCACTTATCACTTAACATCAGATGAGCGCCTTCTCATATATTACATTTAAAAAAACCTTTTGAACCTGCCATGTTCAAATCGAGGTTAGTATCATTGTTCTATGTATGTATGTATGTATGTAGGTAGAGTGGACTCAGTGCTTTTAGTCGTCCATTTGGTTAGTTGTACGTTAAGTCCTGGCTAAACGAACCAGCCTAGCTCCTATGTTATAAATATTTGTTCAATAAAGTTGTTTAGATCTTACTTACTTGAACTACTAAGGGAGCTAGAGCTCCAACCAATTACATTGTGATTTTTATGCTAACTATACCACTAAAAAATATGTTTTTATTTAATATATGAAACTCCAGCCGTCTAATCCGACACGTGGCAACATTCTCATGCGGGTGACCTATTGTTAGAACTCATAATAACTTCGTAATTGGTCATCTTTGTGCAATACATATTCGAATGGGGTAGAGTTACGATTGCTAAACAAGCATCATCATAAAATGTGTATAGGACATAATAAACTAAACATACTTTTCGATAGTATTATTTTATTCATCATAAATGTTATGTTAATTTCATATTTTATAGTTATACGGTTTTTTAAAGTGAAAAGTGTAATTAAAACTAGGCTTATGGAACTTTACATAAAACCTAAATTGATATATATATATATATACACAACACGATTTTATATAACGCGATTACCGTCCCTTATATAACGCGATATTATCCCCCTATAATGTCAGGTCTATAATTAGTTTTGCATACTACATACACCTGTTTCAATTGATTCAATAAAATACTCCTACAACGCGATTTCCTACAACGCGGTCCGGGTCTACCGTTTTGTACGGATTACTGTATATGCATTTTAATTACATAGATCTCGAATCATAAGTTTTATTAATACATGGACTGAATATTTGTTACCATGGCTACCATTTTATTGAATCGTCACCATAGTAACAGAGATCCATCCTCCGAACAAATTTAGTACATTAACAGCTGTTTAGCCATAATAACATAAATATTTCTGAAAACTTTCACACTTAATTATTATTTCAAATGAAAACAAAAAATCGTTTAAATAACGTCATAATTCACGCCCGCATAATTAAAACATCTGCTTCAAACAGATGGACACTGACCACACCTTTTCAAGATTTCGAGAGCTTTTGTTCGATTTTGACATTTCGATTTATTGTTGAGTTATTGATAAGTGTATTGTAACACTCAATTGTTTGATTATATAATAACAATATTATAAACTTAATAGCTGGTAGACGTGTCGGCTGTCGGGTTATTTTTGTGTATATCCGCAAATGTTTTCCGTCTAACTGCTCTGGATTATTTTAATGCTTTTTAGGTCTGGGCCTCAGATTTCTATATCTGTTTCATGATAATTTGTCACTCTAATTGGCAAGAAGGTGATCAGACTTCTGTGCCACACACGCCGTCAACTTTCTGGTTCTAAGGCATGTCGGTTTCCTCACGATGTTTTACTGGACCGTTCGAGGGAATGTTAAAATGCGCACATAGAAACAAAGCTCATTAGTGTAATTTTTTTTATGTAATCCTATTAAACTCGCAAACGGACAGGAGGCTCATCTGATGTTAAGTGATACCACCACCCATGGACACTGACTTTGCCAGAAGGCTTGCAAGTGCGCTGACGGTTTTTTAAGAATTGGTACACTCTTTTCTTGAAGCACCCTAAGACGAATTGGTTCGGAAATACTTCAGTGCCATAAACTGCCTTAAGAATTGCCAGAGACTCGTTCAAATACAAAAATTTAACCCAAATACTAACCAGCATCTATCTATTCCATAATCTCTAATCACTAGCATCCAATAGAATCAGGATCATCATCTAATCGACGAAATAATTCAGTCATCATATTCAAAATGACATTATCTTAGTACGCGAACATTCCCACACGCCCCAAATATATCTTAACTTCAACAACAAAACATCTGGGGACATGCCCCCAAGTAAAACTCGATATAAAACCGCCAATTCCGACCCCAATATCCAATCCGCAAAATTATACATTGCCGTTATCGTTACTGCAATTTCGTTACCCGTATACTTTAATTATGTTTAAATTGAAGCAAAAATGAGACACGTAGATTTGTATCGCGGATTATTGGAGCGATAACTCATACTGAACTTGGCATATGTTGCACAATTTATTGCGTTCGTTAGTGCAATTTTAGGTGTTCTAACATCACCCAGGCACTAATAATAAACTTTAAAAAATGTGATAACTTTTTTGAGGCAAAAAATTCCGAAATAATTACCTATACAATGCTGTATAATCTCTAAGCAAATACTTTTTTATATTTTCGAAACTTTTATTTAAATTAAGTAGGTGGGTACACCGTATGTATTATAAAAATTACTTTTTTATATTTTTATAAGTCTAAAAACGTTCATACAGTTCAGTGAAAACATAAAACATATGTTAATACCAATGATATTATACAAGAGAACAAAATTAATTAAAAACATGATAATAATATATTTTTGTTCAATGACTAACTTTGTAGGTATAGTAAAACCCGAAGCGTTTTCCTCTTGGGTAATATATTTTTATTATCATTACAAAAAAGTCGGTTAAACTATTTGCTATAGGGACTCATGAAGCATAATAATGTACCTTTTTACCAATAATCTAGATAATTTGTCACTTCTGTTAGCCGCGGGAGCGCAACAGAATTCAGAATTTTGTGTATGGTACAAGTTATGAGTCGCTCGGCACTTCGTAAATCTACTTTCCGAGCCAATAACGAATTAATAGAAATTGAATTGGTTATAATAAAGAGCTTCCTGCGTTAAGCAAACTTCAGGTTTTTTTATAGAACGGAAGGAGGTTCATATGATGTTAAGTGATATTGCCGTCCACGGATATTGAACACTCTTAATGCCAATGGGCCCACGAGTGCTGACTTTTTAAGATTTGGTACGCGCTTTTCTTGAAGGACCGTAAGTATTTGGAAATTCTTCATTTATAAAATAATGGATTAATCTTATAAAATGTTTTAACTTATCTTTCTAAATCTTTAGATAACGGTCTAATGGTCAGTAGTTAATAATTAGCCAGCCATTATAATCTACTGAATAACTAGAATATAATAATAATAAAGCCCGTTTTATTTCCAATCATGACAAAAAGATTATTAGATTATTTTACATTTTTCTTTTGCTTGTTATCCTATATCCTAGCTACCTTCATTTAACCGTCGATCGGAATCCCATAACGGGTAAAAACCTCCTCCATCTTTTTCACACTATAAGTATATCTATGGCTCTCTTTCTCCATTCGTTTCCTGCTACCGCTACTACTATTTAACTAGCATATATCCCAAGTTTATTGAAATCTATTAAGGAACATATTATACCCATGTTACGAAAACATCCCGAATTCCTAACAAAACACGAATTAATATAAGATAGCACGCTACCATCTATATGTTGCACCAAACCCTAAATATAACAAGAGGGTCGCAAAGTATTGGATTTGCCACCATTATGTCTTTTAGTTTGCCGTTACCCGGTAATTAATTGTCGAAACCGCAAAGCCAAATGTTCACGGTTCACAAATTCGTTACAGTAATTGTTTGTTATACAATGCAGATGAATCGGTTGGATTATCGAATTAAAAAGCTACAAACAAAATTTGCAATTCATAATAATTAAAATATATTATTCTGAATATTGTTTAGCAACTATATTATGCACAGTGGGTTAAAACAGTAAACTCTAAAACATTTACATTGGCTTAAATAGGAGTATTTGAGAATTAAATATAAATTGAAATGTTCATAATAATACTTATGATTTTATTACTTTATAGTAGCCAACATACAAAGAACTAAATTTTTCAGCGCAGTTTTGCCCCCCTCCCCCAGAATACGAAGGGCAGCCTGTGCATCCACCACTGATGGGGGATTCATCACAACGCAAACGCATGGTACCAGGGGTACTCTCTGTTTGAACTACACTTTCATACTTGTTGATAGGATGGGAAATATAGTTTGCACTCTGTCCATAAGCATGCCCATGTTAGAGCGCCCATCTAAACCCTGAATTCTTACATTTAATTCACTTTGCACAAATGTATGTTTCTTTCTATATAAATGTACTTGTCTATTAAGAAAAAATATATATCCAGATCTTTGACGACTCATTGGTCTAGTGGTTAGTACCCCTGACTGCGAATCCATGGGTCCCGGGTTCGATCCCCGGCTGAGACGAACATCGATGTGATGAGCATTTGGTGTTGTGCTTAGGTCTTGGGTGTTTAAATATGTATTTATATCTATCTATCTATAATAATATGTATGTATATCCGTTGCCTAGTACCCATAACACAAGCTTCACCAGCTTAGCATAGGTCAATTGGTGTGAATTTTCTTTAAAAAAAAAACAGATGCAGATATCGGAGGCCAAGACTTAAAAGTATGTAGCACCGCTGTTTCTCTTTACTATGATCCTAGACTTTGATATCGCTCCCTGGAGGATAGAGTTCCCTGGTAGAGTATTTGGAACTAAATGAAAGGACGATTTTATTGAAATACTTTAATTTAAAAACTGTGGCAAATGAACGGAAAAAGTTATCTTTATACGACATTTAAAAAAAACAATTGAACATTAGCAAAGAGTACCAAAACTCACGATAAAGGCCACACCATCAACTAATACGTTTCAGTTTATTAAAAACAGTTTTAACACGCTTCATGAATGATTTGCACTTGGACTACTGTACCGATACTGGCCTATATTTCTTCAAATAAACCAATTATGAATAATAAAAATTACGCTTTATATTCGAGACATAAGAGTGTATTTCCTTTGGCATATATTGTACGTAATGTTTGATTATATGTCAAGGTTTGCCTTTAAAATCACTGGAAACGTGTAATTCTATTTCCTAGTTATGTTAAAATATTTAAACATGAGGTTGTTAAATTGAAATACATATTTAGTAGGTTTGTTTACGTTACATACACATTTAGAAAAGGCTTTTATGTACATCATTATTAAAAAATAACTTAAGTAAAGAGTGCTTCACCTAATATATAAAATTCTCGTGTCAGAATGTTCGTTCCCATACTGCTCAAAAATGGCTCGACCGATTCTTATGAATTTTTATGCATATTCACTAAGTCTGAGAATCGGCTACTATCTATCTTTCAAACCACTTAGTGATAAAGATGGTCCACCACTTAACTTTTATTTTTTAAGATTTTTTTTTTGTTTTTATTTTTTATAGCATACAAAAATACATGCTTACAACCCTTAATTTTCACCCTTCTACGATTAACCCCTATTTTTTATGTGTTAATTAAAAATTCAAATTCTCTGAGGTTTAAATAGAAAAAAATCCACAGAACAACCTAAAAAGTTTTCATTCCAGAAAAACGAACAGTCTCTGGAGTAGCATAGCAACATGTTCCATGTTGGTATGTACTAAAAAGGTAGGCTAAGTAAAATCACATTAACGACATACAAAGTTCGCGGGGGCAGCTAGTATAATATAGAATACAGTAGCAGAATTCGCACTTAGGAAACAAACACACACCTAACATTTTGGTACATTGTAAAATAAGTTTTAACACAAAGCAATTAATATTTTACAATTTACTAAGTAATGAGAAACATTCTCGCTTATAGTGGTCATGCTATATTTTTACTTCAATTAGGAAGTAACAATCTATAACTAATACGAAGTATTTTGGCACTATGCCCATGGACATTGTGATCTGTTTAAAAAACAAACTGTAAATCCCCCGATTAATACTTAAATAATACATTCGATTTAAACTCGACGAAGCAATATAGTCCGGCTATGGGAATATTTTGGTGCGTTTTTAATAAAAAATGAGACAGTCTAAACAGCGAGGCTGCCAATAAAATACGCGGAATTCGAGGGACGCGTGGGGTCCCTAATACTAGTCGTACCCACTGTGCATAGGTATAAAAATCGCCAAGGTATCCCATCCCATTGACAGATGAGAGAAAATTAAATTCACTTTGGCTAATAATATTGTCTTTGGTTTACGAGAGTTCTAACATTAAATTTTTTTTTAAATAAACTTGAATTAAATCCATTTACACATTCGACGTTTCGAGTTTACACAAATCGTGATCAACGAGACTTAGTCTATATTTAAAATTATTTAATTTATACATAACTTTAATCCGGTAAAAAGTTTTTTCTTTCAATATTTAATTTATATTTAAACATTATACATAATTTAGAGGAAATCGTCTATTATATACATTATTAATCTTATCCTTGCACAGTGAGTTCCAAGTTGGGGGAAAACAAAACGAATAACAACAGGGTAGCGTTTTCTAATCTTTTTAACATAACGTACAATCGTGGGCCGGGCGTTGTTTTGAATCTCACCAGAATTGCATATCTGTTCCATCTTCAATTTCACCGGAAGCTGCACTTGTTTTGTCGTTACCTACGATTTAGGACCCTCGAGCACGGAAACATTTGTTAAAAGCGAAATATAATTCCCAGGGCGTCTACCCGTAGTATAGAAAAATATCTAGATTCACTATCATTTTTAACAAAACTTTGAAGACTTGGCCGCCAGTTCACCTGATGTCGAGTAATGTGCGGCCTATTGGAGATTACGCCTGTCTAGGCGTCTAAACCATTGTTTGACCATCCTAGATGAACTCATGATTTTGGGGTAAGTGCAACGTGCAAGTTCTGTAGATTTTTGCGTATACCCTCAAACAATAATTGGTTTAATTCCACCAGAATAGGCTTACGTATTGGAGGATTGTCCGCAGTGGTCTCAGCTAGGTCAAAATCTTTATTCTGTGGTGGGTAATAAATAAGCTTGCTTTGCCTTGTGTTGCCAAAAAACTTGTCGGCAGTGACGAGGTATGGAATGCAGTGGTATCCTTCTGTGTGCCAGTAATGCTACAGAAGGAGATAGCAGAACGAGATAGGGAGGGCTTTAGGACGAATCCTAGGGTTAGAACACGCAGAGTAGATAGGAGAAGATATGCCTATCTCCTACCTCCTATGTAGTGTGTACTTCACTGAAGGTTTTGAGTGTATGCTGTTGAGGTCCCAGTAGAATGCGAGAGCGACCCTCTGTAACGCGGCTTTGCAGGAACTACTTGACGTGGTTTTAGTGGGTTTTGCTCACCCAGTCTCTGAATAGAGATTCTGGTGTGGGTCGAGTCCCACCTATAACCTTTGAGCCCCTGCTCTTAAAAATGCAGTTCCACCTCGAATATAAAAAAAAGGCTCAAAAACCAATCAACAGACAGTTACAATTTTAATTTTAATATCTTTGAAAAAATATCCTTTCCTTGTCTGCAATACAAAAGCCGTCTAAGTAGCAAACCTACAAAATATTAGTAACAAACAAAGGCTTAGTCTATTGAAAGAATCTTTTCAAGTATATAATACCGATTGTATTGGGAAAGCAGCAATGCTAAAATCCATTAAGAATGGTACGCTTTAATAGCTCCGGCTACAATAAAAACAATCCCGATTCGAGTGGTAGGTAATGAAGCAAACTTGTCCGGACACAATTAATTGTCCCAACTTCCCGTCTAGACACACTTAGTGCTTGCTCGTTTGTTCGAGGGCCATCTTGATTACGCAAATATTTGAGTGGACGCGAAGGGGTCCACAGTTTGTCAATTATTGTTAATTTTAAGTTTGAAGCGACAAGTGTCTTGAGATCCGCTCAACGTTGTCTTTGGGTATTAAACTAATTTCCTTTGACTGCATTAAATCCAAAAATAAAACACATGTTCTTTCTTAAGAACAGGGTGCAAATACGCAGGAGGCTTACCTGATGTTAAGTGATACCGCCCATGGTTAGTCATAACGCCAGCGGGCTCGCAAGTGGGTTGCCGGCAATTTAAGAATTGGTACGCTCTTTGCGTGAGGACCCTAAGTCCAATTGTTTCGGAAATACTTCATGGGGCAGCTGGGTCCACATAGAGGTGGTGCGCGGCAAAAACTGCCTTAAAAATCGCTCAGTTAGGGAACGATAGACGTCGAGGTGATACGGGTGGAATTTCTTATTCTGCCTCGACGTCCGATGATGAAACTCAGCTACGGGTATTAATCCGAACCACTCCTCTGAACACTCTTCATGGTAAATGCCGTAGAAGATGCAGAGAGACCCCACGTCATCTCTACGCAACGCCGAGGAATCAAACCGCTCGGCATTTCGTCGACGATTCGAATCACTCTTCGTTGAATACGGTAAACGTCTGTTGCGGCATTTGTTTAATCAAGAGATACAATACATCTAATATAAAAGAAATTCAACTACATAGTACATCTGTTTCATAAACAATAGACTACATAGAAGTAACAAGTCTATACTCTATGATACAGTGTTTGGTTGAAAGCGCTTAGGAACTCCTTGTTCGAATTGGAAAATTATTGTGTGGAAAGTTCATTTATCAAGTCTATAAGATCTTGATGATTCACGCGTATTTATAGCGAGCACGGAACATTTACGTGCATGGGTCACAAGTGAACAATAAATTACTACTTACGTAAAAAGCAAATACGTTTAATATCATTACTTAAGTACATATAAAGCCTCAACCCCTTGAAACTAAGTTGGGTTTTTACCAAAATCCAATTTAGCCATGCCATTAGTGACGGCTCTTATCGATATTATCGGTATATTGCATCTAATATCAAGGGTTGTGATTTAAATTATCGATATGTCGCGTACACTATGAAAATGAAATCGGATACATGCACCATATTGGTTTTTAATTCAATACTGTCGCTTTCACGGAAAATAATATAAAATATATCGGAATGGAATAGTTTTCTTTGTAAATTTGGTAAAATGGTATCTCTTTTCATCTTTTAATCAACACAATTTGCCAGAAAGAGACATGAGTGATAAATGAGTGACAAAGTTAACCATATGCGTGAATTCTCCCGACATTTTTGCCAGCCTACCATGGTAGCCGAAAGTGATCAGGATGGAGGATTTTTAATTCAAAATAATTGTGTAGTATTGTAACTTGTTTTATGACCGTAAACCTATTATTGTAAATAAATATGTTTTGTTTTGCTATTTTACTAGTACTTCTATTATTATATATTAAAACTAATTAACAAGATAACACCTTCTCTAAAACAAATGCCTAGCCACAGAAACCACAAAATTAGCATAAAATATTTTCGCGGTGAGCCAATTGTAACCACGAAAACTGCGATAAATATATCCTTAAAATATAATATTTCTGGATTTTCCCTACAAAAAATAAGTAAAACTTATCCTTAACCGTTAATTAACATATCGTTGAGGATAAATATAAATTCAATTAAGTTCTACGCATATTCGCTACACTCAATGAAAAAACGAAAAATAGTTTTTGTCACATTTACTCGTTGGCGAAGTAACACTAGAGTAATAAGGACAAAACATTTATCTACGTACCTACACACTGTCAATGCAGGTATTTAATAAAAAAATCGTAAAGACGTTCTTCTAATTAAAGTCTTGTCATAAGCAAAACAAGTACCCTCATTTAAGCAAAACATTTTGTCCTACCCACATTCCACAAAAAGGTAAAACAAACATCTTTCATATGTTTTGCAGCCAGTAGTACTAAATCTCATTTGGAAATCAGTTTTTTCTATTTAGAATATAGGTATATCAAATCACAAGCCCGTATGAGGGCTCAGAACAAATATTAATACAATATGTGTACATTGAGGATACCATAAAGGGGCCCATCACTCTGTCCTTTGGGGTGAGCATAATTCCCTAGAAACCACAGATATTGGATCTGCAAATTGATCGTATTATCTTCCGTCGTCGGCCGTCGCGATTGCTGTGACCATAATTTCGGGATGTCGGAGAAATTTAAAATATTTTTCATTTGATATGTATTTTTATATGAGAGTTAAAAAGAATTCCTGAACTCTGTTCATAGAACAGTGCAGGAGGTTTATAGGACCGGGCAGGAGAGGCAGTAGAAGGGCACGGTCTATGGACACTCTCAACGCCACAGGGCTAACGAATGCATTACGGGAATTTAAAGAAATATTCAGTGCGTATCTGGTTTTACACAGTGGTGTTACGGGGCAAAAAGCGCGATAAACAAA
Source organism: Pieris melete (assembly GCA_963693345.1). NCBI lineage: Eukaryota > Metazoa > Arthropoda > Insecta > Lepidoptera > Pieridae > Pieris > Pieris melete. Next base: position 195,440 of record CAVNZK010000114.1, read on the forward strand.
GCTTAGTTGTGAATCGACGGACTTCAAAGTGATCCGGGTGGAATTTCGTATGAAACTCAGCTGCAATGTATTAATCCGAACTACTCCCCTGACCACTCTCCATAGTAAATGCAATAGAGGATGCACAGAGACGCCACATCTCTACGCAACGCATCTGTGCTCTGACAACAGACATAATTAGTTCAGTTCATAGATTTTCATTCCTTATATTTATTTATTTATTAATACTTCGTTGCAGAAACTTAATACAATTGACATAATTAAATGAAAGGTATACTAACGGCCTTATCGCTTTCGAGCGATCTCAAGGCAAGCAAGAAGTGCAAAAGTACATAAATAAAGTTATTTAGACAAAACTAAAATAGGAACAAAAAAAATTAAACTAAAAAGGACACAATATGAAAAAGAAAAAGTGCACATGAATCACGATAATTTTAGATCAGTCTCACATCAGAACGAAAGTTAAGGATACGATGTGGACAGGTAATGTATAGATTATTATATTTCTTTGTATCTCATCTTCTATCACTTGAACATCGATATGTCAATGTAGATGCCAATTCATAGTCCCTCTACTCTCCCTAGCATCAGTAATGGGCAACGCAGCGCCAGCTAATAGCTATATTGACCCTCCAGCGAGACAAGCTATAACTATGCTCCATATTGAATAAGGCTCTTAATCTTGTTCTTAACACCCTCAGAACATATTATTATCAATCACTGAGGGATCCTTCGTCTTGTCTAGTAGAACTCAATGTAATTATATGAGATTTTCGTTTAAAAACTAGACATAACATTTATTACTAACGAAACAAAAATACACCCAAAATAATAATAATCAAAAAAGAAATAAGGAGCATTTTAAGTGTGTGATGTGTGTGTGTTGTGGTTTTAATTGGCCCTGGCTCAGCATTATGCTGTGGAGCAGACGTGTTCTACAGCGCTGGTCATTCTTCATGAGACCACAACAGTTTTGCGCCTCAGACGAAAAAAAAAGAATGTAATAATAATAATAGTAAAAATTAACAGTGTAAGTAAATGTCTGATTATATATTATAGAAAGTGCGTAACGAAAATTTGGAACAATTACCGCTCAAAGTAGGTGAGTGTAAAAATATATATAACAGTTGTAAAAAAATGCATAAATGTCGGGAAGTAATGTTCTAATGTAATTTAGTAAGCACAGCTTTTAGAAAGTTTTGGCAGCTTCACAATTTTTTCACAAATGACTCAGTCCGACGTCTCTCGTGCATGTAAAAATAAAATGCATTTCACGGATGATATATTGCAGGCATAAGCTTAAAATAAAGGTACTTCAAGTACGCCGTGAGAACGCACTTCTAAATTTAGATCAGACGAAAATATTGTTAGACTTATTCGCAAGAACATTCTTGTTTTACGTAGTACTACACGTAATTTAATTGAAACGACCAAGGGGAAGAAGAAGAGGGCGCCTTAAAAAAGTAGATATAAGAAAGAAAGCCATGGATATTTGGAAAAAGCTATAGGAGGCCTATAAGCGTGAAAGCGTTACGATCAATGTTACTGCAGGAAGTTTGGATATCGAGTAACAAGAAAAAAAATTATTTAACAAGTCTATATATATTATTCAACATTTGTAAAGATTGAAAATAACCGGCTATATTTATATAGCTATACCAATTAAATTGTTAAAATATGAACAGGATATGCCAAAATAACTAATACATTAACAAATAAAGTAAATATCTATTATTAGGTAGGAAATAATCGTGAAGTAATGAATGCCTACTATTTATTATTATTTGTACCTCCATTAAAGCATTATGTCAAATAATTACAAAGTAATAAATATATATTAAAGTTTTTTACATAACACAAAGTACTAGGGCTACATAGGTACGAAGCGATATACATCTATGAGGAAAATCACCGTATCTCGCGGCCCACTAACCGATATGCGGCGCCGGCGCCATGGCGCAACATTCGTGACACATGCCCGCATTGTAGATGCTATTATTATCTAATGCATTTTCTTAAGGAAAACCCGATATGATTATGTAAGTGTAATATATGCAACGTTTCGTAAATGGGGAATTACTTATTATACTACTACGGTTTTATTTTATTTATTTCTAAGTAATCTTACAGATAGACATATGTACATTATAAAAGAAAACACTTAGACAATATACAAAGCTAAAACAGATTATATTTTAAACAAAATTTACGAAACATATAACTCAATTAAGTACATTAATTGATTTAGAAAAATCTGAAATTAAGCATTAAACAAACTACAACCTAATATTTAAAAGAAAAAGTAAATTGCTACTACTGCTAAATAAAGTAAAAGTCCTCCCGTTCCAGAAAATATTTCCTCAAACCTTGTTTGATAAGCTGGAAAATGTCTATATCTTCCAACTTTGGATTGTAGTTAGCTAAAACCCGAAACATTGGTGAATTACTCAGATAATTCGTGTTTATACGAGGCACATAGGATTGGTAACATCTTGTCGCATACGGGGGAGGGGAGGATTTTTAATGAAATTAATGAATGATGAAATATTAAGAGAGATAAAGGAGAAATCGATTCCGTGTATCTAGGTATCTAGGGGCATGGCAGTGCGGCCGCCAAGTCCAAGCACTTCAGGCTATTTTCGAACCCTATAACTTCGGTGTGGATAAAATTACAAGCCTAAATTTAGAAGTATCCCTTCGTGGTAACTGGCTTTATGGCTATAATACAATCGTATCTTTATGGCTATAATAAAAAGAGTGGCGGAGTTTATTGCCAGTTCTTCTCTTCCGTTCTACGCCCATGATGCGAGAACTGGCAGTAAATGTAAAATTAGAAGCATTTCATACTGTATATAAAAATATTTTTACGTTGGATAAGTGTACATTGAGTTACCTATATGGATAAATGAGTTTCACTTGATATTTAAATGGTTATTAAAAGCCGATTAACTAATGCAAGATTTCATTTCCAGTTTCCTTACGATATCATCTGTGTGTATTAGGGTTTACACACGACCCAAGGTTGGTTGCATAACAGTACTCTAACTAATAAGTAGTAATAAAAACCCCTGTTGATTCTATACTTGTAACGGTATAAAAATATCTGCAACACGATTTCACTAAACAAATCATAAATATTAAAAACTTTACAAAACCGTATTGCCTCATACTACCGGTAGAAAAGAGCCCAGCATAAAAAGGTGAAATTGAACAAGGTATTGAATATTCATGGTGTAACAGGAACCTAAACAACCCCGCTACAGAATGGTATTTCCTGGGGGCCAATTCTCACATGCGATATACTCATACAATATTCGACATGAGTGTTAGTTGGTTAATTTGGAGTTTTCCATCTTCAATATACAAGAAAATTAGGATCAATAAAAATCTTGCATTCTCTATACGTGTCGCACACAAACATACATATTTAACTGGTTCTGAACTGGAGAAAGATCGTTTATTTATTAAAGTTCATCACATCATATATAATGCTATATCTACAGTATATGTTACAAGCTATTCTAAAATACATGACAATTATGGTAAAACTTACAAAAAACTTCAAATTTTAAATTTTACGATAGAATACTTTTTTTTTAATTGATCTGACTTCCGAATATATCAAGCATTGAATAAGCAATGTTTATCGTTAGCTAATATTATTATTATTATGTAGTTAAACACACTAGCATAATAATGATGATGGCGCGCGTATTTGCCAATTTGGAGAAATTATCCAAGCTGTTTTTAAAACAGTTCAAAGAGTGTACACTAATGATCATATTTTGCGTAGAAACCATTAAAAATTATATTCTTCCTCTTCATTACATTGCTATAATGAATGTAGATTATAAAAACATTGTAACAACAAAAACCATAGACAAAATTATCTACAATAACAATGACATGAGAATTGTCCCCCTACATTTGCCCCAGCCCGCATAGTTTATGAATTCCATTCTTATAATAATCTACTGATACTCTGCACTATACTGGTACATTAATTCATTATTGTTAGATTAAGATTTCCACGTTAATTATGAAATATACAATAGAACATTTATTATGTGTCTATAAAAATATGTACCACTAGCAACAGACGTTGTCCTGAATGGATATCTTTTTCGGCAAACATATATTTCGAACAGCTCAGACTGGGCATCGAACCCAGATCCTCCAAGACCTCAACAGTCAAGCAGTTAAGCAATCCAAGACTCGTACCGGAAAAACCAGCTGTTTAGTTGTAGTAAAGATAAAAAAAAAATGGTGCGTGTACTTATGTACGCGCGTAAGAAGTTATACTTCTTTGGCTTTCTTTATTTTTTTTGAAATATTAAATAACTAATAATAGATATTTAGCGTTAATAATTTAACAATATTTAATATTTAGTATATTGTTCAATTATTAATTAATATTAATAACAATTATTATTTATTATATTATTAATTTAATTTAATAACTAGGTATGTTTCATAACCTTTTAACTAAGTAACAATAGGTCTTTGTGAAAAAGCATTGCTAAATTTCTTTGAAAAAATAATTAAAACTGCTTTATTTGTTTAAAAGGTACTACAAATGTCATTATGGTCAAACGTCACGCATATTCTATTTCTTTTTTCGGCACCCATACTGAATTTTGTGTCACGGTGCGCGCGCATCGTAAAATTTCACTCTCATAAATTTTTCATAACGCGCCTAAAGAAGTATAACTTCAAAAAACCTAGATACCAACTGCAGCGCCATCTTCCGGGCTGATTTGTGAATCTAAACCATCCAGGGCGCCATCCAAACGCATACAAAAAACATTCAATCAAATCGCTCCAGCCGTTTAAGATCTGTTAAGTGACATAATAAAAAGTAGAATAATATACATAAATATATTGAATCATTTCAGATTCATATTAACGTTCAGGCGTTACCTCTAAATATTTCTCAAATTGGATTACAGACTTTCATAGGTCTAATCGCATCTGTTGATTGCTCCAGCCGTTTAAGATCTGTTAAGTGACATAATAAAAAGTAGAATAATATACATAAATATATTGAATCATTTCAGATTCATATTAACGTTCAGGCGTTACCTCTAAATATTTCTCAAATTGGATTACAGACTTTCATAGGTCTAATCGCATCTGTTGATTAAATTATTATTCAAATAGTCTTGCCTTCATAAAAAATATAATCAAACAATGTTCACGTCGAAAAAAAAGTATATTTGTCAAATCTTGAAAGTGCTTCTTAACGCTTACTTATAAAACGAATATCTGCGTCACACTTGGCACTTTACAGGCGTCTTTACTTAAAGTTATATGACCTCTGTATGGGGCAGAGGGCGTCAAATGAGAGATTTTCCTTTGCCTCATCTGCCGTACGTTGGTAGGATTGCTTGGTCACGCTTCCGCTTTCCATATAGGTTCTAGTGCTTGATCACTTTTTCGGCGATATGAATTGTTGTATATAAGCGTAATAGAAATTTAAAATGCGTATAAATAGGTATCAGCAAGTGTCAACGACCACTGTAGAATTTGCAACGTCATGCCTTAAAAATTATTATTGACAAATCGTAATCGACTACGCACTTAATTTATTAATTCACTCTTGTTCTATTTAATTTATAATATACAAATATGTATTTTAATATTCATATACTAGCCAAAGTGTTGACTGAGGCCTTAATTATTAATAAGATACTAGCTGACCCGGCAAACGTCGTTTTGCCATGTATATTATTTCTAGGAAACATTTTTTTAGTTTAATAAAAATCTACTGTAATAAAAATAAGGGTTGACCGTAAAGACGTGACAATTAAGGGTTATATGTATGCTGTACCTATCACAAAAAATAAAAACAAAAAATTTTGTCTAAAAATTAGAATTTAGCGGTGGGACATTTAGGGGGGTGAAAAATAGATATTGTCCGATTCTCAGACTTACTTAATATGCATAAAAAGTTTCATAATAATCGGTCGAGCCGTTTAGGATTAGTATGGGAACGAACATTGTGACACGAGAATTTTATAATTTTTTATATTAGATTTGAGTATCATAGATATAGTAAAGGGAAAACTTTTATCAGAAGTCTGCATGGGTTGAAGCAACAATCGAATGGCTGCAAAACATTATACAGAAGAAGAAGTTATACAGAAGTCGAGGATCTAATGACTGCTATTATATAACATTACACACACACACACACGTAGTCTACCACACAATATACGCACACGTATTTATTCAAAGTTATAAGAGCTGGGTCGGGAAGAGATTGAAAATAATTCTATTTACTGAATGGTATAAGAACGAATTTTTATATAATTTTTATTGACTAGTGGCGCAATCTAGGTTCAAGTAGTATCATTTTTCTAGACACTAGAACGATTTAACTTATAGTTTTATTCATGTGTCATAACTGGATCCAATTCACTTTAGTGATTGGCAGAATTTTGCGCTGATATAGGAAAGTACATTAGTGGAGCCGGCTTTACACGGCATTTTTTTTTAATATTTTGGTAAATATATAGAATAAATTAATCAGGTATTATTTCACATTCTAATCGTGAAATTTTATTTAAATCGGTTAAGCAATTTTATCGTTACAAACACACAAATGTTTTTTCTCAAAACATTCAATAGGCATTTAAAAGAGCAGGTTTATAATTAAGAATTCTGTATCTGTTTCGTCATTTATATTTTTTAATATCAACAAATATCTAGAATAAACAAACCTGACTAAAAGAACTTTAAAGAAAAAACTTTGCTAAAGCACGCGAAACGTCGGATAAATTTAATATTATGTTAAATAATTATAAAATTTATAATAATACATAACTTTAATCCGGTTAAAAAGTTTTTTCTTTAAATGTGTAAAGGTTATGTTAATCAAAGACAATAAAAGAACTTTACGAATGTACCAACGAATTAATTAATTTTTTCATTATTTATAGTCTTATTCAAAATTATAATCAAAGATCCCGATTCAATTATAACTGAACTAAACAGTGTTGCAAATGCCTAATAGCTATCTCTAAATAGCTCGGGCTAAGTGCTACAATTATTGACATTTGTATGACACACTTTCGCTAATTATTTAAACGTATTAATACACCGTGGTTTATCAAATTAAATGTTGTGTAATTTTATTGCAGGTATAATTTATTATATTTATTTTTGTAATTATAATTCAAAAATTACCCTAAAATATATAAAATAAGTTTAAATCAAATAACCGTGTTTCTTATGATGGCGATGCGACCCAAAATGGGTCAAAAAATCTTTAAATACCGAAGAATAAATTCACGAATTACACGTAATTTATTCAAATGTTCGGTGATTTAAAAAATGGCAACACAAATACAAATATTTAAATAGCGTCGTTACATTTGTATAATAGTTGCGAGTGGGGTGACATAAATCTTGCCGTGGGCGCAAATCCGTGCTGACTCAGGCGGTTATTCCCAACATCCTGTCCCAATTTCAACTATCAGGGGTTGGCACACAAGTCAAAAAGTCAAAAATCATTTATTCATGTAGGTAACACAATGTACACTAACTGTCTTTCCTCCAACTTCGATTTTGTTCCCTTTGGAGTAGAGACTCTTGGGCCGTGGGGTTCAAGTGCACAGGCGCTTATTAACGATTTAAGTTGGCGCCTAGTAGATAGTACTGGTGACAACAGAGCTGGCACTTTCCTGGCTCAACGAATAAAGGCGGAAACATACTACTAACACGCGACGCTACACCACGCCATCCGACGCATGTCAGTATTTATCAATCCCATATACAGTAGAACCTCGATAACGTAAACCTCGGTAACATAAAAACCTCTGTTACTTCAAAAAATGCTATGTTCCCTTCCCATCAGAGCCCAAAACCTCTATAACTTAAAATACGCAACCTCTATAACGTAAATAAATAATCCCTGTATAGGCCCTCAGTAACTAAAAGAAATGTTTCCACAACCTCTATATCATAAAATTGTTTGTGAATTAGTCATTTTATAAGAGTGTCAAAACAAATGGTTTCGGTATTTATTGCTTGCACGTGTTTACTAATGTATTGTTAACGTAAACAATACAATATTACCTATTGTTTGCTTTTTCTAAATTCTTCAAAGCTTTGCGGCGGTTAGCTTTGTGACAACGACTTACTTGCATCATAAGTTAATGTGTTAATGTATTCTCCTCTCTATTTGTCATTGAAAATCAAATCGATTTAGAAACAGTGAATTTTTTAAAACAAAAGAAAATCACAGATTTTTTTAAGTAGACTAAACCTTTAGTTGTTGTTTTATTTTTATGTAATGTAAGTAATGTGAATAAATATGATTACATATTTAATTTTCCATCCTTCTGATGCATTCAAGTAAAAATGGGAGGAAGGGTACATAGAAACATGTACATACCTCTATATTAACCTTTACCTGACATAGAACCTTGATAACTTAAAACCTCTATAACATAAAATATTTTGTGCTTCCCTTGGATTTTATCTTATCGAGGTTCTACTGTATTTAATATGGTCAGGTGCACATATACAACACGCCATGTGATCACACGCGGTAACATCCAATCGATTTGGATCAGCGTGTTGTCGTGTTGTTGACGCCAAGCGTCAAACGTTCGAGTTTTTGGCACAAATGTCAATTTATATACTTACATATTTTTGGATTTATTTATTTGGCGAAATGAACGACCAACAATTAACTGAGTTGGTGAAACAATATTCTGTTCTATATGACATGAGATTAGCCCAATACAGCGACCATACTGTGAGAAATAATGCATGTGAAGAAATAGCCGAAGAAATGAATACAAGCGGAAAGTTTTATTAAAATATAATATTAAAAGACTTTTGTACGAGTTGCAAGTTTTTAATTTTGTCTACCTTTCCTCACTATATCAAGCTGACACGGAACGGCGCCTTCACCACCAAAATATTCCTTAAATTGTTTCTTACTGAAAATGCATACTGTGTGGAATTTCTACGAAATGGATTTAAGTCGTGGTGTCGCGTGTTGGTAATGTGCACGATGGACATCGGGTGTCGACACGTTGCGTCGCGTGGCGTTTTAGTAGTATGTTTGCACCTTATGTATCGCAATACAGCGAGGAAATGCCAGTGTCAATTACAACATATTAAACGAAAAAAAAAACTTTTTTTATATCTTAAATATAAATTACGTGTCACGTTGTTTGTCCGCTATGGACACCTAAACTACCGAACCCATGTCAATCAAATTTGGATATCGTGTGTAGTTTGATCCAACTTAAAAGATAGGATAGCTTAAATCTCAGTTTATACCCGCAATATTATTTTATTGCAAAATATTTGTTTATTATTTGATAGTCACAACTCTACCAGATGGCGCTGTGTTGAAAGTACCAACGTTTCACATAAGCTACAATTTAATGGCATAACCACCAAAAAAGCATGGTGGTCCCCATGACTGGTGTTCTCCTACCGTTTCCCTTGAATAGTTTGCTACTATGTAATATGTATAACAAAAACCTTAGCCACAGCAACGCTTGGCCGGTCTGCTAGTTCATTATAAATCTTTCTTTATTTTTTTATATTTCTTTGATTATTGTTATTTTGTGTGTGTGTTTTGTTAGTAATAAATGTCATGTCTATGTCTAAGTCTCTAAAGTACCATTACTAAGCGACACCAGAATTGTTTTAAGTCTACCACAACCCAGCTCTAGGAAACAGGGTTGAGAACCATCTAACCTAATTTAGTTACAAAAGTTTAAAAAATAATATTAATCCATATTTTAACACAGCCCTATTGTAATCCACTATCCGATGATAACTGGTTGTATCGTAATATGAGAAGCAAGTTCCTCGTTTTCGTAGATCTTCCTACTAACAGCATCCGCCTTACGAATTTCCTTATTTAAATATCGTATGCAAAATTAATACACATTTGTTGGGCTATTGCCCTATTGCCAAACGGCTAGAACGCGTACCTGATGTTAAGTGATACCGCCGCCGCGCCGATGACACTCACAATGCCTGCGAGTGCGTTGTCGGTCTTTTAAAGTCAAAGTCAAAGTTTTTTATTCATATAGGTAAGAAAATGTACATGAACGACAAAATATATATATATATATATGGAATGTAAATAATTATATACACATATATGAAATGCTTCTTCTTAGAAGAATTGGTACGCTCTTTTCTTGTAGGATCCGAAGTCAAATTGGTTTTGATAACATTTAGTTACGATGCACCAAAACAATTTTGTGAAATTAGTTATACCATTGTTCAACATCGTAGGTCAGTTCCAAAGGTCACCGACCTTTAAACACGAACTACTTAATTGTCTTTGGGTTTCGGAGCTTTATTCTTTTCCGAGCTATAAAAAAATCGTAAAGTGTATATTACTCGTAATTCGATACGAACTATAACCGAGTTGAAAGTTTTATGCCGCGTGGCTGTAAATTGTAATACTTTTAATAAATCGTAAAACACGTTGATTACACGCGGCGTCCTGTCGATCTGTTTATTTCTCGTTAGCGGGACGTTTTACCAACATTTCTATCAAATACAGCGAGAAAAATCTTCATAAATAACTCGTACTTATATTGCACACAGATAATTCAACTAGTTGTACAAGTCGTTGTCAAGAAGTTGTCAAGTCCAGTCACAACTAATGGCACTTTTGAACCTCAAATAAAATATAAAGATGATTCTAGTTGCCCCTTCCAAAAGGTAGTTTCGTGTGGAGAAGAACGGGCAAGAAACTCCACACTTACTCTTTTAAAATAGGATAACCTATATTTTGTATTTAAACTATATTGAACATCCAATAGAGCAGTTTTGGCCTAGTGGCTTCAGCGAGCGACTCTCATCTCTGAGGTCGTAGGTTCGATCTTCGGCTGTGCAACAATGGACTTTTTTTTTCTATGTGCGCATTTAAAATTCGCTCGAACGATGAAGGAAAACATCGTGAGGAAACCGGCTTCACTTAGACCCTAAAAGTTGACGGCGTATGACAGGCACAGGAGGGTGATCACCTACTTGCTTATTAGATTGACGAATTATCATTCGTCAAAAACAGAGGTTCAGGTTTCTGGGCCTCAGAAACCTGAGGCCCAGACCTAAGAAGATTGTAGCGCCAGAGAAAGAAAGTTTGTTCCTATTCTATAATATCCTCGACTAGTCCTACCTACCTACCTATAAAAAATATTATTAAAAGAAAACCCAACTGAGAAACATCTTTAAGAATATTTATGTAAAGCCAAAAATATATCAGAGAGGACCCTTGTATCAACACGCCTCGACGATTAGCCCCAACTTTTATTTAGAATGGAATGCGGAATACAAAGTTAAATTTGGAAGAACACCTCACAGATAGTCAAATATCCTCACTAAAGCGACACTTACGCGAGCTCAGAAAACGTCGCGTTTCACTAATTGTTTAAGAAATTATTTATTATCTACTATATAAAAATAAGTCGGGTTTTCCTTCCTGACGCTATAACTCCCGAACGCACGAACCGATTTCCACGGTTTTGCATTCGTTGGAAAGGTCTCGGGCTCCGTGAGGTTTATAGTAAAAATTTAAACAGAAAAGCAGGATCACCAAACGAAATGTTACATAAAACGAAGCCATCTGGTGGCGAGTTTGCTAGTTATATATATATATCGTCAGATAAACTACCAGAAAGCTCGCGAGTGCGTTGCCAGCCGTTTAGAACTGGATACAACAATATTTTTGGGGTTTATAATTTTCAGCCCACTTCGCGGCTGTGCGAGCTTTTGTGCTTGTTCGTTCAAGTTTTATATAAAAACATCAGTTATAAAAAAAAATTTGAAGAAACTTTAGTATCAAGAATATACATAAGGAAAAGGAAATCCTTTGATAGGTTACTTAAAAAAGGCGAGGATATATGGTAGCTCAACAAAAAAGTATAGGTTTTTTAACAATTTTGATTATTATTAAAATCAAATAAAACAAAATTTCCACTTGTTCGTGTAAAATTTGCCTATTTACCTCGTCCCACTATACTTCATTACAATGGACAATAAAAGTCAGCTCACGCAAATTGTCTAAACTAAAACTGTGACGGTGCCAAAATCACTTTGTCTGAGTAATAAATAATGTTTTTTTATAGATTCATGCTATACTACAATCTACAGTAATTGTGGCTAATAAGTAATAATATTTTGACTTAATTTACTACAATACATATAATTCTTAGAGTTCTATAATGTTTTGACACTATGTTCGTGTGTCCGAGATACCGCACTTGCACTTATATTCACTACACTAGGTTTATTATCTCAAAAGGTTGAGTTCTCTTTAGGCGTCTTGTCCCTGTTGTATCAAGAAGTTGGATTGCCTCAGCATTATATAAATGCTTTGAATTAAGATAATTTTAATATAAAATTAACCCCGTAATCAGAGTTAATCAGAAAGCTATCTCAACTCCATGCCCCATAAGTTAACGACTGAAAGAATCATAAGTTTAGTCCGTAATCTTTACTTAATTTAACTAACCATTAACTATTAAGTAACAATTCTGGATTTTGTCTGAATAAGATTAGTATAAATAAAGAATACAATGAATTCACAATTCTGCCATCGTGTAAGAAACGCCTACTTTTAAATACAGAAAAGAATCATAACCTATTATATTTTTATTGGTTTTCAATCAACTAACATTTTATTTACAATTGAAATAAACTCAACACCAACCTTCAAACTATAAATAATAATTTATGTTTATTTCAAAATTAAGCAGCGTTTGAAATTTCACCCCTATTGTAATACGTTTTAATTCAATTACAAAAACTCGACCCTAACACATAACATATCCCTTAAATAACAATGTATAAAAATTGTTAAAGTCATCGTAAAAATATTACAATTCAATATTCTACGAAACTTGGCAAAAAGCACTAGTCCTAATAGCGTCTGAAACTATAGGTCCAAACCAATACGACTTCAATAAAACAGCTTACAAATTATTAAGAGGCCGGCAACGCACTCGCGAGCCGTTTAAAATTCAAGTGTCGGTGGTACCTTTAACATCAGATGCTGCTCCTCGTGTTATATAAAAAAAACAAAGCATCAACGTCTCGTCTCTTGGTAATTGTTTGGCAATTTAACTACCACTAATTATTACATATAGGTATTTAACTTCCTAGACAAACTTGTCACAGGAGTCTGTAGCACTGCAAATTTCTAAACACGAACACTATGGTAGAAGTATTGCTCAAATAAGCCATTAAAACTTTGCTAGACATATTGTCCATTATGTTTGAGTAACACTAATATATTTTACACGAGAATTAAATTTCAAAGAAAATAGAACTTCACCCTATAACCTAAGCAAGGTAATTTGAATTAACTTTTAATGTATATATATATGTGTATATATATATATATATATATATATATATATATATTACATAATTACATACTAAAATTAAAATATCTAAATCCAGTAATGTCCTAGCCTAGCTATTTACTTGATACAAACCTGAAATTTCTCGTAAAAACATACTGTGATGTAGATGCGTTTATTAACAAACTTTTCTAACATCTTCATCACAGGCAGGTGAACCCATAAAAGGCACTTAAATCGAACAAAGCCCAGAGACCAGAAGTCCCATTCTTGAAAAAAAACGCGTTGACAATAAATTAAAACCTATAGTCCCACTAAGTGATAAACCCTATTAAACCGATGTCATCAACTAATAAAACACATGTTATATTACATTCTGATATAATAAATACGGACGTAATAGCTGTTAAGAAAATAAACAGCCTTTTATGTCTATTTAAATTATCTCCGGAAGTAACTCTCTTAGATTTAAGATAAACTATACGAAGTTTTGAAGATAGTTAATTATATGTCATTAACATTATATATGATCTGATTTGTTTGTAAAGCTGAAAAGTGTTTCTTTATTATGACTATTACAGATACGTACTAACCACCAAACAAGTAGTTTGATCAAAAAAATTTAACATAAATATCACGCCTGTACCTAGTCGATTATGCCTATAATATATATTACTAGCTGACCTGGCTAACTTCGTTTCGCCCTACAACCTTATAATATCGTTGTTTCTTTAAGTTAACTTATTTTAGGATTTCATTAATGTTAAGTATTACATTAATACAACTCTTTTGCAAATACAGAAATGTTTTATTGCTTGCCATTGCGAAAGAAGAATGGCAGTTTTACACATTAGGCATCTTCTCGCTAGCGTCAATATGGCGATACTGCATGTTAAGCACTTTCTGATATCCAACATCTTTTGATCAGGATCAAAGCATGGTTATGCATCTCCTCATGATCGGAATTTCTTGAACTGACACGAATTCGACGTAAAATGATGCGTAGTTTTGTCAACAGATGGCACCATACGGTTTTTGCATTCGTAAAATTAATTAATTAATTTATTGTTACAATTCGATAACTTATCCGATATTTTATTGCTTATTCTGCTATTCGGGACGGAAACAAATCCAACAAATCAAAAACCATGGCAATCGGTCCAGCCGTTCTCGAGTTATAAGTATTGTAACAAACACGACTTTCTTTTATATATATAGATATAGCTATATAGGACTAGGTATAGGCATTATAGACTACATATAATAATATTATGTTTATATGTTTCTATATAAAAAAATATTATTTTAACGCCTGATATTTGCCACATGCTGAAACGTTATTCAACTACTCAGTTAAGTCCTATAAGTATGTATTTCGCAGCTTTTTTAAGTTCCATAAACAAAAGAAACATCCCAACAAAATCCATACATTAATATTTTCCTTTATATGAGAGAACACTAAAAATTTTCCAAACATTTCTAAGAAAATACCAGAGCGTGTGAATTCAATTTAAGGGCCATGTCGAGTAAAGTTAAATATTATGCTCGTGAAATTCAACAAAGCGGAAACTTAAAAAAACTTTAAAATATTGTTTTAGTTAACATTCGGTATGTTGTGAACAGCGAGGCTAATTATAATTTATTATATCAGTGACGATGGAATTTGGAACTTAATTAATACCTTATAAGAGATACCTCAAATTAATTCGTAAAAAGTTAAATGTTTGCTATCCCAAACGTATTTATCAAATATTTATATAAAATTTTCAAACCTTAGATTTTCGATTAAATTATTGATATAACTTCTCGTTACGTGTAATAGGTATGTCCTCGACTGCTGTATAACCTTCAAAATGTCGAGTTTAACAAATACTAAAATATAAATTAAATTTGTAGTTTTCACTTAAACCATCGGCAGCGAATTCTATACAAGATTTTAAAAGGACATTTCGGGACGTCCACACTCATGACTAAAGCTATCATAAACAACAAAGTGCCGGAGAGGCGAGGTTGGGTTGCCAGTTCTTCTCTTGATTTAGACATAATTTTTTATCGTTATATTGACGTTCACGTTCCCTGGCATATTCGCAATGACCACCTCCATCAGGACCTTAATGTAGAAGAAATAATCACAATAATCAAAAGGATTGCTGGAGCCCACGAACAAAGCTCCACCAAAACGTGAATGTCGATTTGAAAAGGACAAAATCATTAGAGATTTAGTGTAAGTCCACGATAGAGGTAAGTGGAAAAAATTGTACACAAGAACAGTGTTGTAAGTAGAGACTTAAAAGAAGTGTTATTGGAGGCTTTCTTATGTTAAAATAATACTTTTTAGAAAATAAGGTACGTTTTAAATTACTTATCAGTCTTTAGGCTAGATCGTAAAGTAGTCTACGTACGTCTTTGTGCGGAGACAATCTATATTAAAAAAATTACGTTAATAATAAATTTTGATTTGCCCAGCCAACCGTTAACTAACTAACGAAATATATCATAGCTCAGGTTACAGCGTAACACCCCAAAAACAGCTTTCATAAATCTCCTCAATATCTTTATTAATCACATGGTATATGTCCGTTTCCGGTTAAACCTTCGGCAGCCTTTAACTGAGGCTATGGCCCTAACGATGGTTATTATCAATTAAACACGCTAAACGGTCTACTGCGCCGAGGGTCCATGATAACTTTAATCTCATTAACATAACTATAAGTATGCGAAAACTCGTATCTTCGTCACACACTGCGGTCAGATATTATATCCCTTATTGGTATATAAACCTACATATTTATATAGTATATGAATAAATTTAGCTTTGACAATTTTGTTTTATGGAGATTGAGATGTTAAAATTATGTAAACGAATTTTTACACAACTGGACGTTTCGAGGGCTTTATAAAAAACGAAGTTCTATATAAAAGTTATTGTCCAATAATTTTTTTAACACATCATAATGCAGGTACAATTCCAAATACCACAATAATTAGGCAAAAATCACATTTCTCAACTCACAATCCCTC
Organism: Pieris melete; assembly: GCA_963693345.1. Taxonomy (NCBI): domain Eukaryota; kingdom Metazoa; phylum Arthropoda; class Insecta; order Lepidoptera; family Pieridae; genus Pieris; species Pieris melete. The sequence goes on from CAVNZK010000114.1 coordinate 211,810, forward strand.
CGTCGCGAAACATATGTGCATATATCTTTCTATATATGGTATATATATATATATACCATAAGCCATACCAAAGAAGCATAATGTAACTCATATGAAATACTATTAAAAAGAAGTCGACTCAGTAGATTGGGTCTTAATAGCTTTACGCTTGAAATATCTTCACATTTTACGTTATCTAATCATCACGAGCTTACTTATATTAACCGTCTATCTTTGTTTTAATTTACAGGCCAAGCTTATTACGTAATTATTGTATCAAATTATCAATGGCAGGTACTTTTTGTGGAAGTAAATATGATAATAATGTTTAATAAAAGTGTGTATTTGCCAAGACACACGAAATTTTATGGAGGTAGGTTGGTAATACCATGTTGATATAGAAAAATGAATCAATATAAAGAGTGACATAGTCAACTAATTTACAGTTATACTTATTAAAAGTTCAGATGTTTTTTTATGAAAAGTTTAGTTAAAGAAACATCTCAGAAGCATGTTCTAAAGTTGAGAACATGCCAAAGAGGAATGGAAAGAAGCATGGTGGGCGTAGCACTGAGACATCGAAAAAGAGCAGAAGAGATAAGATCAGCGACAAGTAGAGGAAATTATAAAGAAAATAAGGCAATTGAAATTGCGCTGGACCGGGCAAATAACGAGAGATAGCAGGTTGAAATGGACAAATATAATTACAGAATGGCAACCACGCGATGGAAAAAGGTAAAGAGGAAGACAGAGCAAGAGATGGGCAGACGATATAAAGAGAATAGGACAACTTGGACAAGAAGAGCTAACAACAGAAATAAATGGAAGCACCTGTAAGAGGCCTATGCGTCACAGGACACGCTGATTACATAAAATGTATTAGAATTTAGAATTAAGTTTTTTATGTAACTTAAATAAGTGTTAATATATAAGCTTAATAATAAAATTAAAAGTTCATTATTAATTTTCATTAATTAAAATAACAAGTATCTTTATGCTGTGAATGCACGATGGCTCATGTAAGTTAATTAAAACGACCACTCATGAATTCGAGGTATCCCTAAGGATGTGGACTTTAGGCATAAAAAACTTTACTTTTATGCTTAAAAATAATTACGGACTAATTACTACGCGAGAGCCTACCACGTCAAGTCACATTGTATGAACGCCATCTGTTGCCGCGTCTTTGCGTATTCTGTTTTAAGTTACATCATAAATAAAAAACAGGCCCCAAGTCCCAACAGGAAGAAACAAATCTATTTTTAATAGAACCTTTTGTGCACGAAAGTGTTGATCCAGTCATAACATGTCGAATATATGGCATCGCGTGAACACCGAGACAGTTTCGGCTATAAAACGTGCCCGCTAGGCTTGATTGACATTTGTGTACTTTTTGTAAAATCGATAAAAGTATGTACAAACTTGTCTATAAATCGGATAAGAAAAATTTCGCCCGTAAAATCATATTTTTATTATGTTGTTTGACGTTCCATAGTTATTGGCATTAATTCAACTTCATTATAGACTCAAGACTCATTAGATAAAAATATAAATTACATTATATATAATGTAATGTAAGTCTTAATGATTAATTTATTCTTTGTAATAATAATGATACTTATAAGAGAACATAAACATGATTTATTAGTGTAGATAATCAAAAATATTATAATTTAATTATTGAATTAATTTATACGACGTTCTAAGATTTTAATATTTCTTACACATGTATATAGTCAAAAAAAAATCTACTTTTAAAAAGTAGATTTTATATTCCAAATTGTATTGCAAACAAAACAGTCTCGCTCTAGACCAAAACCTTTAGTACAAATTATAAATGCAGGTAATGCCGCCAGGTAGTTGAATTATCTGAACAAACAATACATCCGGCGCCGCGGTCAACACAATATCTATTGAGGTAGGACACGTGCATACAAATGATAACAATAGAAATACCCAAAGATATAGTGTTTACTTAAGATCTCTTGATTACAGCTGTAAAGACTTGAAAAAAGGTTGAAATTTCGTTTAACTGCAATACATTATAACGTCAATACGTATCTTTAAACACAGTCTTAAACAATGTCTACTAGAGAATTGTGTGAAGTAAAAGTCTAAGATCAAAATATGTATCAGTATTGCTGTACTCATGTATTTTTACAACACGCAAATATACAGAATTTACAATATTCTTAACCTACATCGTAATAATAATAAATACATAATTAAAACAAATTAAAAAGTTTGGTCCCTGTGGCATTACTTATTCGTTGAGTGAGAAAAGCACCAACTCTGGGGTCACGAGTACTATCTACTAGGCACCAACTTAAATCTTTAATAACTGCTTGTGCAATTGAACCTCACGGCCCAAGAGTCTCTACTCCAAAGGGAACAAAAAGTTAAAGGAAATATTATGAATGAAAATATTTGAGCCGTTTATTATTTTCCGCCTGCTCTGAGGCCACGCTAGCTTTTGTGCTTGTAAGAGGGAGGTAAGACGGAGCTAACGTGTCCACACAAGTAGCACCCCACACCGAAGCCCGTCCCATACAAATTAAATATATATTTTTACAGGTTCCAATATCCTGCGGACACTGGATTTTTTTCTGGATTTGTCTCCATAAAAAACCTATCGAAAATAAACACAACAATCAAACCTTTAAAGTTAATTCCGATAAACATTTTTCATAAAGGCCAAACCGACAGAGTTGCACAAAAAATAATCGAATCCGGCCTATAACTCGGAATGCGTTCAGAAAATATTTGCATAGTGAGTTAGACCGCCCTGCTAGCTCCGATATCAGCGGTTCGATTATGTACGTGTTTACATTTCTTATCCCTTCACCCTCCACAGAACATTGAGAACGGTATGGTCAGCAACCACGCATAACCGACGCACCGTTGGCAAATTCAATATATTAAAATCACCGTTTAATTCATTATAATATCTATTTACAAGTTGAGTTATGCATGAAAATCGTTAAAATGAAAGAACAAATGTTTTTATATGGTCAAAAACAAATGAGCTTATTTCTTAGAACAACTACCAAAAAGGTTCAGTTGTGTAGAATTCATCTCTACTAATATACAGTCCTGTCTAAATAGATCGCAATCACTAAGTCATAAAAGCATGGTCAAGTATACAACTAGACGTTATTTTAGTAAACTATGAACTACTGATATACTGTGGCTCGTTGTTCAAATAGATTAAATGTTACATATGAAATACCAATGAATTCCAATCGACAATTTAAATTAAAGATAAATTAAGAGTGCTGCACACTAGTCAAACACGCTGTTGTGACAAACAATTTATTGAAAATAGACTAAATATAATTAATAGACAAGATACAACAAAAAAGTTGTTTTAATATAATAACATTGTAGTGTTCCATATATGCAAGATGTAGATGAATTTAGATAATATTTAGACTTATACTACAGTATAATTGGGGAGTAACGGAAGAACAGAACTAACATGGCCCAATCAACCTCACCTGAACGAACGACACTTCGGCCATACCTCGTATTGTGGTGCTGCTAGATAACGGACGAGTATCTGTCGACCGACCAGTGGCGGTATAACCTCACACCTGATCCAGCAACGGATTAGTAGAGTCTACAGCAACCTTGGGAAGAAATAATCCCATAAATGTCTGGGGCAACGGGAAACCACTGCTCAATATTTTTCCCTAGTAGTCAGTAATCAAAGTCTTATAAAACCACGGCCCCGTGTTCCTGTCGTCCGTTTGAGGTAGGGGTGCGAAAGACGCTTAAAGAGACAGACAACCAACTTCCAGTGATGGTGAGGCACTAAAATAAGAAGACATTCAGAGCTTTTTATAAATGTAACGATTTAAATAATAATAATATTTAAATGATCCTAATCCATGGGATTGATTTGCTTCAGTTCAAATATTTACGGCTGCTCTGCTCTACGAACAATTTGTATAACTCAAAACTTGGCGATTAAAAAGAGTGGCGGAGAGTTTCTTGCCAGTTCTTCTTGCCCGCTTTACGCCCTTGACTTGCGAACTGGTAGTAAATGTAAATTTAGAATCAATATAACATATTTTCATAAGTGTACTTGGGTTACCTATATAAAGTTGTTTTAAGTTTGAGTTAGGTCCCGTTTCAGAATTTAAACTGTCCTTATTTTACTGTGAAACTAGAATAGTTGTACTTCAGTTGGTACATTGAATGACCTCTATCCTTCCTATAGCCTTCGCGTACGAAATGTTATCTTAACGTCTATATGCAATAACTGTTCCGTAATAAGCATCAAACAGTTAATGAAGTGTAGAGCAATTAATACTGATTAATCGTGGACTAATGACATTATTATTAATTATGCGGCGGCGGTCCATCAATCTATATTTAGCCAATGCATAGGGGTCAAACTTATCTGGTTTTGTACTGCGATGTACTATCCTATTATAAATAGTACATTGAAACTCCAAATGGAACAAAACCAAAGTTAGAGGAAAGATCTCATATTTGAGCTGTTTATATTTTCCGCCTGCTCTGCAGCCGCGCCAGATTTTGTGCTTGTCCGAGGGAGTCTGGGCCTCAGATTTCGGTGCCTGTTTCATGATCATTTGTCAATATAATAGGCAAGTAGGTGATCATCCTTCTGTGCCTGAGACGCCGTCGACTTTTTGGGTCTAAAGCAAGCCGATTTCCTCACGATGTTTTCCTTCACCGTTCGAGCGAATGTTAAATGCGCACATAGAAAGAAAGTCCATTGGTGCACAGCCGGGAATCGAACCTATGACCTCAGGGATGAGCATGCTACTGCTCTGCTCTAGTAATAATTTACTGGAGAAAAATATATTTCTATTATATGTTCCTAGCTATAATTTTTGTCTAAACAATATTTATTCAGTCTGGCAACAATTATTAATTAAACCAATAAAAAATACTGATCTAAAATCGATATCGATATATCGAAGCGATACTTGACTATATTAGGTGAATTAATATAAATATGTATGCTCTTGCTCATTACAAACACACATACAAAATATCTTTAATATAATATTTTTTATGTAGTAAGAGGCAAACAGGCAGGAGGCTCACCTGAAGTTACGTGATACCGCCGCCCATGGACACATTGCCAGAAGGCTCGCAAGTGAGTTGCCGACCTTTAAACTCTAATTGTTATCATTTATTCACCACAATATCGTACTTGCATATTATAAGTTAAAATAAACATACATTATATACATTCTTCCCATTTATTTCCCATTTTATACCAGAGAGAGTTTTATTTACGAAGACATTGAGAAAAGTTCAAAAGAACATTAGCGACATTGTCAGTCACCTCACGTGTCCCCGTAATATGTGTTCGGCCCCCACGCGATTAACTTTAGGCCCCCTTAGGTCTTTATAAGATTCACACTTGGAATAGATATACTTATTGTTTTGCTATGTACAAAAATAACTATTAAACTACGCCTTGGTGTTCATACACTTATATAATTAAAATATTTTTACTTTGACTTCCATTTTACCCATCGTGACAGGTTTACATTTGACATAGTCATATACTTAAGGGTTTAAATGGGCAGTTTTTTCACAAGTATCTAATAATACCTTGTGTACATAATATAAATAAATAATTTCAGATTTCTGAATCTGTTTCATGTCATAATAGGCTAGTAGGTTGATCAGCCTTCGGTGCCAGACATACATGGTCGACTTTTTGGGTCAAAGACTATATTATCCTTCACCGAGCGAATATAAAATGCGCACATAGAAAGACAGTCCATTGGTGCACAGCCGGGAATGAACCTACGACTCAGAGATGAGAGTCGCTCGCTGAAGGCACTCCGCCAACACTGTTGTGTACATAATATAACAGTTTTAAAAATTTCACTTTTTAAAGTTTTCTGGCAAAGATCATGAAACGTCAAAAGATTGATAAATCTATCCATTTATAGCAGGTCGTTATATATATATATATATATATATACATAAGATTCTTCTCAACGTCGAGCGTCTGACAAATCAGTCCAGGATCGTGACTGCGGTATGCGACAAAAGTGTTGCATTGCGTCTGTATTCATAGGTATAAGAACCAAAAGGTGATTTAAAAGATTTCTATAGGAACCCACCTCAAAAGTAAATAATTTTACGACCTTTTTCATTCCTTTCTTCACGTCATTTATTATAGAATAAAAACAGAGTACTCTTTACAAATCTAAACTAAAAGTTGTAATGTATTGAGACATTTAAAAAGAAATGTTTAAATTACAAATATACTGTATAACACAAATTACATTCACACAACCACAATACAGGTTGAATTCTTAAACAAATGAATAAATATATAAAAAATGTAAACATCGTTTGGTTTTTATAAACAATTGGACTTAGTTTAGGAGTTACCATAGATATACCTATATAATATGATAAAGACAAAACAATATAATTTCACACCACGACCGAATTAGCGCAGTTAAAACGCGAAGAGCAGTGTTGGCCTGTTGGCTTTGGCGTGGGACTCTCATTCCTGAGGTCGTAGGTTCGAATCCACGGCTGTGCTCCAATGAACCTTGTTTCTTTGCGCATATTTTAACATTCGCTCGAACGGTGCAGAAAAACATCGGGACAGGCACAGGATGCTGATCACCTACTTGCCTATTAGGTAGACAAATTATCATGAAACATATATACAGAAATCTGAGGCCCTGACCTAAAAAGGTTGTAGCACCACTGATTTAATTTTTTAAACGCTGTTGGCGTTAGTAGAATATTAATACCTCACTTAATTCTTCAGAATTATCACAGAGTCGCATTACCGCTTAAATACAAAGAATATCCACATTTCAATAGAATAACTGTAAATAACTAAGTAAAAACAATCCCCGAATAATTTTATTGCTTTATTGCCGTTGTTTATAACCGAAACTATTTATTTATTAGAATAATGTATGCCGTAATATCTTACCAGATTAATTGAGCAGATACGTTTATGATGTGTGTTTTCACCTCCCTAAGTAGGTATTAAATCATATAAATAACGTTGTTTTGAACAATAAATTGCACACAGTTGAGGTATACTTGTGAAAAGCTTTTACTTATTATCTTAAGTCCTAAAGTCGCATCCCTAAGAATAAATACCACTATTAACAGACCTAGCAATGGTTCTATGATCTATCAACCGTCGTTTGCATTTAATAAATTCATAAATTTTGTAAGAGTTTAATTCCCTCATAATGATTATGTATCAAATATCCAACTTTAAAGTTACGTAAAAATCTATTGAGCTATCTATTTATAAAAATTGTACAACGGTTCAAGTCTCGCAGGAGACGCCCTTGCGCTAGTCGCGAGAAAATGCCTATTCCGGCCTAGCTACACTAAATCAGCCCTAGCTGAGCTGTAAAGGCCCTTAAGGCCGACAGCGAGATTTAAAAAAAAAATTATTGGTTGTTTGTAAAGTAGGTTTACGATCGAGATCTTTACGTGATAACGTCTTATTGGTGATATAAGTTTTTGGGAAGTAAGGAATTAATGAAGATAACAATTTTTTCAAATTTTAAATTACATCTATCGTTTTATTCACACTTTTGATGATACATTTCGGGTGTAAAATGACAAGTTTACTTATTCGACTATGATATACATTTTTCTTCATACATACATTCATACAAATCTCCATTCGTTTGTATGCCGCTAGAGTGAGAGAGACGGGAGATCGGTCCGTATCTCTCTCGTTATACCTGCGATCGCGCTCGTGAGGTTTTGGTGTGACACAAGTGTCTGAACATGTCACCCGACTAAAACGATTTTAAAGACGTTATCACGTCAAAACAAAATAAATTGTCCCTTATATTTAAAACTCGATATAAATAAATCTTCACTTAATTTTGTATCACATCATGCTTACATATGTATGAATGATATAGACATATCCTAGCTATTTGATTTGCATCAAACGCATTTTATGCGTCTTAAATTACTTTAAATCACCCCACTATGACTTTAAGTCTAGACATAACAAATTTCCCGAATTTTTCCGACAAGGGTCCAACCCTTGCCTTGCCATTCGGACACCACTTAAATCGGCAATAAAATCGCAATTCAAATACGCGTTATTAAACTTTTTATTATATCTAACCCTTACCAATCGGCTAATGCACCATATAGATTGTTTAACGAACACAACTATAAAATCGCCATGTTTGTAGTGACATTTATGTTCTGCGCACACGTCACTCATATTTCAAGGGATACCGTGTGTATAGTTTCAAATAAACAATACACATGATTACACACACCGCCCTGGTCATAAAAGTCCATGTCTAATAAATTACTGGCTAAATATAACTATGGTAAGATGAATTTATTTTACATTGACATAGTAGATCGCGGTACAGTAAAAGATTTATCATTTGTATTGTTAAATTGTATATCACCAACAAAGCTTTTTATAAATTTGACGATTATTTAAATGGTCATAATCCTTGGGATTGATTTGCTCCAGTTCAAACAATTTGTATGACTCAAATCATGGCAATTAAAAAAAAAGGCGGAGAGTTTCTTGCCCGTTTTGCTTGCCCGCTCTACGTCCCTGACTTGCGAACTGGTAGTAAATGTAAATTTAGAATGAATTTAACATATTTTCTGTTGACGTTCATAAATGTACTTGGTTACATATTTTTTTACCTTTAAAGCGCGAACCTAACAAATTCTAAACAAACAAAAAATAGATTATTAAAGTACAAGGAAATATTATATTATAATTTTCATGAGTAAATATTATGTCCTATGTCGAGACAAGCGCCAAGTGAGCTTCAAAATGCAAGTGTTGAAAGTACACTAGGTAACTACACTAGAATTCTACATTAGGTAAAGCCACACTTTCATAGGTTTTATTTGTCAATAATTGTAAACCCAACACATTTAATCCCAAAAAACAATCCCATATATCAACATCCCCTTCGAAATTAAACCGCCTAAGCTAAGACATACTACCATACTTTGCACTATTTTCGCCTCTAAATCTTTTTAGATACGTCTAGACGAATTAATAATTCTAAGGATTACATTTCTGGGCGCCGAAAGAACAATATTTTCGAGACTTTATGGACTAAATTATTGTTTATTAGCCTAACTTAGTATTTATGATAAACAAACGAAACTAGATAACGACGAAACGAGCGATTCTTGTCGATTTATGAACTTGTATCTGGTTTATCGCAGAGAGATTATTCTCTCGACTGTAAGTAAGCGCCTTTTGTATTCCTGTATGTAAAAATGTATCTATTGAATTGAGATATCCCTAAGGATGAATTGATTAAAAGGTCCAATATTTACCAATATATTATTTACTATACCATGTAATTATTTTATGTCTATGATTTGAAAATATTATTACCTACGTCTTAAGGTTAGACAACTTCATGCTTTTATATCAGACAACCGTTAACCATAGTGAGATTTTTAATAACTATTTAATATATTCAAAATTGAAATTCAAAATCATTTATTCATTTAAGTAACACAATGTACACTTATGAACGTCAATAAAGAAATACATATTCTAATTCTAATTTTACATTTACTGCCAGTTCTCAAATCAAGGGCGTAGAACGGACGAGAAGAACTGGCAATAAACTCTCCACCACACTTTTAGATCGCAAAGTTCTTTGTTTTACAAAATGTAAGGAGCTGTACCCATTACACCATGTTAAACTGTCCAATACATAATAAATAATCTACCTCGTTACGAAGCAATTAATTACGAAACGGCTAACTCTCAGTGACATTTATTGTAATGCTATTGTTAAAAGCTCCTTAAATAGATAAAGACCTTAGCTTAACACGGTGTGAAGATTTTGGGATAAGAAAATTAACATTTGAATTAACTAGCTACCTGATTTGCCTTTAAAAAGATAAATTACATTTGAAAATGTCCACTTATAAAGTATAATTATAATTTTTTTTAAGTTATAATCGGAACGTAGAAGAAATAGAGTTTACAAATTCGTATGTAGATTAGCTTAATATTTATATATATAAATAGATTTTATTTTGTATGTACTGAAGCGATTCCCTTACAACCGTAGATTGAGGGTAGAATATTATATAAATACTAGCTGACCAGGCAAACGTCTTTTTGCCATGTATATCATTTATAATAAAAAAATAGGGGTCGATCGTAGAGGGGTAAAAATTAAGGGTTGTATGTATTTTTAATGCTGTATCATAAAAAAATAGAAATTAAAAATTTTGTCTAAAAAATAAAAATTAAAATTTAGGGGTGGTCTACCCCTAACATTTAGGGGGATGAAAAATAGATGTTGGCCGATTCTCATAGATACCGGATAAGCACAAAAAATTTCATCAAAATCGGTCAAGCCGTTTCGGAGTAGTATGGCAACGAAAACTGTGACACGAGAATTTTATATATTAGATTTAAAGCAACCAAACCAAACAGTAACAATTGAAATAGATTCATACTTCGCTCCGCTCCAAATCAGTTCCCACATTAATCTAAAGAAAAATCTAACAGAAAATTGCGTTTAAAATCTTAGAAATCCGGACAATGCAATACGTTACAATGGTGATCACAATCAGGAGGCAAAAAAGATTCGGGATAATTGAAAAGGGAAGGTGGGCCATCTGCCGCATTCTGCGTTATATACTTACGAAAATAACGTTGCGAACATATTGACACATTCGCAAAGTTTAGGGTTATTGAAAAGTTCGAATTTCGAACATTAAGCTTCAAATTTCCACTTACGACGGTAGCGGATGACGAAAAGCTCTTTATGTAAAAACATTGAACTTGGCTACAAAATTGATCAATCTATAATCTCTCTCACAAAAACACTTTCCCCAAAGATGCATATATATATTATATATTATGCATACGAAATGTCGGAACTATGTAATATTATTATATGATTACTAAATATATACATAAATTTGTTGTTGAAACAGTTGACAGAAGTAAGATATTTAAGGCTGATGTCAAAAATATAAAAGTTAAGGAAAAACCTCCTTGACAACTTCTGAAACTAGATTCAAGTTTGACATTAGAGTCGTAGTTTAATAATAGATTTCAATATTTGTAAAACTATAACAATATACATTGTTTGATATATAAAAATAGTATGTTGTATAGATATATATATACTTTACATTGTCGCCATATAGGCCAACTTTACCCTAAGGGTCCGTAATTTCTTTAGCGCACGTGTTTCGAATAAAATCGAACAAAAAAGTCTTTTGGTACAATTATATAACCGGGATTATCTTTAGCTTTGTTCAAATTGGCCATGGATGTTTTACTAAACAATATTATTGTGAAGAATGCTTCGAAGAATTTGTTATTTCCTAAATAAATACTGGAGACAATAACAATAGATATCTTAAACGCCTGCCCTAAAACAGACTTGCTACAAATTACCTAAGTTGCGGTCTCCTATCCATTTTTCTCGTGATTTTTCATCTAATTTTAAAATAAATAATAAAATTATTTCTTTATTATTATATATATATATATATATATATACATATTACATACAATTCATATATAAAATAAATCAGTGGCGCTACAACCTGTTTAGGTCTTGGCCTCAGATTTCTGAATCTGTTTCATGATCATTTTTATTAGTTTCAAAAATGATCCTGCAGCCTCCAGCATCCACACACACCATCGAATTTTTGGGTCTAAGACAGGTCGGTTTCCTCACGATGTTTTCCTTCACCGTTCGAGCAAATGTTAAATGCGCACATATAAAGAAAGTCCATTGGTGCACAGCCGGGGATCGAACCTACGACCTCAGGTATGAGAAGCCACTAGACCAAAACTGGTCTAATCACATTAGCAAAGATCAATTTGACAAATTTTGAAACCACATAGGTACACAGATCAATTAATATTAAGATTTACCTATACACTTTGAGAAAGGCGGTAAGTAAACACAGTTAACTTAAAATTTAACCAAAATACTCTCAAGCCACACCTTAAATTTTGATTTTCGAACAGCGCCATTAAAGAGCATTTAAATGACAGCTTAAATTCGCGTTAAAAATGCGAACGCGTGAGAAAGCGTTCGAACGTGCCCCGATATACGTCAAAAACCGGATTGACAGATAATTTCACAAAAAAACCATTTCCTTCAAGTCAAGAGATTGGTTGATTGAGATAACTCTGTATGCGATTTTTCAAAATGTTTAAGTCTTCAAAATACCTATATTCATTTAAAAAACTAAACCAGCTTTCGCCAGCTTTTTCTTTTTTAATAAAACAAAGCAAGTCACAGTTTACTTGAATAAATAAAATTACACTCCAACTAGAACGAATCATAGATAAATTAACCGTTATTAAAAAAACCGCATTCGTAAATTAAAAAAAATTAAATATCTTATATTCGTTTGGTTTTCTAAACATTGTTTTATTACGTATCGTACATAACCCCTTCGTTATTAATTTGTTAATATTCAATTGTCTGAAACAAAATGACCTTAGTGATTAAAAAAAAAAATCATGAACACTATGAATTAAATACATATAATTAATTTTTTCGTGAATGCATAAATAAAAATCGGCTCGTAAATAGCCCGTCCATAGGCTTACAAATTACAAAGCACTTGCACTTTGCACTTGTATAAATTCCGTCGAATTGATAACCTCGTTCCGTCTTTTTGAAGTCGGTTAAAATTTGACAGATTGTCAAAGATTAACGACAAACCAAATAATTAAAGCGTCACATAAATGTATATAGTAATGTTCAATATAGTAAATAAGTTTCAGTAAATAATTTTTTTTTTAATTTATATCTTTTACAGAATAATATAATAACATCATGTTACATCAGTAAAAATGCTGTGTTTGTATAACTCTAATAGCGGTCTTGTTGAGAAACGCGACAAATGCCATATAAAATAGTTTTTCAATTTACTTTTTTATGTTGGTTAACGTTAGGCTCATATTGTCTCATAACTGAGTACCTACTCCAATCATTAGCCGCGGTAGCAAACCTCAACTAAACATAAAAAATATCTAATTATGGTATGTTTAAAACGGTTCAATTCAGCTACAAACATTGAAAAAACTTTTCAATCCTCCGATTATATATATAAATAATTTAATTATATACTAAATGGCTTAACCGTTAACACTAATGCGTCGTTATTTATGAATTTACTTTTATGGCCGTAAAATGCAGTTTGAATAACGCCAATAACGAAATAAAGGTCAGCGTCGTATAAATTACTTTTTATTGTTTCATATAACATTAGCTTTTCGTGTTTAGCACTTAATTTATTTTGATAACACGTTACATGTTTTGATTGTGTTCATATCAAAGTCAGCCGACTGTTTGATGTAGTGCCTTTAATTAAACAAACATTTAAACATTCATTATGTAAATATATAAAGAAACGTACAGTGAAGGGATTCATAGCACACCTCACACACACCCTCACGTACATTAACCCTTACACACCATCACACAACACAGCCCAATTAGGTTACTTAGTTAAATGTATTCAATATTTTTTATTGAGGTTTACTTTTCATAAATGTTTAAACCGTTTTGTATATAATATCCGCCATTGTTTTTTATAATATATAATTTTAAAGTTATGCAACTAACTATGAATTCATTACCAGTCAGACATTACTTTAAACTCTTTCAATAATGAGTTAATCTTAAAAGAACCGCCAAGAAACTCAACTAATTTGAGTTTATTTCCGTCAAAGATTTATCTAAATCTGTAGTACTAGCGTCTAGACAATATTAGACAAATGTTTTCGTAATTCATATAGGACTAAAGGCCGTTCGTAGCCACCATACATCTGTATTAAGTAGTTATTTCTCCAACCTGAATAATATATATATTAAAAAATATAAAAAATTAATGGCTCTACAACCTTTTTAGATCTGGGCCTCAGATTTATGTATATATTTAATGATCATTTGTCAATCAAATAGGCAAGATGATCAGCCTCCTGTGCCTGACGCACACCGTCGATTTTGAGGTCTAAGGCATGCCGGTTTCCTCACGATGTTTTCCTTTACCGTTTGAGCGAATGTTAAATGCGCACATAGACAGAAAGTCCATTGATGCACAGCCGGGGTTCGAACCTAAGACCTCAGAGTCTCAAGCTGAAGCCACTGGGCCAACACTGCTCTATTTTACATTACATGCATAATAATAATCCAGTAGCTCTTACTAATTAATCCAGACCGCTCCAGAGATATTGTATCGCATTCCTGACGATCACGTACTATTCAGGTATTATGGTACACATACCTTCATAAATTTGTTTTTGCTAGAGTCGAGTCGGCATCACTGATGTCCGTTAACTTAAATAATTGGGGTGACCATCATTTCCAGTTATATCTACTACGCATTATTTATCTATGTATAATTATTTTATGATAGAAGCGCATTATTTCAACTATTACGTGACTTAATTAACACATGTCAAAAGCATTTGCTGTGTATTTGACTCGCACAGTCCCATTCTCCGATTACTCTCGCAGCTTAATAGTTATCTCTTCGCCGGAGAACGACCTATTTCTAAAGCGTATGGAAGTAATATACTGTGATTGAAAAACGTACCTCCAAAATATTAATGTAATAGGAAATGGTATTATCATATAAAAACTTTTAATTGTATAATGTAGTATTTACTAATAAAATTAGGCGTATGTTTGATGAAAAGAAATAAATTAATGTCCTTTTCGATTTTCAATTGTCTAAAAATGTCTGATAAACTTGCGTCTTCTTAATATTACTTGAATTGAATGCAAATATCTATCTGTCCCACATCCCATTTACATATGACAGCCATTTTAACATCACTCTTCCTTCATTCCACACTAATAATTTTATGAACTACAATTTTCTTACCGATATTAGTCTTAATAATATAAAATTATCCATATTTACCGTAAAGTATTGCCTCACTACAAATACCTTAAGATTTTCGTCTTGCATGCGCGCGCGTTGCAATTTTTACGTTGTAAAAAATTACGGTAATATATAAGATTGAAAAAGGCTTAATTATTATGAGATTTACTACGGTTTTTATTGAATTTAACTGATCCATCCGACACGGTTACCTTTGCGTTTAAGATGTTTCATAAAAACTAAGAATACCTTATATCACAGCATCCGTTGTGTACCATGAGATAAAAAGAGACGAAACGACTTTGATTACGAGTGGGAGATTTATTTTTAGGGGATTAATGTATATTATTACTTATGTAGGCGTTATCACAAATAGAAAATTAATAAAAAAATATTTTAACAAAAAAAATATACTTTAAATTATCCTTCGGCGTTTTAATCGGTTAAAAAGGGCCGTATGCTTACTTTAGAATGTAAAATTATTAAGACAATTATATGATATATATGATATAGGTATATATACAGTAACTAAAAACAAAAACACACAAAACTCACCAAATCAAAAGACTATATCAAAATAAAATTTCCAATACGCAAATTAGCGTAATATAAGGAGAATAAAATAGTAATTTAAAAACGTTACTATGCAGCCTAGCCCTAGATTATTACACGCCAGTGAGTCTAGAATTCTAGACGGGAAGAGCTTTTTTGTTGGAACTTAATCCCGGTGGGGTCAAAACCTGTTTCTTGTTCTCTTGTTACTGATTGATGTCTGACGTCAGAAGTGGTCTAACCGGGAATGACATGACCAACTTGTTTAGTCAAAATAGACGATAGATATAAATTGACTCTTTAACTACTATAGATGAACGCGCTGGAAATTTACGTAAAAATTTAAATAATTATGTTACTGAAATTAGGGATAGATTCAAAATGTTTCGTATAAAAAAAAACATTAGTGTCAAAAATAAGTTATAAAAAAATTACTCAAAGCTGTCATACATATACAACGCTACAACCTTTTAGGTCCGGGCCTAAGATTTTTGCAACTGTTACGCGATCATTTGTATTTTCTAATACGCAATAAGATAATCAACTTTCTGTGCCACAGGTTGAAATTTTGGGTTTAAGGTTTTCACCGTATAAAATCCATATGTGTCTAACAAGGGCTCCAAATAACTACCTCAGGCATGAGTATCACACGCTGAAGCCATTATACCAACGCTGCCTTTAAATTTTGAAACTATGCTTGAATATTTGTCTTAGTAGAATATTTACTTTTTATTATATATCTCGTTTCCATACTCTCGACAATCTTACTAGTAATTGTAAGCCATTGTTTTGACTGTAACGCGATAGCACTGAAGTCTAAGACGTTAAAACCTTTCAAAAACGGCACGCGACCACAGCGAGCAGCTTGCAAACATTTCCAACCTAAACATACATTAAATAAATACTACATCACTACAATTTTCTATCTTACACACGTTGTATAAAGACCAAAATTCCTTGCGTGAATTTGGGCATATGAATTTGTGTCTACAATGCATTCGCTATGCACCAATTTTTTATAGGTTTTTATAAGACGTTTTTGTGCAAATCTTATTGTACAATACAGGACAAAGCGTCACACACCTGGCGAGAAAGTCGCGTTCAGAGTCCCAACCGCCACATAAATCTCTACTATCCTACAATAAATAAGGGCCCAATTGCAAATACTCGCCCGTGGCAAATTCCACGCAACAATAACGTCTTAGTACAATAAGACATTTGAGTTACGACTTGTCAATCGTTTGAGAATCGCTCTATTTTTTTTCCTGGCAGGTGATAGAAGTAAAATTCAATTATTCGCCCATTCATTGATGAATTATGGATTCTTTTCCGTTGCCAAGCGGTTGTTACATAAGGTACTTATACAAATTGATCGTAAATTACGAAATAGAATGAGCCCGGCCCATTATGTGCTAGTAATACATCTAGAAGGACATGACTGACAAACTTCGTTAAGTGTTATTGAAATTATATGACCGTTTATGTTTCTGGAAGGAGGTTTTTGTACTATTAAATATTGCTAATCGTAAATTTATTTTATGGCTTTTTGACGTTGAGTTTATGATCAATGAAGGCGAAACCTTACTATCACCTTATATTTTTAAGGTCCTTAGAAGATAAATAAGCACACTCGGCGTAAGAGGTCGCAATTGCTAACAGTGATCTCGTACATTTTTATTAATAGAAGCAAAATTCACGAATCCTGAATACTATTGCATGTGAGATTGATATAGTTCCAGACTGGCTGAATTCACAAGGATTGCATTATTTATAATTTGTTATAAAAATGTTTGGGTTTTATATCTTTTATATATACATACATATATCGATATACAGTATAAGATAAAAGTTTTATATATATATTTTTTTTTTTTTTTTTTTTTCTCTGCGTTTATTTGCAATCAGCCCCAAGGCTATGAGCAAATTTTTTCTGTGGTGCTGTCATGTGGAGTGACTTCCCATTGGAAGCATCTACTCATCTTCTGTCTAGAGCTACTGCCGGTCTTCTAGCTCTAGAACATGGTGACGTTTTAGTCGACTCACATACTGTCTAATGGTGAGTTGGCGAGCAAGTTTATTCTGGTGACAGCTTAACCGCTCTTTGTATTTAGCTGCCAGTCTCCGGATTTCCTCTTTGATTGTTCTCATGTTAAGGTGCTCGTGAACTTCATTGTTTGTAATGTACCAGGGTACTTCTGCAACTGCTCTTAGGATCTTGTTCTGTTGTCGCTGGAGTATGTTTATGTTGGTATCACTTGCGTTGCCCCATAGTTGGAGGCCATATGTCCAAATGGGCTTAAGGATGACTTTATATATAAGAAGTTTGTTATCTGAGAGAGAAAGTCTTGAGTTTCTTCCTAGCATCCAGTAAAGGCTGTTGTACTTTAGCTGTAGCTCCTGCTTTTTACATTTGATGTGGTGCCTCCACGTTAATCCACGATCAATGTGTAAGCCAAGATATCTTACATGGTCGCTGTGGGGCAGAATACATTGGTCCAACTTTACAGGTGGGCAGTCTCCTCTTCTAAGGGTGAAGGTCACGTGTACTGACTTCGCGACACTAGCTTTTATTTTCCATTTTTGCAGCCTAAAGTTAAAAGTAAAAAAAGTAAAAACTAAAGTTATATAAAAATATATAATAAAAGAGCAGTGTTGGCCTAGTGGCTTCAGCATGCGACTCTTATTCCTGGGGTCCTAGGTTCGTTCCCCGGCTGTGCACCATTGAACTCTCTTTCATCACGCATTTAACATTTGATCGAACGGTAAAGGAAAACATCGTGAGGAAAGCGACATGTCTTAGACCCAAAAAGTCGACGGCGTGTGTCTGGAACTAGAGGCTGATCACCTACTTCCCTATTAGATATAAAAATGGTCATGAAACAGATTCAGAAATCTTAGGTATAATACCTACAGAGGTTGTAGCGCCACTGATTTTTTCCAATGCTGGGGAAATCCAAGTTCTTGATACCACAGGAACAAGACGCCTAACCCTAACCTTTTGAGTTACTCAAACTAGTTTAGTGAATATAAGTAGTAACTAGCGTTTAAGATACAGGCTAGGCCTAGTTTAATCGCTAGTGCACATAGAATTATTTTATGTACGAGATTGAACAAAATTAATAGTGAAAACACAACGATTCGTTGCATATTGTATGTTTATAACCTTTAGAATGTAAGTACCAAATGTTTTTCGTCAAATAAAGTGTTTTTTTTTTTGTTTTTAAGTACAAGTGCAGTATTGTGTGTGCACAGTGTGCGCGGACACACGAACACAGTGTCAAAACATTATAGAACATTAAGACTATTAATGAACATAACCTTAGTTTAAACTATTCACTAGTATTAGAAAATTAAGTCAACATAATATTACTTGTTAGTGATAATTATTCTATAGGCTAGATTGTAATTCATGTAAAGCACTTTCTTTTATAAGCTTTATTGTACGAAAACAAAAATCGCCTACGAGAGACTACTAAAGTAAACAAACTAACAAATTATTTGTATTAACAATATTTTCCTTATTTATAAAACTTCAAATAATTTAAACCCATTGACACGTTTGTTTATTTAGAAAGTGACAACAAATATTGAATAATTCTGAATGTGATTATAAGATCAGAGGTTACCTTTTAAAACTATCCAGCTACATAATTTATTTTTAAACTAGCATTAGCCCGGGATTGCACGGCTAGAATAATGTTCGACAAAAAAAAAAGATAAAAGGTTTATATATACAAATTATATTATGAATATATTGAATAAAGAGTTGAAAGCTTATAAAGCAATAATAATTATTATTTTTGTTGTTCTTATGTAGGTAAAGAAAATTGTAGATATAATGTTTATTTAATTGTTATGATAACTAATAAACGTTATTTACATATTATACGTGTATATTACCCAATAATAATTTAGATTTAGTGTTGTAGGAGAAATTATTGTAACGACAGCAGTTCTGTTCTCAATAACTAGGTATTAATTATTCCGCGCTATCACAAAATTTCCGATATCCGCGCCACGGATTTTGAGAGAACTACATCAACCTTGTATAACAAAAATATCGGTATCGGTGTCACTGACACTATTGCAATTTACAGAGTACGTATTATAACTTAAGGGATGTCATTAAGTAATAGACAATAAGGGTAAAATTAAAATTTCGTAAAGAGAATGTATGAAATATTAGTATTTTATATTTTATGCAAAATAATTTAATGAAATATCAAATGACGAATTGTAAATTAAAATGCCACGTGTTTTTATTATCAAAGAAAAAATATATATAATTTGTATTAATTTTCGACACTTAATATTTTAATGACAATTAAATACATGAAATTCCTAACATATCTTCCTTTTTCCCTCCCTCTAAGTCTCGGAAAAAGACTTAAAAATTAGTTTGCCAAAGAAGTTTAACTCCTGACATGTGTACTTTGTACGCACAAGGCAGACGGGCAGGAGGCTCACCTGATGTTAAGTTACTTTTAGGTTACTTTATGCTTAATTAAATAAAAAAATAAATAGGTAGAATGCAGGATTGACCCCGATGCAACAGTCGCGGTTTTGTAGGAACTACCTAAAGTGAGTAATGCCCTGTCAGCACTGTGTAAAATTTAACTGACAAATCAATCCGACGATACAAATAGCATGTTAAATCGGTCGTATTGAGTAATACGAAGTTAAAAATACATTATTATTAGCCATAATCAGGGCTAAACTATATCTGTTTTCCTACATAAAGTAACGCGCATTTGTTAATCTTTGACTAAATATTTTGATGGTGTGCACAAAAATTTTAATCTCTCAGTAGTAAATATTACTGTCCTACTGTGTACTCTCAGTAGTATTATTACTTTAACATTAACGGATTGTTATGGTCTCAAACATTGTTTTATTTTAATCGTCTAACCGTTGATTTAAGTTTTATTCCCAACTTCCTTCCATATATTACCATTTCTGGACAGCGTCCGGTGCTGTTAACCCTTCCACGTCTTTTGTTTGTAAATAAAAACATTTTAATATGTTAAGTTGTACGTGAGTCACACGGCTTTAAAATCACAGCTGGTAGCCGAGTTTTTTACGGATACATAAAATCTGCAATGGGGTTTTATGTGTTTCGATGGACTTGTATATTCGCTTACTTACCGTCGATTCTATAATTTGTATAAAGTTATAATTTGATTATCATTTTGTCTGCTAGTTATTGCGAGAAATGACTAAACAGTTGTTGGATTAGAAATTATGTTTGATAAATTAGAAACACTGGCCTATAAGAATTAGTAATTTAAAAAAGTACAATATGACGAATTTAATGAAACCCATACCAAATAAGTACTCACTTATTTTACTCCTATTAAGATGGAACTGGGTTTGTTTATTTACGATTACAAGCAATGCCTGATTATAGTATATTTGTGTCCGGATTTATTTTTTTATAAATACATGTCGTCTTTAAACATAAAAACCAATACAATCCTATTAGTTTTTATATAGAAGTATAAGGTACTTCTTTTAATAACCAAACTGAAGTATCAGTACGAACGTAATGTTATAAGCAGGTTAAAAATACTTGTCAACATCCTAATTTAAAATCGCCTTTACGTCAAAACTATGTCAAAACTTTCTCAAAAATTGTTTTGTCGCTATGAAAACAAGGGATTACATATTCCTAAAACAATAAAATTTTAACACGCTCCTATTTAGATAATGATCTTTATGACCAGCCTTTCCTACTTTCCTTAACAAAAACTAATGTTAATGTTCAGTTTGTATTCTGTAAGTATTTTTAAACGTTTTCTTAGAAAACTTATTTGCATAATAATCGCCTTTGACTTTGTAGGAAATCATTTAAAGGGTCAAAGTTATTAATCATTTATATATGGTATATATTGTATAAGTATGACCACTATAATCAAGATTTATTATTACATCATTTTAAATTCTCGTCCATTGTAACGTTATTAGTTAATGTTAATACAAAAGGTAATAGAACAATCGATTTGATATATTTAACTGAGATGCATTGACTTCATTTCGGAGGTATGTTATGTGAATGCGAATAAAATTCTCACATCTGTCAAAATCCAATGTGAATCTGACAGATAGGAATAGTTTGGTTTTATCTTGTTGGTACTACAAAGTACCAACTGGAACTTTTTCAGTTTCCAAAAATTTTGGTTCTTATACGTCGCATTTAAATTAAATTAATATTTAAGTACTATCGAAGAGTGATATTGACGATTAAAGACTTGTAATAATTTATAATTATTTCAGAAAAAAATTCTAATTCAGAAAGACAATTTTCTTTTTATATTTGTGAGTTAAGTGTCTAAATTAAATTTTACGCAATATTCAATTAGTAACCAAACTTGTAATAATAACTTTAATTCTAATTTTATTTCTATAATTTTATTTCTCATGATATTCCCTATCTTTTTTTTTTTTATATAATTTTATGGCCTGGTAACGAGAATTCCCTATCTTTATCAACAAATATAGCTTTTAAAAAGAAGCCAATACAAAACAACTTATTTAAGACAAGTTGCGCCATCTATTGACAAGAAGCTACAGCAAACAAGTCAACACTAGTTTCTTAATTTTGTCACAAGGTGTCTACAGTATGAATAAATATAACTTACCAGCGCCACCTGGTGTGTAGTAGCGAAACTAGTACAACACTTGCTCAGCAATGATGTCATCAACGCCATCTTTTAGCACTGCATCCAAAACACATTTTCACTTCACTTTAAATACTTTTCACGTATAAAATTTAAAATCCACTGATTTCACCAAAATATAAAGCACTAAAAAATCTTCACAAATTATATATTCTCGCATTTTGTGTAGAGGTGTAACCTGAAAAAATTAAGAATATTATATAATGTCATTATTATATATGCAATTAATAATTAAATAATAAATGGAAATAATATTTTAAATAGCCATGAAACCTTATTCTTTGAAATTGCTGATATGAACAATTATAATTTTTTTCTTTCTTTATACAATATATTACTGAAGATAATAGAAATTCAAAGTATTACTATCTACACTTCTAGGATTCTTTATTTAATACAAATTTATTGATTGTTAAATTTAAATGGGATTGTGAAATATTATTTACAAAATACAAAGATAGGTTTAAGAAACTGAAAGACTGAAAAATAGCCAAATATAATTAAAGAGAAAGCGCTCATCAACTTTTTTAAATGCTTCTTTAATATACTGTTTAACATGTGTTTATTAAAATCAACATGGTCCAGAAAGAAATTTCATATAATGATCTAAATGCCAACATGTTTATGAAACATAGTAATAACAATTTTTACTGCTGTTTAAATTAAAGTTAAATTAAATAATATGTTGAGAAATTAGTTTAAAGGCTTTAACAACACAATTATAAGATCTTATGCGTGCAGCATTTCATTTCAAAAGCCTAACCTAGATTCATTTTCTTTCCACCACATGTTCATTTTCTATATTACAATCTCTCTAAGAGTTTGGTATAATAATTAATATCTCATAATATAAGATGTGATTACTTAATAATATATAAATTAACTTCTTACACTTAGAACCATTACATGACTAATACAAATTTGAAAAACACTAAAATAATATGATAATATTTTATTACTTAGATGGAACAAGTTATTCAGCAGGAGACATTCGATGTTTAGATAAGAATTCTCTAGCAAAAAACTACTGTAATGACCTTCTCTAAGTGTCCTCTAAATAGTGCAAGCATGTGTCATCTTTCAATGCACTTGTTAAAAGTCGTAATAATATATATATCCCAATAAAATACTATTTTTACGTACCTTAAGCTTCTTAGTCTTTGTAGGATGTACTAATACCTCTTAAAATTCGATAAAAGTTTTGAAGAAAAATAACCAAAGTGCAATGCACAGGTGAGCCTTAGAGGAACTTTAAAACTTGTTTATTTTATCAAAAAACTGTACTAGGGTCTCACAAGTTTAGCTAAGGGATGATAAGCTTATTCTTTTCCGTTAAAAGCTCTTTCAAACGTAACTTTTCCACTGGGAAACTTTTAAATACGTAGTAAAATGCAAGCACGTGCACTTTAGATGCACTTCTTAGATCAATTCAATAAACAAACGAAAATAAACATTTTTACACAATGTTTGCCGTTTAAGCATTATTCATTATAAATATATTATTTTTTACACTATAATTAAATAAAGTTCATAACCAATTCGAAAATCAGCGGCTGAAAAAACTACACAAAGAAAACATATGATCGATCGAAATCAAATTGAAGTGCACATGGATTTGTCTATGGTTTAACTGTCATTTGTGAAGAAAGAGTGAATGACTTTGAATACAGATACACTATGAACGAATGATAACCTATCTCGCTTGCCAAATGACAAAATATATTTTTTTATTTCTTTAAAAACATAATGAATGTAAAACTAATCTGCATAGCTGCTACACACGATCATTCCAACTTCAACACATCAAAAAATTTATTGAAGTTTACATGTTAGAGTATAAAACATCTAAGCACATAATTTTCAATTAAAACATAATTAATAGTTACAGTAGAATCATGAGATTTACTTACATGAAACGGCGTAATGATATTCTTAGTATGTCCTACAAATTATTAACTATCTAAATCGTCATATATTTGTTAAGAGAACCTGTAAAAAATATTGTGGATTTATATTACCCTTATAATTTTGTAATTTATGAAGTAAAAATAATGATGATAATAAGACTAAAATAATAGTTTAACCAACCGGTTCTTCTTCTACCCAAAGGCTTTCGAATTCTTTTTCAAATTTATTTAAAATATTGGTATTTGAAGTTACTATAACACTTTCATGATTTGATACCATTGCCTGGGTAGACCAGTTCAATGAGCCAGACATTACAAAACCTCTTATAAGCTTGGTTTTTGATGGTTTAATGTGGTTTTTAACAAATTGGGCGTGTACATTTAGTTTTTCAGCATAAGCTTTAAGAGCATTTTTCCTTTTTATTGCTTTAGGGCCATCAATTATGCAAAACTTATGGTGCATTAGAATGGTCTTCTTATTGGTTTGCACCTTTATGAAACCTAGAAATAAAAATATTAATTTTGATTTATTTTTACTGAAAATTTGATTAATTACTTATATCACTATACTTACTATATTCCGTTAGTTTTTTTATTTGTGATGGAGGTGTAAAGGCCATATCACTGTCAACAACAATTCTTACTAGCACATGTTTCTGTCCTAGCCTTATTATTTGTTCGGCAATTTCAGTACTAGTTATAAGGTACATACAAACATCCAATGTCTCTCGAGCAGATTTTATGTATTTTATTAACTTGAAGCAATTTATCTCTCGACTTTCACATATACTAACGTCTTTATTGGCAGGGACTTTTATAGTACGCCTCAATGAGTCATCAGAAAATAATATCACATCGTTAATTTCTTTATTTTTAGTGCAAACGACATCGCTACACGCATCGTCACTTACTGTATCAGTTTCAGTTTTCCTTCCAAGGTTGTAAAAGTATTTACACAAATGTTTCACCACTTGAGAAGCAACTACGACGGCAGCTGTGGATGCTAACAAAACCCTTGCGTTTTTCCAATCCATGATATATTATAATATATTTAATTAGTCTAATATTTTAAAGAAACAGCCAAATATTTATCTTAATTGATTTCACTGAACCTCCACCATGCTTTCCACGCATTTCAATAAAAGCCACCTACAATAACTAAATTAATAAAATAAAAATTATTTTTAAACTACCCTCAAAAAATTATTTTTCAAATAGGTAGTTTGCCAAAACTTTTACACCTTTATTTAAATATGAGTCCTATAACAACGTTTCAAATTTAAATTTATTTTATATTCAATTTATTGTTTTAATTAATAATATTTAAATTTATGATATAAACAATAAAATTTAATTTATAATTTATATGGCAAACCTGTAGAAATGACATATCAATTGTCTTCCATTTGATCGTCGACGTCAAAGTTAAAGTAACCAAGCTTTACGTCAAATCCCTCAATAGAATCAATTCTAATTTACACTTTATTTCGTGTCTATTAAGATTGAGAATGCAGAATATAGAAATTAAACCTGAGGCTTTTCGCATTTCCGAATACCGAAATCCAAATACGTAATTTTTTTAAATCGATTGAAAACGTTGTTTGATGTTTATATTTTAGCATTTATTAATTATAGATACTTTGGTAAAAAGGAGGTTAAATAATAAACATTATTGTAATAGTAGAAGTCATTAATCTTAGGAATAAATTAATTGTTTACGATGTATCGATGAAATAATTAAAAATGCCGAAGATTCCCTACAAGGTTGAAAAACAAAATGAAGAGGACGATTATGAGATTGTTTCATTTGAAGATTTTTGTGACGAACCTCCGACTGCGAAAGAAGATTTATTGACTCTTAATGATAATATTAACTATCGCTTATTTTATGAAAGTGGTAAAGAAAGTAAATTAAGGGATGCTGGAGAAGGATCTGGTACAAATGAGATATTAACAGAAACATCACTGAATGGTCCCAAGGCTCCAAACAAAAAAAAGTCAACATTTGCGCCGTTTTGTAAAAGTGACAAATCACGCAGGGTACCTTTGTTTAGCGGCATTAAACCTAAAACAAGGACTGATGATTCAATGCGAGAACATAGGTACGTAATTTATATTGTATCATTTCTTACCATTAATATTTGTGATTGGAAACATTTGTTTTTTGACTTCTTTGGAATAAAAATATGATGTTATTCAACAAAATGAAACCTATGTAAACTAAAATTATGACTAAGTTTGTCCATATAAATTAAAAATAATTGTTATGAAAATAGTAAACATGATTATTATTAATCACCTTCACCTTTAATCTTAATTTTTTTGTTTTGTCTAAAAGCAGCTAAATTGTGCTTTCATACTTATTGCGTTCAATAAGGTTCACGCATTCTCAATTTGGTAAGACATTGTAATTGTGTGGAATTCTATTTCATTACATTATAAAAATATTGTAAAAATATTATCTAATTTATTCTTTAAAGGGTATGGACTTTCCTTATCTGTATTGTATTACACCAAGTTCATACTGCAAGTAGTTAACTATTTTTGTGTGCTGTAGGTAAATATTATTATGCTACCATAGATTTACAGTTTCTAATACAAAAGTAATTCTCCTACTTTTATGAAGGGTTTTTATATTATATTTTGGGCATAACTATTTTCTTTTTAACAGATATGAGAGATTCTCATCACGGCGTGGCTGCTTAAATCTTTGGTGGGAAAAAGGTGCAGCATTGTTACCAGGAATGCTTGTGGGCGGTTTGCTTTGTGCTCTGGCTGTGGCTACTTGGTGGGCTGTGGCTGGGGCACTTGGTGGCAGATGGGGTGATGATCATTACAGGTATAATTACTCTTATCCATATTGCGTAGTTAGTCATAGTCTCTTTATATTTAAGTCTTACTACTTAGTCTACTACTTATTTTAATTATGTATGTAATTTTGTCAATTTAAGACTAACTGTACCTTATCTTAATATATATAAATCTCGTGTCACAATGTTTGTCCTCAATGGACTCCTAAACTACCGAACCGATATCAATCAAATTTGCACACCATGTGCAGTTCGATCCAACTTGAGAGATAGGATAGTTTAAATCTCAAATTATAGTCGCAATTTTAATTTATTGCTAATTATTTGTCTGTTATTATTTGACAGTCACAAATCACAATTCTAACAGATGGCGCCGCGCTGTGTTGAAAGTACCAACGTTTCACATAAGATACTATTTAACATCTGTAACAAAAACCTTAGCCACAGCAACGCTTGGCCGAGTCTACTAGTATATTTCCAAAAATTTCTTGACTTCGGTGAAACTATGTTTAATCTAATTAAAAATAAATATATTAGTATATTTTAATAGCTATAGTTCACACTATGAGAATAAATCAAACCAAGGAAATCATGTAATCTTAATACCACTTGTAAAAAGTATGTATTCTATTATTTTTCAGTTATTTTTTATTCTAATTAAGGTAACCACAGAATACAAGCAATTTTGAAGTCCCATAATGCTCCGATAACATTGCTTTGTTTATTTCAAATATTTTTAAGCAAGCCTTCTGTGTAGTAGTTGACTTTTAGGTCTGGTACATGGTCCTTTGCTTTACGTCACAGCCATGTAAGGATGCTTATCTACAGCATACATATAAATTTTCAGAAAACTATGGGAGCGAGTTCACCCTGAAGAAGTAAAAAAACCACTTACACCAATGACATTGGAAAAGGTCTGTTAACATATTTAAATATTATATTATTGTGTCTGATGTCTGTATTGATTAATACTTAAATTAACCTGAAAAGGATCAATTTTATAATATTTTGGGAAACAGATTGTATGTTAGTAGCTTTTTTTTTCATTTTCAGTCCACTATGACCCATAAAACTTGAGCGTAGGTTTTATTTTTATTTTTTATTAATTTATATGAAAAATTTAAATTCTTTGTACTATATACAGCATGTTACCTTGCAAATCTTCTTTGATTCTTTTACGATTTACATATTACCTCTCTTGTATGTCAAAATCAATAAATCATTAACATAATAAAATCATTAAATAATTGAAAGGAAAAAAGGCATCATTGCAAGTTTTTGGTTGTCTTTATAAATCTATGTATTATCTTTTAATAGAGCAGTGTGTTTGGTGCCTTCAGTGTGCGATTCTCATCTCTGAGGTCGTAGGTTCGATCTCCGTCTGTGCACCAATGGATTTTCTTTCTATTCGATCGGTGAAGGACAACGTGAGGAAACCGGCTTGCCTTAGACCCAAAAAGTCGACGGCGTGTATCAGGCACAGGAGGCTGTTCACTATGAAAAATACAGAAATCTGAGGCGCGGACCTAATAAGCCACTGATTTTTTTTTATTACAACGCGAGTTCCATTTGTGCCGTTTACGTAATAAGAAATTAAGAACAGGTTATGCTCCTTTTAAAGTTTTAATTAATAAGTAGAATTATTAATACAAAATAAATAAAAACTAGTGGAGCAACAATCATTTCTCTTGATCGCAGATTTCTGTATATTTCTAGAATATGTTCTTAATAGGCAAGTAGATGATCAGCCTTCTGCTCTATACGTTTCACGTCTAACGTATGCCGATAGCGGATAGCAACATATAGGAAGCCCAATGTGTACAGCCCAGATTCGAACGTCCGACCTCAGGATTGAACCCCTCGTAGACATAAATTAAATGAAAATATTCACCTTAGCCCGTCATCACCGAATACCGTTACCACGATCACAACAACTTAAGCACCAAGAACCGAAGCAATTCGACAGATAGCACGAAGAAAGACGTGAAGAAAGGTTTCCTGGTACATTCACCCGAGGTGATGAAGGAACTTTGTGCACGAATTGTTGATGATGAGATGCGATTCGATTGCCATCCGCAGAACGGGGCGAGTGAGGAAGCATGTGTCAAACGAGGTAATATAAAAATAACTAACAGTAACTCATAATACGGGATGGTGGTATTTGACCGTGATAGCTCTTAAGATATAAAAAAATGTTTTAATGGAATATAAGACACAGGTAGGGGGCCTCATAGCCTAGCGGTCTTATTAAGTGGCAGCTAGGTGAGGGGTACCGGGTTCGATTCCCGGTTCGAGGGCAAGTTTTAATTTAATTTGTTCTCGGCCTTTGGGAGGGTTGTGCGGTACCGGGCGAGTGCTTAAACCGTACATGGAGGACACGGTCGAATTTCTGCACAATTATAAACAATCCTACGCTGGCAAATGCACAAATCGTGCCAGAGCCATAAAAAAAAAAAAAAGACACAGGTATCGCTTATTTCACGTCATTAAATTTTAATCGGTAGACATCCCTAATCATCGGTAGAGAATACAGAGGGTGTAGGCCGAGAGAAAAATCCGGAGTAAAAAACTCTCGGTACTCTTTTAAAATAGCAAATCATCATACAAAATCACATATAATATCATGAAATGTATATACCTAGCTTATTTTCAAATCATTTCATAACACGATGTACGTAACTTACTTACTCTAGATTTTTTCACTAACCCAATGTAATTATTTGAGGAATAAAGTATCCTTATATAAACCGAATGTGGTACAAAATTTAACAATTATTGTAATAAAATTTTGATGAACCTATTATGGTCTCATCTCAGATAAATTGTACCTTACATTTGGAGAATTTTTTATAGAAGAGTAATTGAATAATCAAATATAATTGTTTTATTTAAATTGATTTACAGCGATTTTTATATTATACGAATGAAAAAATGTAATACGTTGTGGGATTTGTGGTCTAAATTATATATACTTTTACGTCATTATATTTCGATATTAATCATTTTGTTACTTTTTTTTATGGCTCTGGCACGATTTGTGCATTAGCCAGCGTCAAGTATAGGATTTTTTATAATTCGTGCTTGGCTTTAGAAATTCGACCGTGTCCTACATGTGCGGTTTTAGGCACTCGCCCGGTACCGCACAACCCTCCCAAAGGCCGAGAACAAATTTAAATTAAATTTAAACTTGCCCTCGAACCGGGAATCGAACCCGGTACCCCTCACCTAGCTGCCACTTAATAAGACCGCTAGGCTATGAGGCCCCTATTTTGTTACTTAATATGAAGAAAATAGTGTATAATTTGAATCAAGAATTATATGAATTTGCGAAACTGCTACGCCGGCTAGCACATACTATGATTATCAATATAAAAAAATATTTCAGGTTGTTGTTGGAAAGCCACAGACGACCCATACGCGCCATATTGTTTTTATCCGCCGCAATATGAGACATACCAATTTATCAATAGTACGGAAAATAAACACGGAATGACGGTTTACTACTCCCGATCGTGTGATACAGGATATCCGGAACAATTTGGTGTTGCCAGGATAGATTTTAATTATTTATCCAACGATATATTGCAGATTAAGGTAATTTCAATAGAATTTTGCTTATTTATTTGAATATTTTTTTTAAGTTTTATGTTTTCATTTTCCCTTCATATAAAACCATACACAGTAATCACCCCTATAACACGGATATTTCTCTAGTGTGAACATTATAATGATTTGTCAAGTTCATAATTAGTTTTGCGTACCTTTGCACCTTCAATTGTGTTGTTATAAAATTAAACTAACGTTATTAAATTCGTGCTCCTAGTTTTTGAATAGTTCAACAAAACGGTTTTACGAGATTCCTACAACGCGATTACCTAAAACGCGGTCCAGTTCTGCTGCGTTATAAAAAGAAAGCATTTTTTTATTCGCTGGCTTCGTATCAAATTCGATTTATATGTTATTAATATTAGTCAAAGTTAATTAAATTAATTCATTATTAACCTCAGATATCCGATGCAGAGCACAAGAGATTTGAACCACAGTATCCTGAAGTGCCGACGGTCTACAGTTCGATTTCGGACGTAAAATATCGCGTTAATGTTGATAGTTCCGCTGTTGGGTTCAAAGTTATACGGAACGCTGATAATGTTACCATGTAAGTTTCTCCTATTTTTTTATTTTTCCTAATTCATTTTTTAGGTAAGTTATACTAAATATGTATTAAAAACAGAAATTATTTATGGACAGTGGAATTATATTAATATATTCAATAGAAATTCGTTTAAAATTGCTAAAATCTCCATCAAAATTACAAATTTGCTGAAGTTGGCGGCGCGCCACCCAAACGCGTACAAAAATATTAATTCCAATCGGTCCAGCCGTTTAAGAGGAGTTCAGTAACATATACACGTACAGTAGATTTATATATAAGCAATGCTTTATGAAAAACAATTCCGTAATTAAAAGCTTTAAGCTAACCTAAAAAGTGAAACCAATTTTTCAGCTGGGACGCCCAAAACACAGGTGGATTCATTTTATCAGATAAATTCCTACAATTGTCAGCGGTGCTACCAACTAATTACACGTATGGTATAGGAGAAAAACAAGCGAGTTTTCTAAACGACATGAATTGGAAAACTCACACGCTTTTCAATAACGACCAACCACCTGGCGAAAATGTAAGAAAATCTTCATTTCTTTAATAATTCGTATAATGGTATTTCCTTAATTCAGTGCAGCTATAACGCTTGTGTTTGGTCCTTGGTTTTATTATGTATAAATAAATTTTGCAAGGTGACATTAGAGAACCATTTTATTAGGTAATTGAACGCGATAATAATATCATAAAATAAAATGGAAGCTGTGTGTTAAAACATGTTATTGTTTTTAGCATTGATACGGAATATACGTGTTTTATTTCGAAAATTGCCGCTAAGGTCATTTCATATTAATTGCATGTTTTTAAAATAACTCAGTTTGCAGGGCACAGGTCTTTAGGTAATTAGACTATGCCTGGCAATCGTTGTCGATTTTTGGTCGAATTTCTGTCTAAAAATGCAGGTTAATCAATATTTTTATTAATGTAACGTACGTATATATAGTCAATGTTTCTCACAATTATGCAAAAAGTTTGGTATCGCGCAGCCCGGACATACGACCAATATTTAAACCTTGACTTGTTTAAGATATCGCGGTATTTGATTAAGAGTATTAAGAATATCCATAGCGGTAAATCAATTGCAGCATAAACACACCACAGCCAAATTATGTATTACTTAGTTAAATGTATTGAACAATTTTTATTGATTTTATCCTTTCGTAAACTTTTGAACCTTTTGGTATATATTATGTATTCCATCTTTGGCTATGTCTTTAGTATAATTGTTTTTTTGCTATATATAATTTATGTTAGGTGTAGGATTACGAAATAAATAAATATATGTTATTAATTAAATTTATTTTGGAAAGACGGTGATAGGCAAGTTACTCTAATAACGTAACTTGAACGTTGTTTTCTTACTATGAAAACAGTTTAGCTTATTCATTAGGTATTATTTTTGTGGGTTCCATAATTTTCAACCCAAGAACAGTCTTTTCAACAAAGTTATCGATAGTTTATTTATTTTAATATTTGATATTATTGGTACAAGCTTAATGTATTTAGTTTCCTTATCATGTATCATTATCTCTAATAAACCAATTAACTAATCTTCAAGTAGCACTGTTTACATTGCCAACTGATTAATTCCTTCACAAATAATACTCCCGTATAAGTCGTCAAAATTAATAAAAGGTCATTTATTTAAATGAGGAATAATAGTGGCCCGAGAAGAAAGCCTTGCGGTACACCTATAGATGAACCGAAGCTGTACCATTTAAATTTATAAGTTTTATTCCAGATTCATTTGTATGGATCTCATCCATTCTACTTGGGTCTAGAGACGAATGGAAATAGCCATGGCGTTCTGCTACTCAACTCCAATGCAATGGGTAACTTTTTTATAGAAACTATTAGAGCTAAGACATTATAGTCGACGCATTATAAACTGAGTTGTCACCCTTTATCGATACTTAGCTACCTGTGCACGCACTCTGACTCCGTTACGAGTAAGGGTTGTTGTTTTTCTATAAATAATTTTCTGGAAAATTATTCCTATTAATACTTACATAATTTTGCATACCGATCATACTTATTCCGTTATCGATATGCACCTCTACAGTTCTTACTCACATCACACCTCTCCATAAAACCTGTAAGTGCGAGCGAGACATTTATATAATTATCGAGACCTGATCGAGCAGATAAATATGATTTATGACCCGAAGCCTCAGTTCATAATGCGACTACTATAGTATGCCTAAATCAATTTCACTTAAATTACCTTGATTTTTTTTCACTGTTTTAATTAACAATTCATATGATTGGTTGTTAAGTAGGGTAATAAGTATATATAATATCTTTTTGACGTCACTAGATGTTAGAAAAAAAAGAGATTGTTTAAGAAAAACATGGACCTAATATTAAATACGGTTTTAGTACGTCTTGATGTGTCTCTGACCAAATTTACTAAAAAGCACTTGAAATGTCAAGATAATGCAAAGAAGTTTGGTGTTTATTGTACTAGAAATACTGATTTTTTAAAAATATATTTTCAGATATAGCGCTGCAACCGACGCCGGCCATAACCTACAGAGCTATAGGGGGTGTTCTAAACTTCTATATATTTATGGGCCCGAGTCCGAAAGATGTTATTGCTCAATATATGGAAATTATCGGAAAACCATTCATGCCGCCATATTGGGCTCTCGGATTCCATTTGTGCAAGTGAGTTAATTGAAAAATAGTGAAAACATTTAAGTAATATTAGATACGACCTCCAATTGTTTAAAGAGTATACTCCTCCCGCAAAGGCCGGCAACGCATCCGCTAAAATAACTGCCCTTTTTGCCCGTTGTCTCATTTTCCCTTCTATACTATAAATTAATCAGTTAAAACACCATTTATAAAGACAATGCGAAAATTTTATTTGTATGAACTATTTACAAATGATCATGAAACGGATACAGAAATCTGAGGCCCTGATCTAAAAAGGTTGTAGGTTGTTTCGTTTTTTGGTTTATATTAAAAATACCTAAATGTTGATTCTCAAATGTGGTTCAGGTATAACTATGGATCGTTGAACGTGACTCGAGACGTTTGGCAGAAGAATAGAGATGCTGGGATACCATTCGTATGTATTTCATTATTCGTTGTCATGGTTACGCGATCTCTAGTCCGCGTTTTATAACAGACGTGTTGCCTGAATTTATAAATTGTTTCGAAGTTGGAAGTTATTTTTAAGAAATTTATGACGTTAAATTAATCGCCTCAAATATATTTTGCAAGGCTCAACTCTCAGGCCTAAGAGTTAGTCATTGTAAATCTTGTACGGGGCTATATATATTTAAATAATTATTTGCTCGCATACTAGACGTGCGTTCCAACCCTAAAGCTGTGCGTTCGAACCTCGGACAATATCTGAGATTTGACGCGTGTCAGGCACAGAAGGCTCATCACCTGCTCCTGTATAGGACACCCGCGTCTGTTTCGGGTCTGCGAGGAATGGATGTCAGTACAGATTAAATTAAGGAAAAAAAATTTATAAAGAACAGACGGGCTCATCAGATGTTAAGTGATACGGCTTCCATAGACACTTATTGCCAGGCTCGCAAGTGAGGTTCCGGCTTTTGAAGAATTAGTATGGTCTTTTCTTGGAGGACCATAAGTCGAATTACACATAGTGGTGGTTCGTGGCAAAAACTGTCACTCACTCACTCTCCCGCCGCTGTGATACCTAAAAAAGCAGTCAAGGACATTTGTTCAAGATGTTTGCCGGTATCTGTAACACCAAGCAATCAAGCCGCTCGAAAAGGGCTTTAGCAAAATTGTATACATATCTTATAAAGCAACGTCAAGGCAGTTATTATATCCCATTTTCATACATTTCCAGGATGTTCAATGGAACGACCTGGATTATATGAGTAAAGGCAACGATTTCACGTACGATACGGAAGCTTTCGCCGGTTTACCGGACTTTGTCAAGACTGTACACGAAGCCGGAATGCATTACGTTATATTAATTGGTGAGTATTTATTTATTGTATATAATCAGAATATATTTGTCCACCAGGACATAGAACATATTTATAATGTAAAACCAATGTATATGTCGGAAAAATTATTATTAGTCCATCGATATGGACATCTCATTAGATCGTTTAGTGGGCGTCTGTGGGTAAAGTGCGAACACCAAAGACACGAATTGTACAATATTTAATTAATATTGATTCCTTCTAACACGAAGAATAACATTTTAACTTTAATTTTAAAGAGCAGCTGGTTCAGGGCACCGATCCCACTTTTAATCACAATGCTCCACTGAATACTCAATCTCTTGCGTTATTCTCGGGTATTGCGTTCCCTGAACGCACTGTCCAAAGTTAAATGGCGACTCGAGACATTTGCTCTGCTGTGATTGGTCGTAACAAAATTCGTACTTTTATTCGTTAATGATTCCGAACTATGAAACAATTAAATTATAAGAAACCATATTGAGTTTAAATAAATTCTGATTCTTAATAGTAATAGAAGGAAGATCAATTATTAAGCAGAGCAACAATAAAAATCAACATATAATTTATATATTGCGCGTATAAAACGGCAAAAATCCAAGGATGCTCAATTGGTAGCCGATGCAAGAAACCTGTCGTCGTATACGGGCTGTTAATTATTGTTAGTTTTATTTACCTAATAATTACTAATATTTTCAGACCCCGGTGTAAGCGCCGCGGAAAATCCTGGCGAATATCCGCCATTCGATCTGGGACTCGAAATGGATGTTTTCGTGAAAAATTCAACTGATAAACCCTTTGTTGGAAAAGTAAGTAGACTTTTTACTAGAGAAATGGTTTTCTACTGACATATAGCGGTTCCAAAACGTCCGATCGGAATCATAGGAAAGGATTCCAACGGACGGAATAATAAAAATAATTAAAAACTGGATTGCGACTGTGGCCTGTCTTACATAGGGCAAACTAAACGCAATATGTCCAGCAGACTCAAAGAACACATTGCAGACATAAGACAACGACGACACACAAAATCAGCAGTCTGTGAACACGTACTAGATAGGCCTAATTACTACATACGCTTTGATCAACCGAAAGTACTTGCGAAAGAGAAAAGATTCTTCCCAAGATTGGTACGCGAAGCCATTGAAATCAAAAAACACCCCAATTTCAATAGAGAAGACGGCCTAAAATTGTCAAACACCTGGGATCCAATAATATCCAAATTAAAATCTCAAAAAGAAAAACAATCCGCGAAAGTGTCCTCTACACCGTGAGCCATTTTTGCCAAAACCCTCCATCTTTTAGTCGATACCAACTCCGAGGAAATAAATACAGATAATGCAACTTTCTCTACAGCTGTAAAGCACGCGAAACGTCGGATAAATTTAAAATTATGTCAAATAATTGTAAATTTATAATAATACATAACTTTAATCCGGTAAAAGCGTTTTTCTTTAAATGTGCAAAGGTTATGTTAATCAAAGACAATACTAAATAAAAATAATTATAAAGTACTAGTAGTGTATTTTTTTTTTAATTTATTTATCACAATTTTTGACAGGTATGGAACAGAGTATCCACGGTGTGGCCAGACTTCACACACCCGAACGCCTCCGCGTATTGGAAAGATATGATGGCGGACTTCCATAGAAAAGTTAACTATGACGGCGCTTGGATTGTAAGTTTTTTAACGGAATTTAAAAAAAAATTTTTGTATGTATGTGATATTATTGGATATTTACGGCTATCTATTTTAGCCTATCAAACACGTGTGGTACATTACGTTAGTATTGTTCAAAAATATATAATGGCAAATTGCAACATTAAAGTTGAAATTGAAGTTTCAGTTAAATCGGTTCAGTCGTTTTTGGGATATCCACGCATTTCAGGAACATACTCTGATACTTGAAGTTCACAGGTTTTTGTAGTCGATTTAATTTTTTAAATATATTCGTGATTAAGGTTTTTTAAAATAAAAATTATAGCTTTCACACTTAACGACCAGTACCAAACAATCAGTCGTATTTCCAACGAATCGTTGATTTAAAATATCGCAACGCAGTGTCATTTTTATTGGATTTTCTTTAGGCGCGCTATGAAAAATTGATAAGAGTGAAATTTTACGATGCGCGCGCACCGTTACACAAAATTAACAGAATGAAGTTAGTGGCGCACGTTGGCACGCACGCCGCCGATGTTCACTGTGTATTTATATTTATAATATTTATCCACTTGC
Organism: Pieris melete; assembly: GCA_963693345.1. Taxonomy (NCBI): domain Eukaryota; kingdom Metazoa; phylum Arthropoda; class Insecta; order Lepidoptera; family Pieridae; genus Pieris; species Pieris melete. Next base: position 248,963 of record CAVNZK010000114.1, read on the forward strand.
TTTGAGTTTCTACATTTAAAACACGTGTTTTCATTTTGTTTTCATTATACAAGTGCGAATTTTATATGTGCGTCTGAATTATAATCAGAAGTGATTTAAATTGAATATTTAAATCAATACTTATTAATATTAGAAAATATTTGTGAAAAAATTCATCAACCTTCCTAAGTGCTTCAATACAATTGAGGTTAACTATCCGTATGTATTATTAATAATGCCAAAGAAGTATAACTTCTTACGCGCGTACATAAGTACACGCACCCTTTTTTTTATATTTTCTTTGTCACATTTATTGGTGTTTTAAAAATTATCATTCCTTCAGGATATGAATGAGCCCTCAAATTTCCTATCTGGGTCGATGTATGGTGAATGCAGCCCCGAAGACCTGCCTTACAAGCCCCAGAGCATAGCCGACAACGGCTTAAAACATAAGACATTGTGTATGGACGCGAAGCATTTCGACGGATCGCATTTCGACGTACACAATATGTATGCGATCAGTGAAGCTGTGGCTACGCACGCGTATGTATACTTTCAATTTATTTGGCTCTTTTCAACGTAGCGGAAACACCGTTTGAGAGGAAGAGACGAAAGATTTCTTTAAAAGAGTGCGAGTGGACTATATAAACTAAAAGTACAGAAAACACCAAAATACCACTAAAGGGCTTAACCTTAGTGCCTGAAGGACACCACAAAACAAATTTAAGTTATTTATAAACTTAAGATTAATATAGGTAACCAATAGGTTTTGGTATTAGTTGTATTTTGTAAAAATTTTGTTTTCGAGGGTATGTGTTAAAATTTTGTAAGTACCTTCATATAAAAATTAAATATAACTGTTAGGGCTAAAAAAACTTGACACTTCATAATTCAGACTATTTACGGATTAATAAATAATTTAACCGATTACATAGCTGAGCATGAATTTGTGTAACACAAGATTGTTTTTATATAACTTTTAGATTACAATAGCTATAACGATCCTCCAATACCGAAGTCCGTATTCTAGAATGTCAGTCAATCTTAAATATATTTTCAAGTCCATGTTTACTCAATCAACTTCATATTTACCATTACTATAATAATTTCTTAAACGAATATACGCTATTAAAGAATAGCACTGTTTCGTATACGTTTACGTCAGCAATGTTACCACTTAATCTCATCCTACATTTTCCAGAGCCCTGATCGAAATTCGTGGAAAGCGACCGTTGACAATTTCCCGCGGGTCCTCTCCCGGAATGGGGCATTACGCGGGACATTGGAGCGGGGACGTCTTTAGCAAATGGCATGACCTCAAGGCTTCTATACCACGTATGTGATTTGTTTTATCTTTGGTATTTGTGCGTAATTTTATTTCATTAGTCTAATTGCATCGGTTTAAAGCATCTGTCCCATTTCATGACAGCGTAAACATTACTTGACAGAAAGAGACGAAAAATTCATAAAATAAGTGCAATATCAAATCCTGAGAAACCAAATTATTTTTGAATTTCTTTTCATGCTGGTCCTGCTCCATAAGACAATCATAGAGCCTGGACATAACCAAATTGGTTGCTGATCTAATTATACATATTTTTGTTATTTTATATTTTATAATACCACAAACTAATTATTTATTTTTATCTCATTCACTTTATTGTTTTTTTTTATTACACTTTAACTTTCGACTGTTTCGATATTTGTAAATATGTGAGAAACATTGCTTAATTTGTAAGTAATACTTTGTGCCTATTTTAGTATAGTAGTACATTGTCTTCACATATTATTTGACTAATGTATACAAAATATTGTCAAACCTATTTAAAAAGAGTAAGTGTGGAATTTCTTGCCCATTCTTCTCCACACGAAACTACCTTTTGGAAGGGGCAACTAGAATAATCTTTATATTTTTCTAGCAGACCGGCCAAGCGTTGCTGTGGCTAAGGTTTTTGTTATACATATTACATAGTAGCAAACTATTCAAGGGAAACGGTAGGAGAACACCAGTCATGGGGACCACCATGCTTTTTTGGTGGTTATGCCATTAAATTGTAGCTTATGTGAAACGTTGGTACTCTCAACATAGCGCCATCTGTTAGAATTGTAAATGACAAATATTTTGCAATAAAATAATATTGCGGGTATAAATTAAGATGTAATCCTATCCCTTAAGTTAGATCAAACTGCACACGCAAGTGCAAATTTGATTGAAATCGGTTAAGTAGTTTAGGAGTCCATAGCGGACAAACAACGTGACACGTTATTTATATATATTAAGATTTGACGATCAAAAGTAAAATTTTTGGTGGTCTAATAAATTTTAATTTATCTCTAGGTCTATTTATTTTAAAATTAAAAATAAATGATTTGACTTGACTTGAATTCGTATCGAACATTGACTGTCCTGAAGTGTCCATTAATTTTTAATTAAAATTTATGTAACTTTTAAATTTATCAATTTAAAAACCGTTAATATCCAATTGTAAAAATCTTGGTTAATATTTTCAGAACTGCTAAGCTTCAGTCTCTTCGGTGTTCCCCTAATGGGGTCAGATATTTGCGGATTCATTGGGGACACGACTCCAGAGCTCTGCAAGCGATGGATGCAGCTGGGAGCATTTTATCCCTTCTCCAGGAATCATAATAGTGATACGTCGAAGGTATGTTTAAATACATTTTCATCTTCATATAGTTATTTTACTTAATCATATATTTTACATAAGAGCTTCTATAAATATAATAAAACAGCCGCACCTCCTAGGTTCATTATATATCTTTCGGGATATACTTTATGTGTTTTTGTTTCGGGATGTATATAATTGGTAATTAAGAGATCAACCTTCTGTGCCTGACACATATTTTTTACTTTATATAAAAAATGATTAATTGGCCGTAAGGATACACCCACTAGACCAATGATACCCAACCCTTTTTGTGCCGTGCCCATATTAAGAAATATAAGTAAGCATTTTAATCACATTTTAGCCCCAAGACCCAGTGAGCTTGGGACCAATTGTGGTAGAAGCCAGCAAACGCGCCCTTCGCATGAGATATCGACTGCTTCCGTACTATTACACGTTGTTCTGGCGAGCCCATACTGATGCTACCACCGTAGCTAGGCCTTTGTTCTTTGAGTAAGTTAATTAGGATATATTTCTGTGTCTGATTTTTTATATATAGTCTTCTAGACTTAGCGAAAACATTTTTTGTATTTAAATATTTTAAACGCAAATATTTCCACTTACGAATATTCTATACTCTGGTTTTTAATTTCGTAGAATTCTGACAGCTATTATTTTTTGACATGTCAGAGATTACAAACCTTTTTGGCCGGGCAAATTTTTCAATTTCATGACCTTGACTATACAAACATTTTATTTGTTAGTCAATGTATCCATTTTATTAAGTGCGATGCTCCACATTAAAAATGGTTTTACGGCGACTGATAATTACGTCCCTTGTCATCACAAACAGTAAAAAACGCCCAAGTTAAGATAACAATTCTTTTTTAAAGGTTTACTAAACCTGACAGTGATGCCAGCTAAAAAATAAAATAAAGTAATTAAAGTTAATTCGATATATTGACATATTTGTTATTTTTTTATTACGTCACTTGAGTAAGTAAAATTAAGATTTTTCTTTTTGTAGGTAAAACATTAAAAATGGGTCAAATTTGTCCCTTTTTCGGTGGAAAACTTTTTCAGTAGCAACATTTATGAAATGTCAGAATTCTACGGAATTAAAAATCAGAGTATACAAGGTCTTATAAATACTGAAGAGACATGCCTTTGTTTCTAATATGAATATTTAAAAAAATCTTTAAACATAGTTCAAATTTTAATTATCTGATTTCTAAACCTAACCCATATTTCTCCAAAAATATATGTTTTATATTAATTAACATATTTATGAGAACACATCTCCACCAGTCAATAATTAATATATATTTATGATAATTTTTCAGATTTCCAACAGATAAGAGAGTGTACAACATTGATACCCAATTTATGATCGGCGAACATATAATGATATCCGCCATTTTGGATGAGGGGGCAAACACAACGAATGCGTTCTATCCAGGTCCGAACCCGTGGTACGATCTTAATACAGGAAAGCAGTTGGCTCTGAACTCGTGGAAAACTATTAATGATGAGGAAACGGTCGCTGTGAAGGTAATTGTCACTTAATGTTGCCATAAGTTCTACCCCAAAAAATAAAACAATTTATTAATATTGTTCGAACTAGGGGATTGGATAGAAAACGCCGTAAATCTTCAAGAATTTATTTTAAAATAATTATAATTTTAAGTGCAGTAAAAATACACATTTTCTGACGTAGTTTGTATACTTATAATTGAATTGCGCGTTATTGTTAATATTAACAGACTAGCTTTCTTTCACTTGCAGTCACTGCGCGATAGATGCCGCCTAACAACTAAAACTTTAAATTACTTGATTTATCTAATGTTTTAAGTCAAGTGAACTTCCTCCTAAAGAGGAACAATTTTTATGGGGGGGGGTCAATAATCTCCCAAAATTACGAGACGTTATACTTGAACGCTCCCATACGGCCAAGAACTCACAGCATTGTCGTCCATAGAAATGGTATCTTCATCAAGAGCAGTTAATGCGGTAGCAATCATAAATATATCTGTTTCCTGAATTTTTTTTATACATATATGATAAGTAGGTAAGCCTTCTGTGCCTGACATACGCCGTCGACTCTTTGAGTGTTAAATGCGCACATAGAAATGTCCAATCTACGACCTCAGGGAGAGTAGCACGCTGAAGTATTAAATAATAACATTAAAAAGTAATTCAGGATTTTTTTTGTTATTGATATAACACTCATATACATGGTGTAAGAAACTTATAATTTTTTTGTTCACGCATTATAAATGGTTCTTTTCAGGGTGGTGCCATCCTTCCATTACAAGATCCGCCGGCTAAAGGTCCCGTAACTACTGGCAACACTCGCAGCTTGCCCATACAGTTACTGCTCGTTCCCGATACGGCCGGGGTTGCCAGGGGCGAATTATACTGGGACGACGGGGATAGCTTGAGTGAGTTCATATTTTATTTTAATTAAAATTTGTGAGAAATTTTATTCAGAAAGCTCAAATATAGTAATCGTTATGTACTTGACTTCTATGTTTGACTTGTCTATAGGCAAGGTGAGGTGATTCTTATTTGTTAAGAAATTAAAACGAAATTTTTTTTAATTGTAAAGTTCTTTATTTTCATGTTTGCAGACGACATATGTCTACTAAATATAAAATTGCCAATATTCAAAATGTTTTTCAAGCAACATTTAAAAAAACATTATTATTTCTAATTAAATTTCTATTAGCATAAATCTTTATTTTAAGACGGACTTAAACGTGAAATAAACGGTTACCATGGTAACCACATCGTAACCATGGTAACGAACGTTAAAGCCGTAAATATAAATTCACAGACAGCTACGAAGAAGAGAAATACAGCCATATAATATTCAAGCTAAAGGAAAACGAATTGAGCAGCTTCATCCAATGGTGGGGGTATGGGGTACCCGCCATTAACACCATCAGAGTACTGGCTCAAAATCTCATCAAAACCGTCACAGTCAACAACGTCTCGACTAGCTTTACGTACGACAAACCGACGAAGATGTTGAAGATCGACGTTAATATCAATTTGGATAAGCCTTTTACAGTTAAATGGACAAATAAAGGCTCGCAAAATATATAATTATGTATAAGTAATATATATGTTGGTGTATCTAAGATTTATAGAAATGTTATTAATCTAAAAAAACCCACATTGGAATCGACTTCAAGCTGTCAATACCGATATAGATTCCTGGATATTTCAAAAAATATTTAACCAATTTTAATGAAACTTTGACTGTTCCCAGTAGGAATATAGCTATTTTAATAAATATGTTGTCATTTTGATATGACCCTTAGTTACCCAGAAATTTATGGACAAACTTACACACATATAGTGCATGTTGATGAACATCCTTTTTGGAACCTAAAAAATATTCGAATATTATGTATATACATAATTTTTGGGGTGTCTAAAAGTGGTAATTATAATGAAATACAAAATATTTTTTACCAGGAATAGAAGCCAAAACAAATTGCAATTTAAACTTATTCGTGCCAATTTATGTTTTGTATGAAATGTTTACGGAATACGGTTAGTTTCTTAAATAAAATCGGAATTCTTAGTTCAGATATTTTTTTTATCTATATCGATATATCTAGATATAACTTTAGATTGAGAAAGTATCATAAAATATATAGCAACATTGTTGAATAAATGTCAAATCTATACTAGAAACCATTTTTTACATTAAAAAATTTACTCAAAAGTTAATTTTTACAAATAGTGATCTCGATATTAAAAGTGAGTTAAATTTCTAGTCCGTAAGGTGAGTAGTTAAAGTGAGAACCGCTTTTACTGTGTTTTTGTCGATATTTAGATTTAATTTAATTACAGATATTGAGGATTTAAATATATATCATAAAAACTTGATAATTTTTAAGTTAATCATAACTAATGAAGTCACAGAGTCAGTAATGGCGGTTTGCGTTGCGATGTTTGCACTATAATCCCGACTTGAAAGACTTGTCTATCTACGATTCGTATTAATTACGAACGGTTTGAAACCTTTTCGAGGTTTAGATTTTCTCTCGTTGGAGGCAAAAAGTTACAACTGATTTTCCGTTTTGTTCGTGCATACGCACGTCTAGGCTAAAGAATCTTAGAGAATGGTTTGCTCAAAGCACCAGTAATTGTTGAGAAGAGCATGAAGTTGAACAGAGAATGAAAATAGCCTTAATGATCGCCAACCTTCGAAAGGAGATGGTACCTTCGCGATCTCAGTCGCAACGCGAACCTTTTACTCTCTTAGACACAACCATACATTAATTTATCAATGTCTTCCTTATGTTCCTTAATATTTGTGTACGTTAATTATAACTCGTAGAAGATATAGTTCAAATATTAATCTTTAAATAGGGAATATATTTAGAAATAATATATTGAGTGTTCACCGCGTGTTGCCATCTTCTACCATTTTTCTAACGTATATTCATTTATTGGATGTAGAACTTTTATTCACGATTTAATACGAAGTTACGCCGAGGATTCGTCTGTCATTTGTAACTTATTTTAATATGAAAAGTAATAATACTTGATCCACATTTTTTTACTTTGAGAAGGGGTTGTTTAGACATTTATGTAAATTTTAAATACCGATAACATGACATTCAGATGGCCATTTTTATATCTATCCCCTTCATTGTAAAATCTCGCGTATTGATTGGTAGAACCTTGTTTCTTGTGCTTCAAACAACAATTCAATACAGCTTGTCAAGTACTTAGAATAAAAAAAACATAGAAACTGTTAAAATAAGAAAGGGACATGTCTGTCTTGTATTTTCTAACGCCAATCTTATGTGTAAAAAGGGGATAGACAATGTTTGTCGTAGCGTAATTGTTAGCAAAAAGGGAAGATGATTTGGATCAAAAAATACGATTAAACAGAAGCTGTTTCACACATATTGCGACGTCAAGAGCCAAATAGCTAGTCTGACTTTTTATACGGTTTCTATTTCTGGTTTTTATTCTATGGTGTGATATATGTGTGGGGCGTTCTAGCGGCAGGGCCACCTCTAAATGTAAGATACAGTCATACTGAGGGTTAAAACTCTATTTTTAATCTTTGAAGCTTCTATTATTTTCTCTTGAAATTAAAACTAAAACGAGTTTGAACACTGAACAACACTCAAGACCTCAAGAACTTTAAGAGTTTACATTTTTCAATTTTTTTTCCAAAAGCCAGGTTTTAATTGACGGACGGACTTATTTATTGTATAATTAATCGTATATAAAAGTTCTACTATTTAAAACTACTAAATTTTCATGCATATTTGAAATATTAGTTGTTATATTAAATTTTTATACAATGTCTAGAGGTTTTCTAATTCAATTTTATATTTTTATAATATGTAAAATTAATTGTTACCGCTTATTTGCAACGGAGCATGTTTTGTCATTTTGTGATGTAGTTTTAAGTTTATATGATTTTTTACTCTGCACTAATAAAATTATATTCGTCAATTTTTGTGTTTTATTTTTATTTATAAAGTATGGATGATATAATACGAGCTATAGATATTAAATTGATTATTAAAAACGTGCGTAGTAATACGAATATTGTATATTAAATTTTTAATTTATTATCAATTATATTACTTTAACTGAAATAGACCTTAAAACGTAAATTTCCTTAGGTGCCCGTGTTTTTGCAAAAGGGTTTATTAACAGAATAATATAAAAACATATGGAACATTATACATTGTATAAACTAAATTAGTGTAGGAAGAAGATTTCACTTCGAGAAGTTTTTATAATTAAATAAAATTGATAAATTCCATCCCTTATTTAATTGTTTTGCTCATCTATGTTTTTGAAATGAAACTACTTTAGGAACATGAGGGTAAATTTTTCCGTTTTTACGACGCCCTCTTCTCTTTCCTTTTGGTTTCTTAGTAATGTTTAATAAAACTCAATATTCGATAATATGAAAATAATTTATTTCGCTCATACAGAACATTAATCACGTCAGAGTATTCGAAAAAAATACATAATAAAATATATTTATTTACAATAAAATACGTTTGGTTCACGCGCAATTCACAAATCCACCGAACGATGGTTTGGTGGATTCATTCAACACTCATCTGCTCTCACTCCGTAGTTCGGGGAACAGCTCCAGGACGCACAGGTCCAGTAGGTTGTACACCAGCTGAAACAAGAGATATTATCAATATGATGATGTCCATGATTGCACGTCACTCTTTTTTTTATTGAAGGTTTTTTAGGCGCATGAGGGTAAATTTTTTACGGAACGTCACGAAGATGTGCAGCGTTTTTGTCGAAGAAAAGGGAGAGACCGATTGAGAGAGAGTGAGAAGGGTGAATTACTTTGAAATTCTATTTTCAAAATTAAAATTTCGAATTGTAAATTAAAATGCCACGTGTTTTTACTATCGAAGAAATAATTTAAAAATGAAACTTATAATTTGTATAAATTTTTGACACTTAATAATTTTAATGACAATTAAATTCATGAAATTCCTAACATATTATCTTCCTTTTTCCCTCCCTTAGAGTCTTGAAAATCTAAAGTTTTAGATTTGTATAAATATGAACCAGACTTAAAAACATTTTTATGGAATAGGAGCAAACGGACAGGAAGAAGAATTGGCACGCTCTTTTCTTGAAAAGTCGACCCTTATCAACATATAAAGAAAAATATCTGTTCTCTTCTAATAAGAGCTTTTATTTGAATAAAATAATATTTAACCTGTTTATTAAGCAACGGATTCTGCAAAATGTCAAATGCGTTGAGCGCAGCGCGAGGCAGTCCTGGTCCCAGGGCGATGGTTGCGCGTGCGCAGATCGCGGACTCTACTCGAGATCTCGCCGTGAAACGTTGTTTCACTGCGTCGTTCCTTGGTGATGTGCGCTTACTGAAAAGTATACCTGAAAAGGGATATATATGAAATAAATATATAATAAAGCGACGCAATACCTAACATTTAAGTAGTCGAATCGAATTTTAAAGTGATGAACATGTTTTTATATAATAGAATGGGGAAAAACGAGCCGGGTCGCGCAAAAAGGGCAGTCATCGCAGCCATGGACACTCTTTTTTTGTGGGTTCGTTGCCGACCTTTGAGGGAAGAGTATACTCTTTCTTTATACAATTGGAGGTTGTATCTTTCAGGGAAGATCCCCACCGGGTGTCGATTCCACAGTTCGCTAGTTGTGAAGCGGACTATGGAAGACTTCCAGCCATCAAGGTCTGTTGAAATTTTGAATGAATTTATTTTGTAGTCTTCGCTTAAAACAACTAAATTTATGGCAACGATATTATAATTGTTCAGAGTTAACCTGCCAACTTTTGTTGAAGAAATATTTTTACTTTTTAGGTACAAGGCAGAAAACCTTTTTAGGTCTGGGCCTCATATTTCTGTAAGTGTTGCATGATCATTTGTCAATCTATCAAATAGGTTATCGGTATCATTTAGCTTTATAGGGTGAGCCTCGACACGATTTTTTAGATCTAAGCCAAAACTTAATGCACGTTCTGACGTCGAACAGAGTAAAGATAGATTATAACTGAAAGGCCGACAACGCGCTTGCGAGCCCACTGCATTGAATGTCGTTGGGAGGTGGTATTACTCACCGTTTGTTCTATAAAAAATGGGATTAAACTTTAGTTTTTGTGAACATGCTATCCGCCAATTGCAGTCTTACAGCTGTAGCAGGTCCTCCACCCCTCTGCCATCCAGCAGTATCCGACCACTAAGCTTCCTTTACAGCCCGATCTCGGCCCATACGCTCAAGGTACACCAACGTGAATGAGCTATAACGTTTGGGCTGGAAGTTTCTCGTTTCGGAGGCTAGCGGAGTGAGTGTATTCTACATTTTGATAGAAATAATATAGAAATTGGCTCACCATGCCCCAATCGAATAAGATGAGCGAGCCTCCTCTCACTTAGCAAGTCCGAGAGGCTCTTATTCAGCGCAAAGCAGAATGCTCTGTCCACGAGATCACGGGATATGGAGAGTATATTCCCGACCACGCCCAGCAAAAAGCTGCGCGTTTTTATTACTTTTATCACTGAAATTAAATAATGTTCATCTTGTAATAATTAAAAAGAAACTATTTTAAAATTGTTATAAATAATCGAGTTTTAATACAATTTAAAAAAACAATATCGCATATAACAATAACGCATTTTGATATAACGCGATTTCAGTCCCTTGTATCAGGGGATTTCACATGTTATATTTCTGTACTATGGCAAATATAATGATCTGTACGCACATATTTCGGTCATAAAGTACTTATTATCGATTTTTATTCACTTTGAAGAATAAATTAAACGTGAATCGTTTGTATAAAACGCGTTATATGAGGTCCAACAAGCGCGTTATGCAAGAATACTCCTACAACACGGAGCAATCTACCGTGTTTTAGTAAAAAAAGGTAGACTATAGATAGAACATTGGTTGCTGCACATTTAATATATATTTTATAATAGGATATAAATTAAAAAAAATTAAGAAGTTTAAACTCACATATATACATAAGACATTGCGTGAACCCAACAACATTTTGCTGATAGACCATATCTCGATCCGAGAGTTGAGGCCGAACGTCGAAGTTATTCCCAAAAGTCCGGTTTCTAATATTACGCCCGTTACGTTTCCTAACTACCACTTCCGGTACGCTCTCATTCACTTCCAGCGCCTCTTCTACGTCGCGGGTGCCTTGTTTTCTGCAAAGGAATGAAAAGATGTTATAACGTATTTACGTAAAACCAAAAAATTCATGCTCCTTCAACAACTTCAAGGAAAAGAGGCAGTAGAAAAAGACCTGGTCGCAGACACACGTGGTTGAAAAACCAAAGACAATGGTTTGTGTAAAAAATCGTTGTTTAGAAGCGCGGCATTCAAAATTAAGAACTTAACACAGACGAACTTCAAGGAACCATTGAACACTTCTTAACAGACTTTTTTTTTAGATTTTTCTGGAATTTGGTGGAAATATTATACAAAATATTGTTAAAAGAAATAAGTGCTGAATCATCCTAGATACCAATGCTATGTACTTAAGTTATACATTTACATAAGTTTTAGTTAATACCTCCGACGACATACCTTTTATTAAATTGTCGGAGAATTAGCGAGAAAATATATAAAACTAGCGGATCCGACAAACATTGTCCTGTATACATGTCATACATACAAAAAAATCATTAAAATCCGTCTAGCCGTTTAGGAGTTTAATTACGAACACATGCACAGAACATTTATATATAGCTGTTTATTTCCTGTATAGATAAATAACCTAGACACCGACTGTAGCGCCATCTGTCGGGCTGATTTGTGAATCGAAAAAATTTTGATTTGCTGCTGATTTGTGAGCTGATTTGTGAGTATAAAAGTACGAAAATTGTTACGACCGGTATTATGATATGATATTTTGGTTAAAAAATAATAAATTTCCTAATGCAACGGACAGTATTTATACAATAAAAATAATAGAATACTTACAACGCCTGATAACGCTCCTTGTCAGACGAAATGAGAAAATTCCTCAAAAAACTCTCCAAATGCTGCCCCTTTTCCTTTCTCAACCGATGCGCGACCGACTGATAAATATTTCCCAAATCAGTGCCCACGTTGAGAGTCGAAGCCTGGACCACGAGAGAGAAATCCGTGTCCACAGTCAGGAATAGGTACAACAATTCACTTGTTTGCAGAAGTGTTATTTGGAGAATTCGTTGTAGGAAATCTTCATATTTGTATCTTAGTGTTTCCAGCGGACTGTTGTCTCTAAAATTAAAAAATTATTCCGTAAGAACTTTTTGAGTTTTTTTTTTATAGAACAGGGGAAACCGGCGGGAGGCTCACGTGATACCGCCGCCCATGGACACTCTCAATACCTGAGGCTCGCGAATGCGTTGTCGGACTTTTATGAATCGGCACGCTCTTTTCTAAGTAGAAATTCTTCAGTGGGCAGCTGGTTCCACAAAGTGGAGGTGTAAATACTGCCTCAAGAAACGCTCAGATGTGATGCTGCCAGCTGCCAACTGATGTATTTTTTAATTCTTTTGTTTGTTCTATAAAAACTTAGTGGTCTCGTTTCTGTACCTAACTATAAAACACATCTTTGTATCGCGCTGCCCGGACATACAACGACCACTATTTTAATGTTTAATATTTAAAGAACTTTATTTCTCATTACAAAAAAGTATTTTTTATTTACATGAGAAATTTAATATTAAGTATATACGAACGAGATACACGTCGCCATCAGCTAGCCCAATTTTAGTCTAATGGGCTCACTCTGATGTGTATCTTTAATGCCCTTTTGAACTGATCAATCACGCTTATGTCACAAACCTTAGACGGCAACCGATTAAACAATTGCACACCCTCATACCTAATAGATCTCTTAAAATAATTTGTGCGCGGCTTTGGCAAGATAAGCAAACTCGCTCGACGAGTATTGCGTGTAGTGGTGTATTTGATTTTATTAAATGATAAGTTACTATGTAGAGAGTTATTTAATTTTTTTTTAATAAGGATACAGGTGCTATAAACATATAGTTGTTTAATCGTCATAATTTTAGTTTCTTGGTAAATTTTATTAGTAGGTGTTAAAAAATTGTATCTGAATAGTGCTTTTATTAATTTATTTTGTAGTGTTTGTATTGTAGAAATTTTGTTTTTGCATGCTGTACCCCATATTTCAATTAGGTATATGAAATGTGGCTTGACTAAACAATTATAGATCAAATGACGTACAGATTCCGGAATGCATTTAGATATTGATCAAAATCTGCCTATAAGTGATTTTAGTTTGGTTATGTGTGATATATGAAAGTTCCATTTTAAATTTGTATCCATTCTAAGACCCAGATATTTCTCCCATTTTTTGTTATTGATTTCAACGTCTTGAACTTTAAGCGGTTGAAAGATAGGAATGAGTTTATTTGTTGCCTTGAATATAACATAAGATGTTTTTGAAATATTAATTGTTAGAAGATTTTGTTGAAACCAAGAAGATAGAACATTTAGGTCTGATTGAGCTTGAGCAACCATAGTCTGGATATTTGAACCAAAGTAAAATAAGCAGGTGTCATCAGCATAGAGAGTGATTCGGCCGTGTAAACCGAGTTCGTGAATGTTGTTAATATATATTAAAAATAACAATGGACCTAATATAGATCCTTGTGGGACGCCGCATGTTATTGGTATTTCTGAACTTTGAGCATTACCTATTTTTACTATCTGGGTTCTGTTTGATAGATATGATTTGAATAATTTTAGTGCACGATCTTTTATTCCTATGCATTCTAATTTTTTAAGCAATAAGTTGTGGCTTACGGTGTCAAACGCTTTTTTCAGATCAATAAAGACACCCAGCACCATTTTCTTAGAGTCAATATTTTGTTTTATGTCGCTAACGAGATCGGCTGTGGCTGATAAAGTGCTGCTTTTTGATCTAAAACCATATTGGCGTTTAAAAATGAAATTGTTAGTATATATATAAATATATTTTTATAAATATTTATAAATATATATATATATTTTTGCTATTTTAGTCTCGATTTGTTTAAGCTATCGCGGAATCTTAAAAGGAGTATTAAGAATATTCATATCGCTAAATCCCCTGAATCATGAGCACACTAAACACACACATTGACGTACATACCCTCACTTTTACACAATCACACACCACAGCCGAAATTGGTATTACTTAGTTAAATGTATTCAATAACTTTTATTGATTTTCTCCTTTTGTAAATGTTTGAACATTTTTGTATATTATGTTATATTATATATATATATTTTTGCTATATATAATTAATGTTAGTTGTATTTGGTTTAGTACATACCTTCTAGAAGGTAAAGGCAGATGCGCCAGCAGTCTGTCTCCATGAAACTCTTGCAGTTTACTCCTCAACAAGTGGAAGTCGTGTTCAGTTCTGTCCACAGTGAAGAAATTAGCAGTTTCTCCCGGTCTCATCTGATGTACTGCGACTCTGAATACTCTTACTGGGCCGCGACGGGGTGGGGCTTGCTATAATAACCGATTTAATCGCTATTAATTACCACAGTTTGCCATAAATTAAGGTAAACCTAGTGTACTACTAAAATTGTACTTATTTTTGACGTGATAACTTCTTTAAAATCGTTTTAGTCGGGTGACATGTTCAGAAACTTGTGTCACACCAAAACCTCACGAGCGCGATCGCAGGTATAACGAGAGAGAGACGGACCGATCTCCCGTCTCATCTCACTCTAGCGGCATACAAACGAATGGAGATTTGTATGAATGTATGTATGAAGAAAAATGTATATCATAGTCGAATAAGTAAACTTGTCATTTTACACCCGAAATTTATCATCAAAAGTGTGAATAAAACGATAGATGTAATTTAAAATTTGAAAAAATTGTTATCTTCATTAATTTCTTACTTCCCAAAAACTTATATCACCAATAAGACGTTATCACGTAAACATCTCGATCGTAAACCTACTTTACAAACAACCAATATTTTTTTTAATCACATTTTTAAAAGTTGAACTGAATAACTCATGTAGCACACTCACTAGAAATGTTTTTTTTTATTTCAAATCAAAATTCAGGCGATACTTCGGTACCTGACACATGTCATGTCAATTGTGATACACTGAACTTTATGCATAAAACCTAAACCTATTCGCCTGACTAAAGTATTATTTTCTCTTTCTATCGAATAGTGTTTACGCTGTGTTGAAAAGAGACATGTTACATATTTTAAGAAAAATACATCTTTTGTATGAAAAAATCAGAATTAACAAATTTCGCAGGTTTTAGCAGGGTCAGCGTGCGACTCTCATCCCGTAGGTCGTAGGTTCGATCCTTGGCTGTGCACCAATGGGTTTTCAGTTTATGTGCGGAATTAACATTCGCTCGACCGGTGGAGAAAAACAGATACGGAAATCTGAGGCCTAGACCTAAAAAGGTTGTAGCGCCACTGGTTTTTGAAGTTATACTTCTTTAGGCGCGTTATAAAAATTTTATGAGAGTGAAATTTTACGATGCGCGCGCACCGTGACACAAAATTCAGTATGGGCGCCGAAAAAAGAAATAGAATATGCGTGACGTTTGACCATAATGACATTTATAGTACCTTTTAAACAAATAAAGCAGTTTTAATTATTTTTTCAAAGAAATTTAGCAATGCTTTTTCACAAAGACCTATTGTTACTTAGTTAAAAGGTTATGAAACATACCTAGTTATTAAATTAAGTTAATAATATAATAAAATAATAAATAATAATTGTTATTAATATCAATTAATAATTGAACAATATACTAAATATCAAATATTGTTAAATTATTAACGCTAAATATCTATTATTAGTTATTTAATATTTCAAAAAAAATAAAGAAAGCCAAAGAAGTATAACTTCTTACGCGCGTACATAAGTACACGCACCATTTTTTTTAAACAACTAGATCTAAAAACGCGTTAAAAATTAACAAAACTTACCAGTCTGGTCTCAACATTAGTCAGAACCACCTTATAAGTGCTGAGATCCTGGTCTCCGAGCCCGTCTTCTGTAGCCAGAGAATCGAAATACTTCAAAATATCGACATTCTCCAGTCCATCATCAGGTAAGCTCGACTCCAGAACCTGCCCATCATTCTGCGAGCGAAGTACGTTGCGGATTTTGGTTCCCAGTTTCACTGATTTTTCTTGAGATCTGAAACGTTACACATTAAATTTAATATTTTCTTCAAATAAATTAATCTCTTTGTTTGAAGAACTAAAATAAGGTAGGTAATTAGGGGTACTGACTGGGGTTGCGACACTACCAAAAAACTTGACGTAATGAAGGGTTCTTAAATCTTTTTTTTTTAAATAATAATGGGGGCTAAAAGAGACTCCTGGACGCCGGAAAAGTCATCGCACCATTGACACCCATTTTTAGTGGGTGCGTTGCTGGCCTTTGAGGGAGAAGTACACTTCAACTTTGAAGAGTTAGAGGTCGTATCGTAAATTAAAATGTTATATTAAATTATTTAGTTCGGTGAAAGTGGCGCATAACATTACAGAACATAAAAAATCATATTTAATTAAATTAATGATTTTATATTGATAAACATATTCCGCTCTAAGTAGCTCACCATTAATAAACTAATTCGTAAAATCATTTTAATAGTTTCATACATTACTTTCTATAAACTAACAAATATCACTACGATACTGGTGTAGGTATTTTTTATTGGACGCCCAAAAAGGGTTGTGATCGCAGCCCATTGACACCTATTTTTAGTGGGTGCGTTGCCGACCCTTGAGGTAGGGGTACGCTCTTTTTTAATCATACAAAAACATCAGGATTACAAATATTTATATACCTTTTCGTCAATTGTTTGTGATATCCCGTGGGAATCCTTGGTCCAATTAATAATCTGTAGAACTGAAACAAAATTGACATTTTTAAACCTAAAATAATGAACACTAAAAAACCGTCTTCATTTATTATATACCAATAATATATAAGAGTCTACTTCGTCTAGTAGCTTGACGGTGCGCCCTTATTCCTGATAGTAGGTTCGAACTCCGGGACTAACTCTCGCTCGATGAAGGAAGACATCGTAAGCAAATCGACATGCCAGACCCAAAAGGGTGATTAAGAGGGCCAAGAAGGTTGGAAGGACCACTGGATTTTTAATAAAAAATACATGTAAATCTCTCCAGCTATGCGTGGAGACTTCAAAAACTACTAAACTGATTTACCTATATATATATTGTGTTACCTATATGAATAAATGATTTTGAATTTTTTGAAATTTCATGACTTTTAGTTTCATACACACGACAGTCAATGTAGTCAATTAAAAAATATACCACAAACCCAGTTCCATAAACGAAAATATATTTGCATTGAATTCTGAAATATTAACAACTATTGTCACGCTATTAAATAGTAATTATAATATTATTTTTTTATTGGATAAGAGGCAAAAGAGCCTACGGGAATCCCAAAACGGGCAATTATCGCAGCCCACGGACAGTGGACACCCATTTCAGTGGGTGCGTTGCCGGCCTTTAAGGGAGGAATTTACTCTTTCTTTAAACTTAGGATCTTAGGACATAGGATCTCCCAAGGAAGACCCCACCGAGTTGCTTCCACAGTTCGCTAGTTTGCAAAAGAAAGTGTCTTGAGAAGCAGACTGTGGAAGATTTCCAACTATCAAGGTGATGCTGAATTATAGAATATAGTAGCTAGCATATACTACCCGGCAAACATTGTTATGCTATATGTATATTATTTCTAGGAAACATTTTATTAGTTCAATAAAAATAACTATCTACAATAATAAAAAATAGGGGTTGACTGTGATGGGTGAAAATTAAGGGGTGTATGTATTTTTTTTTGGGTTGGACACCCCTTATTACTTAGGGGTTTCAAAGATAGATAGTAGCCGATTCTCAGACTTTCTGAATATGCATAAAAAAATTCATAAGAATTGATCGAGCCGTTTCGGAGGAGTTTGGGAACGAACTTGTTACACGAGAATTATATATAGAAATAATACCTCTTCACTGTGCAAAAACTTGGGCATGAGAACTTTCTCCAACATCGCGTGAGACTGATGCGCCGCTTGGTACAACGCTCGACTCGTTTGTAAACTGAAATGAAAGCAAATACATATAAGGAACATGTGCAAACGCGATTGAAGAAATCTATATCTCGACGAAATAAACACATACACACACAGAACACACAACTCAACAAATAATTAATATTTACGACAAAAAGTCGTACATTATTTAGATTTACAATGACAATGGAATCATAATAAGTTTAATTGTTTAATTTAGTATGTAAAAGTAAATTATTAATAAACACAAAAAAATTTACTTGACAGTTAAGTCGTTAAGTATAGATATTGTAAAATGTCATTGAATTGGGTGCCGATGGGCTGTCATGACTCCCATTTTTGGACGTCCCGTAGGGTATCTTTTCAAATAAATCCAACAATTTTGACCCATCAAAAACGTTAATGTCAAATATTCAGACCCAAAAGGATTTCCACTCTATTAATAATTAAAAATAAATAAATCCGTGGCACTAGAACCTTTTTAGGTCTAGGCCTCAGATTTCTGTATAAGTTTCATGATTATAAGGTAAGTAAGCAACACTGCTCTCTTCTAATAAATATCAAACATTTGAACATTCCATAACGTACCGTTTAACACAATCGACGCCCGTGTCAAGCAAATCTTTTAGCTCTCTCTCTAACGCATCGGGGAGAGACACGCAAGGGAGCGAGACAGCAATATACCGGAGGTACAGCTCTTTCGCCTCAAGATGAAGTTGCGCTTGCTCTTTGGCGGATAAGTCCGGATTTAAGATTTTTGTTTGGAATGATTCTGAAAAATGTTGCATTAGTTATTAATTGTTGGTATAACTTATCATTAAAATTAAAACATATAGACGAAAACAGTCTAATGTTTTTTAAATCAATTTAGGAGAAGTTTCTTTTTAGTAAAATATTACTTAGTTTTTTTTTATCTCACATTATTTTGGTGACTTATGTGATTTATGTGATTAAGTGATTAATGTTTTTAAGTAAAAATTATTGTGGCAATTGATTGTATCAATGAATATCATTGTGTATCAAAATTGGGCCATTAAAACTGTGTCGGAGATTTTTGTCATTTTTACGAATTATAAAAAAATATTTTCGGCATTTCGTAATATATTTAATACAAATTACTAATTATTCAACATTTAAAACAGTTTACAACATCATAATACCATATCTACAGTATATGTTACAAGCCATCCTTTCTAAAATATATAAAAAATAAAAATTACTAGCAAAACAACGGATTAGGTATCAAATAGGCCTTACTGATATCTTTATAGAAGTGCAGCACGTGTATAGTCCCACTTGTCTTCAAGTGTTGCATGAACGCGTAAAAGTGATCTGGTTCTTGAACCAGTAATTCCAACTCTATACGCAATAAACGCGGACGCTTAGCGTACACGGACTCCGTCTGACGAACGAATGTTTCTAAAAATTCTACCTAAAATTACAAAATTTACATTTAAAATCAAAGCATTGATTATATAATATACCTAAAGAACTTAAAAAACGGTTTAAATTTTTTTTATTAAAAAGTTCGACTGAACAACTGAAGTAGGAATGTGAGCGGTCATAGACAATACAATTTGTATAATAGTATTTAATTTGGCTATTAAAAGCCCACTTCTCTTACACCTATGAGCTGATAATGTAATTCTCGCCATTCACATCAAGGTGTGTGTGTGTAATCATGAAATTTACAAATCATACTATATTTTTAAAGCATCCTTAACTAATTACTCACTTTATAATTAGGTGTAGCCGGCAACGGTGCCATAGTTTCGTTGCCAGTCGCTAAAATTATCAATGTGTTGAGTATATATGGGTCCGCAAGTACATCTGTGAGTGATAAAAGGACCCACCCAGCAAAAATTTCGCGAATTAATACTTTAAATACTCTGCAACCGAGAAAAGTTCTTTAGTACAACATATGTTGTTTACCTAATAATTTTATTTTTATGATAATTAACATCTTTATCTAATAGAACATTTAAAGTTGGACTTATAATGGAATTAAAAGTTAAGAAATATTATTAATTACAATGCAACTTACGAATTCTGTATTTCATTATTTCTTGCCAAATATGGCAATAAGGCCTCTGTCATACAACGCAAGTATCTTAACTCTGCATTTCTATTACTAGCTGCAACATGTAGACACGGCCTTACACCTGATGTAACTACACTGTAGTGCCTCAAAGCACATGGCACAAGACGTTCAGATATCAATTTGGCGTAATTTATCTGAAAAATAAACACTTAAATGTTGTGGCTTAAGTGGGTACATTGGTGTTCTTAATTATGCTTTAAAGTTTCTTTCAAAATAAAAATAATAAAAAATAAATTACTAAACAATCAATATATTATGTAAAAAACTGTTCAAATCATTCTGCTTTGTAACGAGTTAGTACTTAATATGACATTATTAATGCATTTTAAACTTACTTTCAAAGCTCTCCTCAGTAGTGAGGCTGAAGCATATCTGAGCTGATACCTTAACTCATCCACAAAGAATGGTTGTAATGTTATCTTAGTATACCAGGAATTTATGAATTGTTCTAAAATTGTATTGTAAAACTGTAAATATACCAATTATTAGATTATCTTACATACCTTAGTCATTAAATATTTTTTTATATTTTATTAGAAGAAATTTTTCATTATTCTTTTAAAATGAAAATTTAAAAACTCACATCTTCTATGGCTTGATCCAATTGTTTATGTATTTGTAACCCTCTCCATGGCTCAGTAGATATCTGAGGATCATGACGATTGCAATCCCGAGACCCACACGTAATACATCCCTATAAAAAAATACGACGTCAAATGATATTTATACTGTAAATTGTTAATTTTCTTATATTATTAATAAGTACATTGACATAATGAAAACAATGAGTACTTTACTTATCAGCTTTTCTAATTGTTAATAAAAACAATTAATGATTTATTGAAGATAATAAATACCGAATATATTCATTACTATTAATTAGTCACAATCATTGCATATCGAGGTTTCCACAATAAGCAAAATATAAGGTCATTTTTTATAAAACTTACCTGCTTTGAAGCTTCCTTATTCTTTGGAGATTTTTTTATAAAATGGCACGTAATTTGTTCCGCACAGTTTCGTAAAACATTTGTCGTTAAGCAATAATAACAAGCCAAACATCCCAGTCCATAGCTCACTAATATTGTGATTAAGTGTAATCTGAAAAATTCATTATAAATGATTGCTACACGTTAAACTTTACTTAAATATTTATTATGTATCAAAATACCTGTAATAATATAAAACAGCCAATAAACCAACAAGAATTCCTGCGAAAATAATAAAATTTTGATTACGAATTTTTCTTAAAAACTCTTTTTGACATCTTTCAGTCATGGCTAGACGAACAATGACGTTTTTTTTGACATATTAATAAAAGGATGACGTTACACCAAGAGATATGACGCTCCGCTCCAATCTCATTTAACACAGAATATATATGTATACGCTACTGGGGGCTTAGACAAGATGCCTTAACATTGTGTATGTAGAAAGACGAAAACTGTACGGTCTACAGAGTGAGTAAAACGAAACGAACGTTGCATCAAATATCGGATCGCGATCCTAACCTTGTCCCTTGAATAATAATATGTTGTGCACCTTTCAGGTCAATCAAAACTATGTTTAATTCTGTTCCTTTACAATAGAAACATTTGTGATATTAACATTATTTTATTTGCAGTTTTCTATAATCCGGGCTCAAGTTTTGTTCATGAATACTAGGCTTAGTAGGTATAAAATCTTTAAAAATAAACAAGTTTACCTCTTTATTTGAAATAATTATTCAAAAATTGTCATCATGCCATGTTATTTGATCGATATGTTGAAAACGATACAATCCATAAAATCTGACCATGCATCGACATTCGAAATAGTAAAAATCACATCCTTGGTTTCATATGATGGCAAAATTTATTACTGTTGCTATACATTCTCAATAAGTAATCCACAGATAAAGTAATCTATGATGACTACATTGTTTATGATATACGTTATTTATTTCTTAACATTATTTATTTAAGTGTTAAATTTCTATGAAATTCTAAATGATAAAGGTTTATCAGATAATTTATTTAATTTAATATTTGTTTTAATTTTCGGTTCTTGATATTTCTGAACGAAATATGGCAAGAAATAAGGTTAGCTGTTTTTGCATCTTGTGAATGTTAAATAACATTAAATTATATTTATGTTGTGTACGAATATTGAATTATAGTAGGTATTACATAAAATTAAATGTTTTGTTTTCATATTATGTAACAAAGTTGTCAAGTTTAAATTTTTAATATATTTACTGAAAATTTTATTATTTCATTTATTTTACACAATCTATTAACTCTAAAGATATGTTTAAAAATATAATTTTTAACATTCAGTTTTGAGTTTGGTCAACAACTCAAGATAACACAGATAGTTTTAATATTTTAAGGTCTTGAGAGTTGAGACTTGCACCTTATCATGTTTGTGTAGTTCAGAGTTCATTATTATCTTAACATGTCTTCATTATCAGCATTAAAACTCAATTTTAGTACACACTTATCTTAGAATTTTCATTTAAGTGTGTTGTATCATAATGTCTGATTTTTAAATTTAATAGCCTGTAGGTGTTAAAATAATTTGGTGGACTCAGTTTCTGCAATTAGACTCTCACTAGGTCCGTTGTGCATGTTTAAAAAATTTATATTTTATTAATATTTTTTTACAACATACATAGTAAGAGAAGTAAGTATCATTCTTTAATTTTAAAGGATTCATTGTTTTCAGAAATAATGACACTCCAAAGATGCCTTTATCAAGTTTCAAAACAGTTGATATCACAGCGGTTTATTCTTCAATCAAGTGTTAGGCAGGTGTTGTGCAAAATCAGCTATAAATACAGTAGTAATGCTGAAAAAAAGTTCTCTGACCGACATGAATGGGTACTTGTTGACAAAGAAAATATTGGAACAGTAGGAATAAGTAAATATGCTCAAGAATCTCTTGGAGATGTTGTGTTTGCCCAGTTACCTGATCCGGGAATGCAATTAAATGCTGGTGATGAGTGTGGTGCTCTAGAAAGTGTTAAAGCTGCTAGTGAAATATACTCTCCAGTCAGTGGAACTGTTACAGAGAAGAATAAGGAGGTTGAAAAGAAACCTGGGCTTATAAATAGTTCTTACTATGATAAAGGATGGCTATTTAAACTTAAACTTTCAAAACCAGAACAATTAAATAATCTAATGAATGAGAAGCAATATGAAGAATTTTTGCAGACTGATGTTGAAAAAGATCACACTTAAAATGCTTTCTATTCCACTACCTTTAACTTATTCAATTAAAAATTTTGTTATATAGTTTAGCTGTTATGAAAATAATTTGAATTGCTGTTATTTATGTGTAAACTTTTACTTGGTCAATGTTTTGTATATAGTGAAAACTATAATAAATAATGAAGAACATAAACTAAATAAACAATTCCTATTACGATTTAATACGTTTTTTACGTCCCGCCTCCCGGTAGTACACCTGAAACTTTTAGAATTAAATGAAGGCATGAAGCCCTGAGGAACAGTACAGTCAACAAATAGTTGTATGAGTTAGTAGTACGAGTTTATTCTATGCACAGCGATACAAACATATTTAATCTACAAAATTGTATTAATATGTCAATGTAATTTACGGACGCAACGTCAATGTTACTATCAAGACGTAATCAGAAGTGACAGATGACAGTGCATTAAACGCCATAAAGGACACAATTTCATGCCTATATCAGATTATTTTTATTTACAATGGAAAGACCCAGCGTTGGGTGTGTAGTTTCACTTTTAATTTGTAAAATTCGTTTTTAGAGAACATTTATTTTCATAAACATTTAAATTGTAGTGTAGTAAAGTGTAAATTATATTTCTGGCTTCAATCCAATAAATCGTTTAGTGTTTCAAACAATAAGGAATTTGTAGCTTTCTAAATTAATATTTACACTTTGTTGTTTTTAATTGTGAGTTGTTTCAAATATTAAGCGATCCGAATAAAATAAACGCGTTTATTATTTAATTATTATGTTTTCAAAAAGCAGTTTGAGTGATGAGGTTTTGTGAAGTATGGATTTTGTTTGATACGAATTTTTAATCAACAATGTCATCACCTTGTCCGAAGAATGGAATACGTTTGAACGAAGCCTTAGATAATATCCAGCTTGCTTATAATCCTATTACCAAACAGCTACATTTTGTGAGCCCCAGGGTTGAGAAACCAATAGCTGACGAGGATGTTGATAAATTAAGTAAAAAAAGTAGCTTCAGTGATGAAGGAAATTTCTCAATATCGACTTGTGAGAAGAGTGATACTAGTGATTCCCCAAAGAGTACTCTTCAATGGGGTGGAAGTGTAAGTGGACATAAGCGGGGTAAAGATGGTGGTTCATTCTCAAGCACTATTTCAAGTCTGTCTGAATGCTCCCTTGGCTCAAGTGGATCAAAAGAAGATGAACTTCCTGATTTGACCAATTCAGAACATGCTAAATTGAAGAAAAAAGGACTTTCAGGATTCTTTAGCAGGTAAGTTTTTTAAATATGCATGTTTCTAATTAAACAAAGAAATATTTTATATAGTTATCATAAGTAACTTACATTTACTTTATTCTTGCAAACCAATATTTGTTTATTGTATTAAAATCTTATAATAAAAAAATACACATCTGTGTTATTCAACATTATATTTTTTTAAATAGAATAATTTTTAAATTATTGGATACAGTCTTTAAGTAGATTATTTATAGTAAGCATAAATAGGTATTAAATATCTTTGTAATAAATGCAACCTGAGGTATTTTTGAATTTATTTTCCATACTTATTAGCTTCAATTCCCAATAAGTTACAAGATAAATCAAATAATGCCTTTTGGTGCGTTTCATTTTTTGAAAAACGGTTACTAAAGCCTTCTTTACAGTTACTTATATACATTCCTCCTTTCTTAATAATTTCTCTGTCAAAGCAGGTAAACAGTATTGATATAGCACCTTTTTCTGGTGTTTTAAAAAAAAACCGTCTGGCCCACGGAAACTTTCCAAAGTTACTGTGTTCAAACAAGTCTGTATCAACAATGCCGGGGTGTACAGAATAGCACTTTACAGGGACATCTTTGTCTTCCAATAAACTGTTCACATATCTGGCAGTCATAAGCTGAAACAATGCAGTTAATATAATGGTCACATTAGAAACTATGAACTATATAAATAATTAAGTATCTTAATTATAAGTACCTGAGCTAATTTAGATTGTGCATATGCAGCTGTTGTGTCATAGTGTTCTTTCATATTAATGTCATCAAAATATATTTTCCCTGGAAAATGTGCACATGATGTTACATTAACCACTCTTGACGGATCCTCAACCGTCCCTGCTCGTTTAAGTGCTGGCAACAGCAGATGTGTCAAATAAAAATGACTTAAATGGTTGACAGCGAATTGGTTTTCAAAGCCATCCTCAGTTAATTTATAGTCACCAAACATAATTCCTGCATTGTTTACTAGTATATGTATCTCAGGAAATTCCTTTAAAACATTCTCAGCAAAATGTTTAACTGAATTCAATGACTGTAGATCGAGTTGAAAAGCGTGTAACTTATCTCCGTTTTGCATTGAATTTGCAAGTTTTTTCGCTGACTCTGTATTTCTCACGCCCATTATTACGATCATGTTGGCTTTAAGCATTCCTCGAACGACTTCACTTCCTATACCGCGAGCGCCTCCAGTTATAACGGCAATCTTGTTATTTGCATCTGGCAATGTTATTTTGTTTCGCCAGACGCTAACCCAATCGTCGATTAATCCGCCAGCACCTGCTCCTTGCATATCTAGAGCATAGCGTAGTTCACTGAGTATGTGTTTCATAGGTTTATGCCTATTAACGTACCAGTAAATAGCGGCGGCGGCGGTTATCACCGCGGTGGCGATGTACAAAGCCATTGAGGTTATATTCGTTACTTCGATGCGATGCGGACGGAACCCTGGCTTTCACTGACTTGAAATCCTCATCGCTTTCTCTAAACGCGCTGTTTACGTACGGTGTACCGTTAGTCCTGTCTGTAGGAAGCCGATGTTAACTGTTTTAAAAAAAACAGATACATACGGTTCAATAGTCGAGCGCTAATAAACAGTAGAACAGGTTCTGTGTTAGTTTGTCTAATAAGTAATAACTAGTACGGGTTGGTTCGTAATATTTATTTTGTGAACAATACATGACGCGTGGAATGTTGACGGGAAACCTCAAGGACTTAGTAGTTGTAATGCGGCGCATGCGCAGTCCACACTCTTACGTCATGTCTGTCGTCCCGGCGACCGTGATTTGACACGATATGGACGCGATCATCAAAACAATAATATTATGTTTTATTTAAACATTTGCATCCATAATCATTTATTTAATTGAAATAGCCAGAGAACGGCTAATGCATCCGATGGTTATTTATTAATTTTTAATAAAATTAATCGCATTAAATCAGAATTAATCAATCTCGAATGTTAGTTAACTCCGAGTTAACTCCAAAACAAATAAATCATTTTGATTGTTGTTTATATAACTAAAAATATTATCTGGAGATAAGAGCATCTAAAATATATTTTATAAGTATAACTTATCTATAATCTATAATCTGCTCGGTCCTGTAGATAATACTCTTCTAAATGCTCGACTCAAAATCTGTATGTGAAAATATACAATATATGTATTTTACTTGTATTATTAAGATAGCTTAGGGAAAATAGACTATTATAAACTCCTTTAAAATTATTTGAAATTTAACTAATTTTAAAATCAATATATATTTGGAACATTTATTTGATATGAAAATAGAAATTATGCATTTAAATTCTCGTTGACATACAGAAGAGGGGAAAATATTTGAAAATAGACCAAAGATTGTAAGGCAAAGTGGTGAGTTAGTAAGTGGTGACGTGTAAATTGTATTTGTAGAGCGTGACGTATTCGTTATATGCGGGTAAATTAAATGCTGTTGATATAATATACAAGAAGCTTGAATCATAATTTTCTAAAGACCAGTTAACTTATATTATTAGGTGATATGGAATAAAATAAATAAAACTAGTCTTTTAGGGAGGGCCTTATTTATTCACACTTTTTTACAGTAATACAGTACTCATAAAATAATTAACTGAAATGGAGAGCAACGGGCTTATAGCTTTCGAACGATCTCTTTCAGGCAAACACTGAGAAATAAATTAAATTACATAAGCAAAACTACATAAGACATATTTTTTTACGCTGCTTCCTTCATTACAATCTAAGCTAATATTTTTGATATTTAATTTCCTCCTTATATCGCTTTTGATTTAGCTTTTAAATAATCTATTGTAAAAACCAGTATGTAACAGGAAAAATCAAAACATCAAGTGTTTATTATATTTGTAATAACAATGTGTGTGTGTACTTAGTTGTGTCTTAAATAATATATTTAAAATTTGCTCAACCATTTTAATTTTTATAAAAGTTAGGCATTTTCTACTAGTGCTTTGCTAATTTAACTGCCTTAATTCTATCGGGTAATATTGGAAAGAGGTTGTTGTAGCAAAATTTTGTATCGTGCAGCCCGGACATACAACGACCAATATTTAAGCCTTGGCTTGTTTAAGCAATGCGGAATTTGTTTAAAAGGAGTATTAAGAATGTCCATAGCTAAATAACCTGCATCATGAGCACACCCCTCATATACGTACCTACCCTCACTTTTACACCATCACGCAACACAGGAAAATTAGTTAAATGTATTGAATTATTTTTGATTGTTTTTTCCTTATATTTATTTTTAGTGTAATTGTTTGTTATTATATATAATTTATGTTAGCTGTAAGATTACGAAGTAAATAAATCAAACATTTTTATTAGTATTAGTAAAAAGTGCAAGGCGTCGATATTATGATAATTTTATGGTTTCTCAGAGTTTAAATTTTAAAAATGAGGAATGCACTAAAACTTGGCTGTTTCGTCGAACAATGTCCAATAAAGAAAAAAAATCTCGTAATACTAAACCACTGCACACGGAAAACCTGTTTTTGTTGTGAACTGGTAATCGATGTAACAGTTGGTACCTTTCTGTTGAGCGTAATTTAAGTTTGTATAACCTGTGGCTCTGTTATTTAAAAAGTTATTCGGTAACGGGGAAAATTCTGCATGTATGGCATTTAAATGAAGCAAGAATTTGCATTTTACATATAAGGTATAAAAACGCACTTTCTTCGCCTAACGGCCTTTTTTCTTTTAACGGTCGGCGACGCACTTGCAAGCCCTCTGCAAAAACGACACTAACAATAGAAAAAACTAAAATGTTGACTATAGCTATCTTCAAAGTGTCGGTCTTTTGCGACGCGCGCATCGTAAAAATTTACTCTTATCATTTTTCGATAACGCGCCAAAAGAAGTATTACTTTAAAAACGCTTCACCTGCAGTGGCCCTTTCTTTGACCACTTTCTTAAAAACAAAAGGAAAGGCTAAGTTAGCCTCTAGAAGCGTGGTGTGCTCAGCAAGGCTATAAAGCGCAAAGTCGGCCTCTAATGGAGTACTGTTCTCACCTCTGGGTGGGAGCTACCCGGTACCAGCTCATTTAGCTTGGCCGTATTCAACGAACTTCCTTCTTGCCGTCGACTTCTTGTTAAAGCAAGCTGGTTGCCTCACGATGCTTTCCTTGACCGTTCGAGCGAATGTTAAACGCGCATACAGACAGAAAGTCCATTGGTCCATGGGTTTCGAACCTACGACCTCTGGGATAAGAGTCGCACGCTGAAGCCACTATGCTAACACTGCTCTGTGTATAGGTAACATTTTAAACTTTAATATATTTTAGGTATGCAAAACCTAGTCTTGACATTCAAAATATAATTTTCAAGGTTTACCGCTTCAAATACATCCGAATTCAATGCATCGCTGCATCGCATTTTTTGTCGTTTGTATTGAAAGTATTTTTAGCGAATATTATGTTTGTGTTCAGCTTGCTTGCTTTTGTGTAAATAATTTTAAAAAAGTTTTGAAACCCAAATAGAACATCGTTTACAACATATTTTTTTCGGGTGGCGAAGTAGGCTGATTAATAAAAAAAATTACACATTAAATGGACTAAGTATAATAAATATGGGTACCTATTAAAGATCAGAATGGGCCTAGTAGAATAAATTGGGATGGTATCTCGTTCCTATATATACATATTAGTTTCTCATGTAAATAAAATACATTCTTTTTTGTAATGAGAAATAAAGTTCTTTTATCCTGTGCTGGTTCCAGCTTGTAGCTGTATCAGTAATCAGTAAGTTAATTTGCATAGCAAGAACACTTTTCCATCAAAAAAGGTGCTATTTGATATTTTGAACCAAAAAAATCCTTTATTAACTAACTCCACGTGTAATTTTTTGTATGTTTTTAAAGTAACCGTATAGTTTTGCACATTAACTGTGCAAACCTATATACATTATAAGGTGTGTTAATAAGTTTGTTAAAATCAGCAGTGTTGGCCTAGTGGCTTCAGTGTGCGATTCTCAACCCTGAGGTCGTATAGTAGGTTCGATCCCGGCTGTACACCAATGGACTTTCTTTCTATGTGCGAATTTAACATTCGCTCTAACGGCGAAGGAAACCATCGTGAGGCAACCGGCTTGCCTTAGAACGAAAAAGTCGACGGCGTGTGTCAGGCACACGATCATGAAACAGATACAGAAATCTGAGGTCCAGACCTAAAAAGGTTGTACCGCCACTGATTTATTTTTAATAAGTTTGTTTAAACGTCGACGACGACTGTACCTACTCCCTAGAAGTCCACAGATTACGGAAAAATACTATAAAATATCAAAGACATCAAAGGTAATACTAAAAGTAAAATGTCATGTGGGTTTCCGGATATGTATTTAGCCTTGTCGGCGATACGTCAGCGGTAATGGCACTGACTTGCATACTATAGATTTGTTGATATTTCTCATATAAATTAGCGATATCAAATGCGGAGTGAGAATCGAAATCACGAAAACATCGGACGTAATATTATCACTAGGAATACTGTTGACCAATCACAAACAAACGAAACGCGCCGTCGTTTCGTCTTTTGTTTCAGCATCTGTTGGACGGGTCGCTTCGTCTGTGATTGGACTAGAGCAGTAGGAGAAAAACGTCATAATTTCTCGTTGTACTATCGAATAATGCAGATGTGTTGACGGATGAAAACTTGCTTGTCTAATTAGTACTGTTCGTGCGGAACTAATTTAATTAGTGCCGTACTAACTTTTCTGCCAATGCAACTGGCCTTATTTCGACCATCTGCAATAGTTTAAGCCCAAATGTAAATTTTCTTGTTGTATAAAGTATTCTAAATACATAACTATTTAAACATATGCAATTTCAAGCATGAAGTCTTCAGTGTTTCTCACTATAAAATATCCTCAATAAATGTTTCTATCTGTGTCCATTTAACGCTTACTATGGCGAAGGGAAATAACGTATTTATCCCGCTTTTATTATTAAAAACGACTAACAAAGACTCGACCAGTGTACCACCATTCTAGGCCGCTTCGCGTGGCTTTGTTTATGTAACAATCGGGCAGGAGGCTCACCTGATTTTAAGTGATACCGCGGCCCATAGACTGACATTGCCAGAGGGCTGGGAAGTGCGTTGCCTTTTAATAAAAAAAAATAGATAGACCCTAAGACGGTAAGACCTAACTGGTACCTATTATCGGTGGGCAGCTGGTTACACATGTCAAAAAGTGCCTTAAAAAGAGCTCAGTGTGGAACGAGTCGAGGTGATACGGGTGGAATTTCGTATTCTGCACGAAACAAATATTTAGAATAAAATTTAAGCTACTCGTTAATGTCACAAATCCTTAAGGGTACATTTAAATTATTTCTAAGTAATACTTCAAATATCATCGGAAATTAATATTAATAGATAACTGTAAGTGTCTGAAAAACTGACAAAAGTAATTAACCCAGTATTAATTTATGTATGTTAATTTGGTGTTTTTTACAACGATAATTAGCAAGCGCCGGTAATTTGGAAATTGAAAATTTCTTTGTTCTTAAATTAAATAGTGAGAAAGAATTTTTAATAATACTCCTAACAATAACGTAGTAATACTAGATTAGTTACTGAATCTAAGAAGCATGATATCATCTTGCATTTTTTATAGAAATAGGGGCAGGAGGATCACCTTAAGTGATACCGCCCATGGACACTCATTGCCAGAGGGCGTGCGTTCTAAGAATTGGTTCGTTCTTTTACTGAAGGAAGTCGAATTGGCTAGGAAATACTTTTCCACCCCACCCCACCTATTATCATTTTTATAACTGTAAAAAGTAACATCCTTGACTGACATATGAACATATACATTTCAATAATAGTTTCGCATTAAAGGTAATGTTTACTAAAGTGCTGTCTTGTATACGCTTTTACTAGATTATAACGGAATTTTTTATCTCAATTATTTTGTACTAGTGTCGAAAAAACTTCTAAAGATATTCACTATTTAAGATAAACATTTCCATCATACATTACATATGCGTAACTCTAGCGGTTTTGGCAGCGCACGCCAGAATAGCTCGCAGATGGTAGATTTTTTCCTACTTACTTGACAATTCACTTAATATCTTTATAAATTGTAGCCTATGTGTTATTCTGATGTATAACCTATATTATTAGTAAAGTTTCATTTCAATCCATTCAGTAGTTTTGGTGTGAAATAGTAACAAACATCCATCCATACTTACAAACTTTCGCGTATATAATATTAGTAAGATTAAGTTTATATAATTAAGTTAAAATATATATCATAGATCGGTGGGCAACTGTGTTATAACTGGTTTATAATAACCAGGCCATAGGGCTAGAGGTTAAGACCTTAATCCATTACCAGGCTTCCTTAATTTGATAAAGAATGTCATTATTGATGGGACACATTCTATATATGTATCTAGATTCATATAGCGTGGGCGTGGTTGGTTCAATCGATACATGTCACAAGGAAATATTCGGAGGTTATTGCCACGTCGTATTGCCTTCGTTTGTGTTTAAACGTTGTGTTCGTATATACACTTTTTCTAAGCTGTATTTGTATTATTTAGTTACCAAAGTAGTTAGACCAAAAAGTTTTAAATATGGAGGGTATTTAAAAAAAGTTTTTGTAAGTACCCTCACATAGGCGTAAAGAAGCCGCACATATTTACATATACAATGCCGTTCTTGCAGGTTTTTAACAGTATTTAAAGCAATAAAACCGACTTTTTAATTAAGAAATATTATGGTTTCGTATTTGAAACAACAGGCAACAAAATACTTGTCACCTATAGCGTAACGTTTCTGAATAATAACCATAAGATTATACTAGCCATGAGTCAATATCCATAAATGAACCATTATAGCAAGTCCGTTTATTTACTAATTAGGTATATATTTGTCGTTTCACATAATTGAGTAACTGCTGATTCATTCATGTTATGATAATAAGTTTTTGTTTAAGATTGGGTTGGAATTTTGGTTGGATTATATAATCATTATCTTTAACGGTAATATAACCACTAGCTGTACCCAGAGCTATTTAGGTCGGATTCGTTCTAGTTAATCTGTAGTTCTTGATTTCGTTCAAATCAAATCAAAATTATGTTTATCATATAGGTAACTGTACAGTTATGACGTTAATGTTAAAAAACAAAATCAAATAAACAAACTAATCAGCATTATAGCGTTCGAATGAACTAGCTTCTCCTCGCGGTTTAACCCCCGTGAACTCAGTGGCTTAAGCTTATCGTCGCCAATCTTTTATAATACAACCTTGTAAGGTAAATCTGTCTTACAATCAATATTCTGAGTGAGTCCCACAGAAATACCATATAAAATACATTATACCTTTTTTACAAGGAGGAAGAGACCACAGACCTCCATTTGCTATGGTGACATGACTCCTTAGTGTAAGATTCAGAGTCGAGACAGCGAATTATGACAAGACATAAGGGTCATACTTAGCGTAGCTTAGCGTCATATTTAAGAACCCTTTTAGGACTTCTTCCAACTCGGTGACCAAGTTTACGAGTCCTCTACGTGTCAGTTGACAAATCCTTAACGTTAGGAACCGTCAGTGAAAGCGAAACACACAAACATATGCCTTATTAAAGTATTATATTAGTACTTGTTATTACTCTCATTTTGTGAAAGAATCACGTTTATAT
This sequence comes from Pieris melete, assembly GCA_963693345.1. Lineage (NCBI taxonomy): Eukaryota > Metazoa > Arthropoda > Insecta > Lepidoptera > Pieridae > Pieris > Pieris melete. The sequence continues at coordinate 282,424 of CAVNZK010000114.1, forward strand.
TTTTTAACCATAATGTCTTCTGTCACGGTTTGTGTCACGGTTCGCAGTACAATTTGATACAAAAACAAGGTGAAAGTTATGATGGGTAGGCTATTATGTTTAGGAATTGTTTCGTAATATGTAGTTTAATATTAAAAATACATTTAGTATTGACTGGGACATGCAACTTCCTTATAACACAAATGTATTCGATTCATTTCACTGATACTCGATGTTGTCATGGGCTGGTCTCCGTATGACCTTGCATGACCTTTGTCATGCTGTGAGTATGCAGACCTAATCCAGAGAGAGTGACTATAAGCTGCAATGATATATCAGGAACAGTTTTCGATTCATTTAAATAATAAATGTTGTTTCCTTTGTTGAAGGGCTTGAAGGTAAATATGTTACTATTTGTATGTAATATTTTAGTATATATACACAAGCAAAACAGGAAGACTTTAACAGTAGTAATAATTTAAGTTTTTTCTTTAAAATATTAAGTTGCCGTTTGTTTAGTGTTTAATTTCAGTTTTATTTTCCCAAATTAAATGGACTTATAATTTCGTATATTTTGTTTATCAATGTAATCTGTTTCTGGCTTTGTATATTGTCTAAGTGTTTTAATTAATAATATGCATATGTGTAGCTGAAGGATAAAACATTTGTAAAGATATACATCGAGTATCAGAAATTCAAAGCTGATTGCTGATTCAAACTTCTTCACAAATACACATTTTAGTTGACAGAGTTGCCGTGAGCAAAAGTTCACAAGTATTAGTATTGTTTATAAGCGATGATGTGGAAAATACAAAGGAATCAGGCTCTATTGCCTTTCAACAGGATGTCTGGTTTCGATGGTGAAGAAAATTGATATTACCTGTATTATATTTGCTTTTACAATCAGCCGAATCTTGAGCAAGATTTATTTATATGTTTACGTAATTTAATAGTCAGTTTTAAGACGTTGAATCGTCCATTTCTGGTGACTAGTGGTTCGGAAAGTGGGTTGCGAAAAGCGAAGCAACAACCTTCTCTTTAATTAATCTATATCTTATATATAAAAATGAAACCCGTTTTCCGTTGTCACGACATAACATGAAAACGGCTTGACCGATTTGTCTGATTTTTTTTTATAATATTCCTTGAAATACGAGTATGGTTCTTACGAAGAGAAAATTTTAAAAAAATTGAGTGAATAAGTCTAAAACAACACTGCTATATTCCCATACAAAATATTCGTAATAATACTTAAAAGTCAATTTGAACTTTAATACCATATTATAAAGTTCAAATGTTAGTGGAGGGGTTCCGGGAAGGTAAATTTTTATTTTTTGACATAATGTATTTGTTGTCTTATCAACTTTCTTTTTTTATCTTACTAGCTAGACCGGTGTCCCGAATAGCAGAATAAGTATTTAAAAAAATAAAGAATCGACTGTTAGGCGGTACGATGTTCGCCAGGCCAGCTAGTATTTAATAAAATGGCACATAGATTCGGTATGGAATCCTAGTATAAATTAATTTTAATTTTTCTATTGAATAACAGAAGGTTGGTAACAAACAATTAGTTTGTCTCTCTCTAAATAAGCTCTGCTTATTTAAATGTAATAGTTTTATAGAACAGAGGGCAAACAGGCAGGAGGGCCTGAGGGCCTATCCCAGCGTGAATTGCTGTGTCAGTGTCTCGGGGTGGACTGCGGGAGCACTGAGGCGCGCCGGCCCGTAATGACAATCAGTAATGTAAATTATTAAATTAATTTAATTTTTCTATTGAATAACAGAAGGTTGGTAACAAACAATTAGTTTGTCTCTCTCTAAATAAGCTCTGCTTATTTAAATGTAATAGTTTTATAGAACAGAGGGCAAACAGGCAGGAGGGCCTGAGGGCCTATCCCAGCGTGAATTGCTGTGTCAGTGTCTCGGGGTGGACTGCGGGAGCACTGAGGCGCGCCGGCCCGTAATGACAATCAGTAATGTAAATTATTAAATTAATTTAATTTTTCTATTGAATAACAGAAGGTTGGTAACAAACAATTAGTTTGTCTCTCTCTAAATAAGCTCTGCTTATTTAAATGTAATAGTTTTATAGAACAGAGGGCAAACAGGCAGGAGGGCCTGAGGGCCTATCCCAGCGTGAATTGCTGTGTCAGTGTCTCGGGGTGGACTGCGGGAGCACTGAGGCGCGCCGGCCCGTAATGACAATCAGTAATGTAAATTATTAAATTAATGTAATTTTATGATTTTTTTTTCTGAGATGGATTACTTGGCTTACGATGAAATATATCGTGTGAATTTCAAAATCATATTATATATACATTTTCGTCATATAATGAATTCAAAGTTTCAAAAATTGCCTATATTTGGATTTTTTTTCTATCAATCGAAGTTATTTAAATCGTGTATCGATCTTTTAAAATGGATACATAAACTACTCAACTCCACCATTTCTTCCATTCGCCCTACTTCAAGAAACGATGACGAAAAATGGAAAGAAACAATGTACTTTATTGGATTTAGGCGACATGCCCTGCGATTCTGTATTGTTTATCAGAATGCCAAATCATAAAACTACTGCTTCACGACTGATTTGAAAGCGACCGCCGATGCGAAAACCGCTGTATGAGTTCGAAAAGTGAGTTACAGAATCGCAGGGCAGATCGGTCCTTAAGTAATACCGCTGCGCATGAACCGTCTCAATGGCATAGTGCGACAGTTTGTTGTCGGCCTATAAATAATAAACATTTATGACGTCAGATTAAATTAGCTATGCTGTGTGTATGCCGTTTACGCCAAACGGCACTACACCGTTTGACGTAATATATTACGTAGTATGTAAATTTTTATCATTTTCTCTTCTGAAGCCGTTGACCGAAAATTTCTATAGCATTGATTTGTATCGATAGCTAATTAACATTATCTCTTTAACCTTAGGTCAAAGAAATTCTAACTTAATTTATAAAGTAATCCGAAATTATATTGTAGTCTTCATTAATAATAATAAGCTTTTATTTATCAACATCTTATTGACATACATTAAACAAAAAGAAATATGTATATATTTATATATACAATTTTATGTAATTATTTTTTGTAAATTTTATTATAATGGGCTACGTGTCTCCCATCTCCATTTGAGATTAAAACATGATCTAAGAGGTTTTTTCTTTTATTTTTCTTTATACAGTGTCAAATCACTTTCCTAAAAAGATACTTTTTTTTCTAAAACTAGGTCGCGTCATGATTGAAGGATTGAGAGCTTCCCTTATAAGTAGCGGCACGAAACTCTAGCGCTGACCGTTATTGCGCAGAAGTAAAAAATAAGGTACCTGAGGGGGGCTAGCGGAATGAAGAGCGTAGATTGGCTCTCCAGTCGCATTTTGTCCCCCGCGCGACAGTACACATGCGCAGCAATCCCCTCCACGTATCGGCCAGCGCTAGACTTACGTGCCGCTGGTTATACTAAGAGTCCAAATAGGTTAACAAACAAAAAATCTAAGAACAAGAACGCTTTAAATTAATATTCAGCTTTTAGAATTTTCTCTGCTATATTATGTATGTAACGAATGTCGCATTGTGATGTAACAATACATATATACAGTTAAGAGAAACAGTTTATATAAGAGGTAGAAACAATATGTAGCTTAGCTACCTTTAATGGCTGTAGACTCGTTTGAATTTATGTATAAAAACATATGAAGCGTGCGAACTACTAATTTTGTTGATTTGAATTAGGTCACATACAAATTATAGATATATTGATTATATTTTGTACAATATACATACATTTTGTTAGGTAAGAATTTGTTTATAAAATTAAGTATTATTGCTACTTCAGTAGCAACCCCTTCACACATTCAAGGAAACACATTCTTCTGTTTCATAACCGTATTGTGATATAATTGCTAGAGTATATGAGTTTGTACTTTAAGTCATATTCTTTTATTTTTGAATAGACGATAGTGATTAGGACAGAATATAATAGTTGTTTTTTCATTAATCGTGTACTGTATGAAAAGTTTTATAAGATCAAAATATAAGTTTAATATTTATGGTCAATAAATCTCTGATGTAACCCATTTTCTATATATTATGAATGAAACTCAAATGTGTTGATGAAATATGTATTTGAAGGAACAACATTTAGAGTTAACTTTTATCCTATTTCTTCTATAATCCAAAATGTTCTAACAAACAAATCTTCGAATTAAAAATTTTAATTTAAAAAAAAAGTAGCTTCTTTTCCACAGATTGACAAACAAATTAAATAAAACACAGTTAACACATAATAGATTATTAATAATCTAAGAATCTAACCTAAGAAATATAATTCTTTCTTTACATATAAAAGCGTTGCAAACTTTTAATAGATTGTTTGCTTTCAATTAAGTAAAGAGGCCGGACGGGAGAGATCTATTTTTAGTACAAACACTGTATAAACAAGTGTATTTAATTTACTACGAAACGTTAAAAGTATATAATATCTATACTGTCTTTTAACGTTTCTTGCAGTGCCAACTGTTTTTAAAAATCTGTACAAATGCTCACATTAGCCAGATCACAGCTCGCCTTGGTCCACTAAAATAACAATTCTTAATTCAAATTGCCTGGAAAACAAAAGAAAACAAATGTTTAAAGGCATTGTAAAAATTCATAGATAATGTTTGTTTATACCATAAACAATATCTCATGTTTTGAATAATTCTTCTATATAACCTGTAGTAAACATAAAGATGTTAAAAGTTTCTCACGGTGCTGAGATGTCGCCGCTTGGTACCAGGGCAGGAGGTTAGGCAAGCGTTGCACAAGTGAATGTCAAGAATTGCGCTAAAATTGCCGAGATCCTGCCACTTGATGGTGAAATTGACAAATTTAGAAGAACTCGCCCTCATTATTACATTTTTGTAAAATAACTGACTAACCGATAAAGTCATGATTAGGAAGTAAAAGGGGGAGTCGGCTGATTACCTACTATAGTAAACATATATTATATAGTCAGTATAGCATATGAATTAATAGAATATACTGTTTATTTATTTATTAGTAATCTTACAGCTGACATACATATTAGTTACATATCCATTGCACTCCCTTTGTCCCGCATAACCAATACCTGTACCCCTCTGACGCAACACCATAATAAAAGGAAGCGGACAACAGATACCAATAGCTTTGATCTGATACCTCACATCGGACCGGTCAAATTCTAAATGAGTAATAAGTCCATAATATAGATTATTTGTCGTGCATCTCATATCGGGCCGATTGAATAGTCATATTTAGTTTAATTGTTGTAGTAATAAACTAAAATAATTTAAATATATTTTGTGTCTTTTTGTGATTAACCGCTGGCCCTTACTTTATTACTTTCTAATTTATTATAAAACAAAAACACTTCGACAATATACAAAGCCAAAACAGATAACATAGATTAACAATATATATGAAACAGAAAATATAAGTAAGTACATTAATACACAAAAACATTAAAAAAATGAAAGAAAACTGAAATTTTACATTAAACAAACGACAATAATTAATACTTAGGGTGGGTTGCATCAACAAATTTTGACGGACACGTAATCGTTAAATATGGCGCTAACGAACGTTAAACAAAAAAAGTGTTGATTCACCATCTATGACAGCTTACGTTCGTTAAAAAGTTACGCTTACGTTAACCAGTGCTCGAACCATTGGTAATCGTCAAATTTTGGTTTGTAACTTCGTAGTTCGTACTTTCTAAACTCTGTTTCCTCTGAATTTAATATTAGAGATGGTTTGATTAATAATGATTTTGCAAGGTATGTTAATATTACGATTATTTTTGACTTCAAAAAATAAATTGCAAATTTAATATTAAAGATGTCTTATATTTCAGATTATAACTTTTTTATGGCATGGGTGTATGGGTGGTATGGTGAAGGACTAACATATTCTATACTGTTTATATTGCTTATTGCATGCCTTTGGTAAAGAAATAAAATATTTGACAAAAATAATATGCCTTTACTAACTGAATTACAGCCTACAGATTTTATTAATTTAGACCTAAGTTAACTTCATTGACAACAAACAGAAAACTAGTTTTCTCTAAATTTAATTTTATTCTAATATGTGGGATACATAGTTTCATTATTATTATTTTGCAAGGTATGTTAATATTTAGATTATTTTTAACTTCAAAGAAAACAAATCTCAAATTATAATTTTAAAGCTGTCTTATTTTCAGATTATAACTATTTTATGGTATGGATGTGAAATATGGTGAAGGATTAACATATTATATACTGTATAATATATAGCTATTGCATGCTTTTGGTGGAGAAATAAAATGTTTGACAAAAATAATATGCCTTTTTATTACCGAATTATAACATTACATAGTTAAGCCTGCCTATGCACATAAGAATTAATTCATCTTAAAAATCTATTTTTTTACAGTTTTTATTATTTTTTACACTAATTTTATAACATTGATACACACAACTTTAATTATTTTGAAGAGCATTTATACTAAGTTTCAAGCAATTCTGATCATAAACAAGTTATAGTAAGTCTATTTTTTATTGTAAAGGTAAATAAGTACCACTTTTCATACATTTTACATTAGAAATGGCAGTTTCATATAATCTTACATCCCTTTAGTATAATTAATAGTAAGTAATTTTTTTTCTTGTAGTTTAAAAATGATTTCATCGTTCTTCCTCTTTTCATTTAGATGTTGAACACGCACCTCAAAAATTTCTTTTTCATATTTATTATCTGAAAGGGCATTAAATTCTGCATGAATCGCACTCCATGCCCTCTTTTTTTTGCAAATTGTTAGTACTGTCTGTCTTTTTATGAAATAATATGTGTTTATGTTTTACTATTAAATTTCTAAATCTGTCCTCTTCTTTTCCAAAATTTACCGAACGTTCTCTGAAAGTCAATGAGTCACGTAAATAAATACACTTCTAGCTATATCTCTCAATATAATATATATACTTTGCGCATATACAATTCATGCAATATAATAATAAAATAATAGCTTTATACTTACTTTGGCGAAAAGGTTTCCATTATTTATATTAAAATTAAACACTTTTTAATTATCCTTTCGTACAAAACAATAAACATCGATGTCAAACTTGACAGAATGTTTCAAATGACATTGTTTTTATCAATGTTGCTATTACTAAAAAAAATTCCCATAAAACATTAGGTTAAAATAGCGTTACGCAAACAGGCAACCCCATTAACAATGATGAACTCATTTTTTAACAATGAAGCAACGCTAACAAGTTAACAGACGTTAAAGTTCATACGAGTCTGTCAAATTTTAACGAACGTAAGTTACGATAGCAAATGGTTTGAAACAACCCACCCTTAGTAACTTACTTATTACTTATAGTCATACATTTTAGATAAAAGAGTTTGTAACATATGCCGTAGATTTAGTACCTACCATGTATGATGTGGTGAACTTTAATAAATAAATAAATATATTATGCCCTGCTCCTGCTATAAAAAGAACAGTCATGGACACATGCATACTTCCATGTCTGTCATACGGATGCCAAACCTGGATTTTTAACAAGACGTTAATAAAAAAGATTGGAGTATGCCAAAGGGCTATGGAGCGCTCCATTCTTCAATTGAAACTAAAAGACATAGTAAAAAACGAGGTGATACATATACAAAAAGGCTAAAATGGAAATGGAGACGGTCACATTGGCCGCATTTGTGATGGCAGAAGGGTCAAAAAGACCCTTACTTGGAAGGGCCCAGTGGGAAGAAGAAAGAGAGGATGCCCACCGAAAACTTGGGAGGATGAAATAAAAGGGATAGCGGTCAAAAACTGGAAAACTGTTGCGACAAATAGGGATAAGTGGAAGAATATGGAGGAGGCCTGATGGAGTGATCCATCGGAGGTCGAGTACAAGACGTGTAAAACTTATAAAGACATGGACTTACTGTAGTTTAGTGTACTCGAATAAAGGCTATTTTTATTTATTATGCACTGCTCCACTGTGTATTTGTTATATTTAGGCGGCCATATTGTGTAATGAAATAACAATACAGGTATATAAAGGATTAGTAGAGCATTACAGCTATTGATGTGTGAATGTAAATTGATATTTGCTAAAATCAGCTTTCAATTGTCGACATATAAACATGTATTATGTCGCGAATTAGGATTAATTTCTTTTAAAAATATTGATTACAGTAATTTTATACTAATGCTTTGTTGTAACATTTAAATACAATTTACCCTTTAAACTCGGAATGATCAGAGACAAATAAAGTGCCTACGCTGGGGCCCCATCGGCAATAAGCAGCTATAATTGTGGGACGTAGTATACTCTTGTTTAAGGCTGACTTTCGCTTAAAAGACCGGCATGTTAAAGGCGTTGTCGTCGACGAATGTGGAATTCTTACGATGCAGTGATGTTTTACCAACTCTTAAAAGGCCGGCAATGGCATTGAAAGTGTTCATGGACGGCGGTGGTATCACTTAACATCAGATGAGCCTCCATCCCGTTTGCCCCCTGTTCAATTAAAAAATAATTGTACAGAATCGTGCGTTATAAAAAAATCTTGTTTAAACTACCCTCTAAATAAATAACCTAAAAAACCCTCACGTCATCTTGATTGGAGGTTATATGTTTTTTTTGTATGATACATCATAAAAAAAAAAAAAATTGTCTAATTTTTTTTTTCGTGTGGCACCCCTCATCACTTAGGGGTTTGAAAGATAGATAGTAGTCGATTCTCAGATTACTGAATATGCATTAAAAATTCATAAGAATCGGTTAATCGGTCGTTTCGGAGAAGTATGGGAACGTACATTGTGACAGGAGAATTTTATATATTAAATAACTTATTGGTATGTTCTCTGTTATACCGTCCGTCATGGTTATCAACACTCATCTCCACGATCACGAACTTAACCTTTCAATACTCAATTAAAATATTTTTCTTCTATATATAATACTAGGATTATGTCCTGGTTTGATGTGTTATTGCTGTTCTTGAATAATAATTGTATCAGCTTCAAAGTGTTTTTAAAATTCTTGATAGGCTGGCAACGCACTTGCGAGCTTTCCGACAATGTGACTCCATGGGTGGCGGTATCACTCCAGCCTCCTGCCCGTTTGCCTCCTATTACATTAAAAAAAATGTAAAACATGCGTTTTTGATGGATATGAAATATGTTCCCGGTTATATATAATTACACTTAAAATCTGTATTTTTTTTATAACAAATGCAAACGGGCAGGAGGCTCACCTGATGTTAAGTGATACCGCCGCCCATGGACACTCTCAATGCCAGATGGCTCGAGAGTGCGTTGCCGGCCTTTTAAACGATTTGTAATAACGACATCGAAAGGACTACTACATTAGTTCTTAAAAACCGATAGTCGTATCAGCCGATGACGTTGTTATTAAGTATCTAATATGTACCCTTTTATTTTTGTCAATATAACCGGTATGTTCTAAAATCTAAACGATGTCGTAAACGGATTTGACTGTATGTTAATATTTATTTTCTTATTTTCTATTCTTACAGTGACCTTAATGCAATAGAAATCTTATTAATACAAAATATAAACTATGAACGATAATGTTTCTTGAAAACAAAACAAGAAAACATAGAACCTAAACCCTAGATTAATAATTCTGTGTCTTCTATACAAATATCTACCGTAAAGTCCCATTTTTTGATCTTACGTTGTGCAGTTGTTCTTGGGTCTATGTGAGAACCAACGAAAGACGTATGGCAGGTTTGATTGTAATTACAATCCAGTATTTAACTAAAACCTTGCCGGGTTTCTTTATTATGTTCAGAACTTGTTCATAACATATCATAATTTGTATGTTAATGAGGTAAATACGAAGTTCATTGATCACGCAATACTATTATTTGGAATTCCAAATCGGTAATAGGTAATCAAGTCGCACCTCTATGCACATAGGACCGAGCGTTAGTGGGTATTTGGCTCCTTGAGTACAATTCCTTGGCGAACCCCGAGGGCACCTCTTAAAGCGAGTCGTGTGAAGGGCTGACGTGTTTTTAGTGGGTAGGGTCTCGCTACCCCTCTGATGAGCAGAGGGCTTTGAGTGTAGACCCCGCGTCAAGCATGGCGCGAGCCTGCGTAAGCGCATTATCACTTTTAAAAAAAGTTAGACAATAAACAAAGCCTAAATTAAATTGTTAAACAAAATAAACGACCAGAAAACATAAGTCAAATTATATTAATAGATTAAAATAAAGAAAAGTGAAATTAATAAACTACAACCTTTTAAATGTTCAAGATGAAATTGTTACTACTACGGATTAACATTCAGCGGATTGTCTACGACTATACTTCATATAACGGAAATGCTTCTATGAGATAAGATTCCACATCTGCCTTTTAATTACTAACAAAGGAATGCAATGACTAATGACATGCTTTCTTGTTGTAGAGGTATTTACATATATTTATTATGCAAATAATATTTAAGCAAAGAGCAGAAAGTGTTCTTGCATTAAATTTGACTCTACAACTTTTTTTTATAATATAAAAATCATTATTTTTCTTACAAAACTTCCATATATTTAGTGAACAAAATAAAGCAACAGTTATATATAAACGGAAGAAATGCTTGTTTGTGTGAGACAGATTAGATAAAGTAGGTACCTGAAAGATAGAGTAGGTACCTGTGTTACAAGTCATCAGGCCCCCACCACCTCGGATCCCCAGAAGGTCTTAAAACGTAGTGTAAATTTTTTATAAACAATTATACACATATGCATAAGAGGTTGCTACATAAAAAAACTAAAAGGAACATATTGAATTACGACCAGGCTATCATTTGAGCATATCAGGCTTAAATGACATAATTGTCAAATTAGAAATACATTCAAATATTGCACTAAAGATAAACAAAAGGTAAAGCGTGTCTGGCCGGCTAGCAGGCTCCAAATCGCCCATAAATATCATGATATTTCCGATGTAGTTGTCGCCCGGGCCCGGCGGGAGACGCCGAGTTTTTGAAGCAAATAAAGTCCATTTTAGGAAAGGGGAGATTTGGCACTCCCCTAGCTTCTCGGCCACAGAAAGACTACTATGTAGGTTTCATATAAATAAAAAATAGCAACACTGATTTCCAGCCAATTCTCTATTCATGTTCAAGCCGCTCCCGGTTCAGCTATTTATATATAGGACACATTCAAAGCAGAAATGAATACAAATCAAATTGGATGCCAATAATGAATTGCTTTCGTAATATTGTGTACGATAGGTTCGGTCACATATGTCGATCATAATACGGAATGAGGATTACGAAGGACAGGCCGTGAATACAAAGTGTATTGTTATGGGCAAGGAATGTGCTGGCTTTGTTGACACTTTTGCGAGGGGTATATCAGTTTTGGTTCGATATACAAAAAAATATGTTTTAATGTATTTAACACATTAAATAAATAGAATTTAATAATAGTTATTATAGAATCTTTATTTCTGCTTTTTTTACACAGAAACATGTGCTTATAATCAATCTATTTGCTCTAACAGTTGCACAACATAAAAAACGTGTGTATACTTATGAAAACGCGTTAGAAGTTATACTTCCTTGGCGTTACAAGATAAAAATTTAATTTTACGCTTGTAGAAAAAACGACCTAACAATAGAAAATACTAAAATTTTAACTATAGCTAACTTTAGGTTGTCGGTTTTTTGTAACGGTGTGCGCTCGCATCGTAAAAATTTTCTCCTCATAATCTTTCCCTAAAGCGCCAAAAGAAGTATAACTTCAAAAAGAAGATAAAAGAATACAAAGAAGTAACAAAAATGATGAATTTTTTTTTTTATAGAATAGGGGGTAAACGGGCAGGAGGCTCACCTGATGTTAAGTGATACCGCCGCCCATGGACACTTTCAATGCCAGAGGGCTCGCGAGTGCGTTGCCGGCCTTTCAAGAAGTGGTACGCTCTTTTCTTGAAGGACCCTAAGTCGAATTGGTTCGGAAATACTTCAGTGGGCAGCTGGTTCCACAGAGTGGTGGTGCGCGGCAAAAACTGCCTTGAAAAACGCTCAGTTGTGGAACGGCGGACGTCGAGGTGATACGGGTGGAATTTCGTACTCTGCCTCGACGTCCGATGACGAAACTCAGCTGCAGGTATTAATCCGAACAACTCCTCTGAACACTCTCCATGGTAAATGCGGTAGAAGATGCAGAGTGACCCCACATCTCTACGCAACGCCAAAGGATCAAGCCGCTCGGAGAGAGATTGGTCGTCGACGATTCGAACCGCTCTGCGTTGAATACGGTCAAGTGGAAGGAGCTGGTACTGGGGAGCCCCCGCCCAGAGGTGAGAGCAGTACTCCATGTGGGGCCGAATTTGCGCTTTATATAGTTGCAAGCGGTGGCCCGGAGTGAAGTACCGTCTCGCCTTGCTGAGCACACCAAGCTTTTTGGAGGCTAATTTAGCCTTTCCCTCCAAGTGACCGCGAAACTGAACGTCGTTCGATATGTCAACGCCAAGTATTCCAATGCTGGCTGTGGCTTTAAGAAGAGTGTTTTCGAAAAGAGGAGTAGCGACAAAGGGTGTTTTTTTAGCGGAAAACGCGCAAACTTGTGTCTTCTTGGGATTAAAATGGACTAGGTTTAGTCTGCCCCAGTCTGAGACTCCACGAAGTAGAGTTTCGACTTCAGACACAAGTTTGTTCCGGTACTCATCGACAACAGCCCGAGAAATACCTGCCCGGCCAGTGTAAAGAGTATCCCCAGTGCTGTCATCCGCATAGCAGTGAATGTTGCTAAGTTGCAACATATCATTGATATGCAGAAGAAACAGGGTCGGGGATAGAACACAGCCTTGTGGGACCCCTGCGTTCACGGGTTTAAGGTCTAATAACACAGAAATCTATAAGTTATTGTCAGTCCTCAACCTCTCCTAAGAGGCACTAACCAAAATTTCTCATCGTAGATTTGATTTTATCTAAGTGATGCTTGAAATAAAAGCAATAGATATGTTTTGATCCTTTTCTATAATTTCAATTGTTGACTCTAATTAAAACACAATACAAACAAAATACAAAAAACTCAAAGTCACCTCTAAATTTTGCCTAATTTCGTTTTTATTCAATCATGGCGAGTATAATGGAATATGGAGGCAAAAAATTATTTATTTACAGCACATTAGTGTGGCCGAGAGCTGTTACTAGCGATTTTATTAAATATTTATTTATTTACAGAAATATATACATTATCCTTATAGATTATCACAACACGATAATGTCAAGAAAAAATAAAATAATGTACAGTATAAACTCCTCTCCTCGATTTTACGTCGAAGTCCCTAAAGCGGTGAAATCAATTGGCTTTGGTTGGTTTAGCTTGTCTTCCATACAATGAAACACTCTACATAGCATTACACCCACTCTCAATAACGACCAAAATTGACTAATAAAGTACTGTTTAAGTTGCTAAAATGAGTAAAAACTGCGTTCTTCCTTCTGTCGCTTTATTATCCTAGCCCGAAATTAACTCTACTGTCGGCATCATGCTTACGAACTTTCTAAGAAATTCGTTCTTTTGTTTACAAATTGCTTGCACGTGTAGACTGTTGTTGACCATGACTAATAAGTAGAAGTCTTTACATTTAACAACAGCTCTCTATAACGCCGAAAAATGCACGCTCTTGTGTCGTTATATATAGAGCTTATACTGTATATTAAACACATAATGTACACAATATCGCTACTGTGAATTCTCTATATTATACAAATACAAATATTGTATATTTTACTAGTTCCGCGTTACACTGTTTAGCCAGTCTCATCTCCAAGAATTTTAGGCATTCGTTTGTTTTACTAGCTTCTGTTGCGTTGGCACTTGTAATCTACGCAGGCAAGCTATTAATTAGTAATTCTAACAACTGCACCTAACTCTCCTATATGATTTAATTGTTTTACGGAAGCTATCCCACAGAACACATTACTTTAAGAACACTATATCTGAGACCATAAAGTAATACAGAAACTATGTTATTAGCAAAGATAGTGACCTCACGCTATGCACGTCGTACGAGGTCAACGTTCTGACGTCATCGGTATGTTTACTATCTTAGAAGGTTCATAGTAAAGAATGTTGTTGATAGTTATAGTGCTTATGACAAATTTGCAACAATATATTAATAATTGTAAAGCCTTAATATTATTACAAATGTTAGTCTAGCCGACATCAGGGGTCGTAGGTTCGATCCTTGCTGTGGACCAGTAGACTTTTTTTCTAACCATTTAACATTTCTAGGCAATTTAACATTCGCTCGAACGGTGAAGGAAAACATCGTGAGGAAACCGGGCTTACCTTAGACCCAAAAAAGTCGACGGCGTGTGTCAGGCACAGGAGATTGATCACCTACTTGCCTATTAGATTGACAAATAATCATGAAACAGATTCAGATATCAGAGGCTCTTAAAACGTTGTAGCGCCACTGATTGATTATTACAAATATAAATTATTTTTCAACACACAGTCTTTGTATATGTATTAACAGCTGTTCTCATTGTAATATTTGTAATGCGTCAGAACCTGTTATTTTCCACAATAAATTAAAATTTATTATATATGTTTAATTGCCTCATGCTTCTAATTCATAAATACTCAATAAGCGCGCTCTTTAAACTAAGAAACTCTTTCGTCTCTTTCTGATAAATTGTATTTACTCTGTTATGAATTAAGACAAAAGTAAGTACTACAAAACGGTGCAACTTATAGATTGGGTTGACGAATGAATAAATTTCCTTAAATTTTAGAATTTCTCCCAACAGTACCTATAGAGAGAATGTTCTAGTATATTCAGGTGATTTATTAAATAAATATTATTAGCCTACAACGATAGGTTACACAGTGATAACGAATCCAGAAGGTGACGTCTAGAGTAATAATAATTAATTATAATAAAACCTCGTATATTCCTTGAAACACTGCTATTTACAAAAGATAACACTTATAATTTTATACAAAAATAGCAATTTCTTTAAGGGCATCTCTTAGGCCCTTCTCCCATTACGATACTTGCAGGGTACGATACTCGAGTATAATACTAGTTGGATACATGTTCGCTACGCGACGCTCGCATATTATGCTACTGAAAAATTACTAAATTCATCATTTGTGCAAACAGGATCAAGTAATTTTAATTACAAATCCTACCATTCGATAGTATTAATGGCATGTTGTGATTCCGATGGATTATTTACTGTTATCGAGACTGGCTATGCGGGTAGGAACAGCGACGGTGGAATTTTCAGTGCTTCCAGGATCAAACGTTGGATAGAACATGGACGTCTTAATATTCCTTTACCTTCCTAATGACCAATCTAACTATGAATTTCCATACTATTTTATTGGGGATGAGGCATTTCCCCTTCTATCTTACTTGATGAGACCATATCCCCAAAGAACCTTGAATGACTTGAGAAGGGTATTTAACTACAGACTAAGGCCCTTCTCCCATTACGATACTTGCAGGGTACGATACTCGAGTATAATACTAGTTGGATACATGTTCGCTACGCGACGCTCGCATATTATGCTACTGAAAAATTACTAAATTCATCATTTGTGCAAACTTGTTTTTTGTAGACGGACGTTATGTCGAGCGACTCCAGTGACGAAGAAGCTCTTGCAGTTTTTCTGTTTTATAGAAATAGAAGACGTCAACGCAAGAGTAGAAAATACTGGATTCATCCATATATTGAAAGAAACATAAATTGTAGAGTTTTTGTAGCCGCACAAGAACTACAACATGATGATAAGAAATTTTTATCTTTCTACCGAATGTCTATACATCAACGAAATACTAAATTTAGAGAATGTGTCAGTGCGGAAGAAAGGATTCTGATAACCCTAAGGTAAATAATACTTCATTGTGACATATATAGGTAATTAAATGTTTATTAAATTTTAATATGTAAGTACTTTATAATTATTACTTATTCTTCATCTTCCTGTGATAATAACATAGGTGTTGATTAATAATAAAGACTGGCAGTATTTGATTGTACTACATTCAGACTTTCGTTTATGGTAATTGGCGTACTTATTACCTCGGCAGCACTCATCGGTGAAGGAGTAGAATAAAGTGTGATGGGACTATTCATATTTTCACTACTTTGGTCCATTATATCGTCTATCAATGCAAGCACTCTTCTCTTAAACAGTCTTCTTTGACTATCAGTCATTTTGTTCACGTCCGATAGTAAACTCAGTAAGAACATTTTGTTTGAATTTTCAGTACTGTCACAGTTTTCTAGAATTCTAGATTGTTTAAATTTAAAATAAGCTGAAATGTCTTGCTCGGCTTGAGTTTCTTCCAGCTTCTTCCGTTTTTTTTTATTATTTGTTGATGGTGGTGGTGGTGGTAATTGCTGTTGCGAGATTGGTTGAGTGCTTGTAGGTACATTTTCTGTGAACTGTGTTTGTTCACATAGTTCAAGATCAGGTGTCTGTGGTTCTATCGTCTCTTTCAAATTTCCTGATGGTTTTCCTGCTGTTTTTATGAAGGGTACAGTAAATTGCATATAGTCTGCTAAGTAGTATGGTTTTTTTTGTGCAGTACCTGCTCCACTTTTGGCCGGTTTCAAGTGGCGAACAAAAACACTACGTAGATTTTTCCACTTTTCTTTAGCTTCTGATCCTGAAAATAACCTTAATATTAATTGTTTTTCAGATATTTGGGGTCAGGTTGTACGTTTGTAAGCCTAGGATTGTATTTTGCAAGAGGAGATAATACAATTTGCAAGGTCATAGCTGAAATGACAGTTATAATATGGGAGATATTAAATGGAGACTATATGCCATTACCAGATGTACAACATTGGAAAGACATTGCTGCTCGTTTTGATCGCCTCTGGAATTTTCCCAACTGCTTAGGGGCATGTGATGGTAAACACATCAGAATAGAAAAATTACCTGATTCAGGATCAAGTAATTTTAATTACAAATCCTACCATTCGATAGTATTAATGGCATGTTGTGATTCCGATGGATTATTTACTGTTATCGAGACTGGCTATGCGGGTAGGAACAGCGACGGTGGAATTTTCAGTGCTTCCAGGATCAAACGTTGGATAGAACATGGACGTCTTAATATTCCTTTACCTTCCAAACTTCCTAATGACCAATCTAACTATGAATTTCCATACTATTTTATTGGGGATGAGGCATTTCCCCTTCTATCTTACTTGATGAGACCATATCCCCAAAGAACCTTGAATGACTTGAGAAGGGTATTTAACTACAGACTAAGCCGAGGGAGGAATACAATTGAATGTGCTTTTGGGATGATGGCTGAAAAATTTCAAGTATTAAGTACTGCTATAAGATGTCATACAATAGAAAAAGTATCAAATATAATAAAAGCAGTGTGTATTTTACACAACTATGTTCGAAAACGTGAGGGTATTCTATATCTATAGTCCAAGGGAGTTTAAACAAAACAGATCGGTCACTATTCCCGTTACAACGACAATACAACCTCATAATATAGAAATAACGGCAAATATGTCACCACATAATCAACGAAATTATTTAGCAAACTACTTTATATCTGAGCAAGGTTCATTGCCTTGGCAATACCAATCCTGTTTGCAGAATACAATGTAACATTGATAATAATAAACTATGTATGTGTACAAAAAAAACCAACCTGTTATTTGAAATTTGTTCCCAATTTCTGCCCAAGTCTTGTCTATTATATTTTTTCGCATGTATTCAGGTAGTTTGTAGTTATATAAACAAGCATGTTTTTCAATTTCTTGTACAAACTTAATATTTGTTTCTTGCTCCGCCGCCATCTTGTCAAAACGCGCGAGACGCGACGCACAAGCGACCAACACGGCGGGTATCGCGAGACTAGTCGCGAACGCGTAGAACACCAGTATCGTAATGTGAGAGTGTCCATATAAATGTATGTGAGATACTTCGCGGCGACTAGTCTCCGAGACTAGAGTCGCGCGGGCGTATCGTAATGGGAGAAGGGCCTAAGCCGAGGGAGGAATACAATTGAATGTGCTTTTGGGATGATGGCTGAAAAATTTCAAGTATTAAGTACTGCTATAAGATGTCATACAATAGAAAAAGTATCAAATATAATAAAAGCATCTTGTCGAAACGCGCGAGACGCGACGCACAAGCGACCAACACGGCGGGTATCGCGAGACTAGTCGCGAACGCGTAGAATACCAGTATCGTAATGTGAGAGTGTCCATATAAATGTATGTGAGATACTTCGCGGCGACTAGTCTCCGAGACTAGAGTCGCGCGGGCGTATCGTAATGGGAGAAGGGCCTTAGAGTAAAGTCAAAACTACTTTAATTTAAAAAAAGAAAAACAACGCTTCGTTGCATGTTCGTTGCATATTGTATGTTTATAACCTTTAGAATGTAAGTACCAAAAATGTTTTCGTCAAATAAAGTGATTTTTATTTTTTATTTTATTTTATTTCGTAAGCCCACCTTGCAAGGGTGCCCTCTCGTTTCCTAGGAACTATGATTTTAGCTTTACATATACATATATATACTAGCTTCCCCCGTGAACTTCGTTTCTCGTTAATGTGATTTTACTTAGCTTTTTATTATATATATATTATATTTAGGGTTTTCTGTGAATTTTTCTCTACATAAACCTCAGAGTTCAAGTCATAAGTTTTTTATTAACAAATAAAAATTGAGTGTTGATCGTAGAGGGGTAAACATTAAGGGTTGTATATATGTTGTGATATACATATAGAAATATTAGAATCATATCTTTTGTTCTCGCTTCATTGAGTATTTCCATTTGTACTTGCTCGACTGACCTTTTATAAAGGATGTATCTTTAATTACTGTATCGTAGTCAGACATTGTGGGTGTCCATTTTCCGGTTAGTGATAATGATCATGTAATTGCGGAATGTAATGATAATGGGATTTTATAGTAGATGCGTGAGAATTTTATTTTTATTGTTTAGAGGTCTTCATTAATGTTATAGTTAATTATAGAGTGATCTTGAACTGAAGTTTAAGTTTTATTTTATTATTCGTCCGTTTTTATTTAAAACTAGCTGTTCCCTGCCACGCTTCGCTGTGGGACATTGTGATTGAATGGTTGAGAAATGAGAAAGAAAACAAAGAAAAGTTTCATATAAATTTAATTTTGCAAAACTTGTGGAAAAAAATACAAAAATACAAAAACAAAAAAAAACATGATAAAAACAATCCTTGATGAGGATATATATATCATGCTAAAATTTCATTCTCGATCGGTGCAGAACTTTTTGAGTTTTTGTATCGTACACAAACCAACATAACATTTTTACATATATAGATGTTAATATTTGTGGTATTACATTGTTTAGAGGACATCATTTTCAGGCTGAAAGTCAAATCAAACAGTTTATCATGCTGCATCAGGCTGTTCATGACCTGTAGCATGCTATTTAATTTGAAACTAATTTTTAATAAGAAAACGAAGGATTTCGTTTCGATCATGCGATCAAACGTCATGCAAATTCTTGTTATAATTCGAATAGTCTTGTTTCTTGTAATTAATATTTAATTATTAAAAATACATTCACGTCATGTTATTTTCAGACTTGAGTTCAATTGGCTTATTAGCTCTGTTTTTTCCATAAGGAAAATTTTTGAAGTTAAATGATAATGCGAATGATAATCTTTTGATTTATCATTCGTATTATCCTACAAGTAATTACCTCCACTTCTCTTGGCTTCATAAATAAAATATGCATGTGGGCGCCACTTTGGTGGTGTTAATAATAGACTTAATGTTTTGATAATATGCCAGTTGTATTCGTAAACCTCATAGGATTGGCTTCGCTCCAGAAAATGAACACTAAGCGTAACTTTGACCTTGAAAGTGTAGTTTAGGACATACTGATGTCTAATCTAACACACGGTAGACACAAATTATTATTTTTTCGGAATATTTAAAATAATAATAATAAAGCCCGTTTATGTTTACAATAAAATAAATAAATCAGTGGCGCTACATTCTTTTTAGGTTTGGGCCTCAGATTTCTGTATCTGTTTCTGTAGCCTCCTGTCCCTGACACACGCCGCGCCGTCTTTTTGGGTCTAAGGCAAGCCGGTTTCCTTGCTATGTTATCCATCACCGTTCGAGCGAATGTTAAATGCGCACATATAATTACATATATAGTTCATTGGTGCACAGCCGGGAATCATACAGACAGATGATAACAATATACAGTTTACATTTGTCATATATTTTTTTTTCCTTGTTGTTCCTTATCCTAACTTCCTTTGATCGGAAAACGCATAGTTTTTTCCAATTTTTTCCAGCCATGGCTTCCATATATTACTATTAATAATGTACAAAAATTATCCTATACATATTATATACGTAAAAATACAATTGTGGTTATTTTCGATCTTGGACATCGGTCATGCAATGATTACTCCACAAATCATAAAAAATGATTGTAGATTAAAATCGCGTTAAATTTCTGGTTAGCGATAATTTCTATGTGTGTACCGAAATGTAGGTTAATTTCAAATCGTACAATTTTACAGTCTAACCCATTTAAGATTTCTTATCGTAGCAATTTTGTGATGTAACGAGCTATTTTCATTCATAAAAGGCATTGTTATCTCGTCCAATTCCCCAGAGGAATTCAAAGACAAACTTTCTGATTTAATCTTTTATGTGCAAAGGCTGCAAATGGCAGAGATTTTTATGTAATTTTATTTCATACTAGACCCGGTGAACTTCGTATCACCTACATATATTGGTGTCAAAACTTAATACAAAATTTGCAAAGCAAAGAAATCGGTTCTACAACTATGAAACAGTAATTTCTGAATGTTATAAATATATGACAACAAAGTGACAATTTTTATTGGAAATTTATGTTTTTGGTTTAAACATTCCCTGAACTTCCACAAATATTTCAAGACCATCATTAGCCAAATCTGTCCACCCATTCTCGAGTTTTTATGAGATAACACAACTGAACATTTTTAATGTAATTTTTGCCCCGCACCACAACTATGAACCGCCCACTAAAGTATCTCCGAACCAATTCGACTTAGGGTCCTTCAAGAAAAGAGCGTACCAATTCTTAAAGGGCCGGCAACAAACTCGTGAGACAATGTGAGTGTCCATAGGCGGTATCACATAACATCAGATGCTCCTGCCCGTTTGCCGCCTGTTCCATAGAAAAATGGACATCATTTAAATTTATACATATCCTCAACAGCATTTGTAACAGCGGCTTTAAATATATTTTAAAAGGGACTTTGTAATATAAAAATATAAAATTTTTCAACTAATTTAAACAGTATTTTGACATAGGCTACTGACGTTGTTCAACAGTATTCATTACAATTCTGACGTTAAATTCCTAACAAGAACAATACACAAAGGGAGCAAACTTCACATAAACCTTGCATAAGCATTAATTCAAAAGCTAATCTACGTAACAAAAAGTCATGCGCGCGCGCAGCGGTGCCGGCCAGCGCTTGGTACGAGTAACGACCTCACTACAACGTCGTAAATTGTGTGTTGTATATAATACTAATTTTTATGTTGGAAATGACATTAAGCTTTGAAATGAACTCGAAAACTGTTTCTAATTCCGGAATTGATGTTACTAAAAGCTAATATCTATTGTTGATTTGGTTGAATATTTTTTTATGTAGAGTCAGAACCAGTCTGTTGCATAGATCCCTATGACAGACACTATCGAGATCTTTATATGTTCGCAGAGAGAGTAGCGCAATGGCGATATTTTGTATGAGTAATATTTTATTATTTTCTTGGCTTGGTATTTTTGCAAATAAATAAATTTGCTCATACCATGAAGGGATATTCGTAAGAAAATTACATTACAAATATTTATTTTTGAAAATATTAAAACAAATAAGTTGTGGGCTCTGGCAGAATGATCAGCGCTGTGGAACACGTCTGCTCCACACTCCACAGCATAATGCTGAGCCAGGGCCAGTTACAACCGCAACACACTCATACATTACACACTTAAAATGTACCTGATTCCTTTTATTTTCCATAATTTGTGTGTTATTTTTGTTTTTTGATTATTATTATTTTGTGTGTTTCGTTAGTAATAAATGGTATGTATTCGATTATATGATATTTTCAAAGTTAATAACGGTACAGCTGCACTCTATCAAGACGTAAACATTTTAATTACTATCAGTTAAGTCGTGTTTTATCTAACCGGTTGCCGGATGTGTACACGTGCCTTATAAAAACACAGTTTATAGTATATTGATTGAGTAATCACCTAACAGTTGTTTAGTCAGCGTTTATGATAAACAGCTGCATACTTTGTAAAGTGTTTTTTAAATAACAGGGTCAATCGGGGAGGAAGCTCTCGCATTGCAAGAAGGCTCGCAAGTGCGTTGCCGGCCTTTTAGCAATTGCTACGCTCTTTTATTGAAGGATCCCAAGTCAAAAAAAAATGTGTGCGTGTACTAGGTGTACACACGTAAGAAGTGAAACTTCTTTATGACCTTATTTTTCGAATAATGATCTACTATATGCAACTTAACGAAATTGGTTAAATAAAGTTTAACAAAAGGCTTTTATTATCATAGACATGAATACAAATACAATTATTTCATTTTACCTTATTATTACTAAGATTATTACAGAATTTCATTAATTGTAATAGAATTATTACTATCATTGTTATCGTTATTTTGCTACAAAATTTCTCCCATACGTCGATAAAAAATTCATTCTAACGCCGATAAAGAAGTTTGACTTCAAAAAGCAACATGGCGCGTAACCGAAAATGTGACGCGTAACGAAAAAATGTTACACTAAATTTTTTTCCAACCCCAATAAAGAAGTTTCACTTCAAAAACTTCAACAAAGGATCAGTTGGTTACAAAGTGTCGAAAGACGATTTTGTACCTGATTCGTAACTCCACATTTCCAGAGCATTAATTTTCCTTACAATCCTTATAATTTATGAGTTAATTCTACGTTATGTAATTTTTAGTGGATAGAAGTATGAAATACTAATTACCATCTGGTACCGCCTGCGTCCACAAAAAACCAAATAATACCTATACCAAAGAAAATCTTAACTAATTCAAGACTTTTGTCCATTTTAAGATTACACAGCATTTTTATCATGTAAATGAAACAATTAGCTATGAATATATATCTAAATTAGTACAATTTTAAAATATGTGTAAAGCTTTCACATTGAAAGCCACTTTCTGTAATTACGTACTTTTACTTTTACCTTGTTACAATTATTTCGAAACGAAATACAAGTCTAACACACGTTTACACACAAGAACTGATATTCTTTAATATTCTTTTATTATTTCACAAATACACACATACATGACTACAAGCTGTGTTTAGTTTAGTATTGTTTCTTGTGTAGCTTAATTTATTTTAAACAAAAAAATATTTTTCATTCTATGTTTTATAAAACCTAGTCTTTCGATACAACAATGTGGCACTACAACCTTTTTGTGTCTAGGCCTCAGATTTCTGTATCTGTAATGTGCCTGACACACGCAGTTTTTTTGTGTCTAAGGCAAGTCGGTTTCCTCACGATGTTTTCCTTCACCGTTCGAGCGAATGTTAAATGCGCACATAGAAAGAAAGTTCATTGGTGCACAGCTGGGTATCGAACCTTTACCTCAGGTATGAGAGTCGCACGCTAAAGCCACTAGGCCAAAACTGCTTAATCACTAGGTTATGTATCTGTACAAATAATCGATTTTTTTTTGGTGTTTTTGTTATTTACATTCCGAAGAACTCGAAAACTATCGTAACAGGTGTAAAAAATCCTGTTTGACGTGGAATATCATGTTGATGTATGCTGTATGCATTCGTAGTTATGTATTTTTTGCTATCGGTCTAGTAGTTTCCGAGGTTTTTTGGAGTTTATTAAAATAATATGAGACATCTCTCATCACAAACAAGGAGGTTGTTTGGCTTTGATGAGTCGTAATATACGTCAGAATGAGAAAATACGTGATCATGGAGCCAATTTAAGATATTTTACTATAACGCTAGAAATATAACCAAGATTTTCTCTCTTTCAGAGGCGTATTCCCTTGGAAGAGCAATCCTACGAAAAATCAAGAAACGCCCAGCGGTACTTGGAAGCTGTTTGGCAAATCGAACAGCCTATCGAAGAGCGCCGAAGTTCAGAAGACCCTGACTCCTACCTCATCAGTGAGCAACACACCCCATCACCACAAAAGGCAGGGTAGTTCAGCCAGCGAGAAGCAGTTTGAAGATCTGGTTGCAAGTTCTATTGCTTTGATCCAACATGACAGGTGAGTTGACTTTATAAAAGTAAATACATTTCCAGGTGCACAATAGATATAAGAAAATGCGATATAATCTCAATATTAGGTATTATTATTTTACGGCTACTGTTAGTAATGTTACATATAACATAACATAGTAAAAATATTTGACAGCGTTTATTGACTGCAAACGAAGGTCTTGGTTTAAGAATCTTAGTTAATGGATTGGTCAAAGCACCAAGTCAAGGTTCAGAAACGCGGCAACCAAAATTAAATGTAGCTATGATGATCGCCAACTTTCGAAAGGATATGGAACTAAAAGAAGTTGACTCCATTTAATTTTATTCGCCAATAACAATAAATACTATAAATAAATATATTAAACTAAATTATTATAAGTTGGATTCAACATTCTGAAAAACCTGAATAAATAGAAGAAATCTATATTATGGCTAAGCCATTGTTTGGCAATTGTTTTTCCAACGTGAGAAATACACAAGTCAACAACAAAAATGCTGTCTGGATGGTTTCAACTGATTTCTATGTGTTGTTCTGAAAACTAAAAAAATACTCAAAAAAATTTATTATAAAAAAGGTGTTTTATGGACTAACCTTAAAGTAATAAATAAACTATTGGATACCCTTATCAGCTCATCCGTTAATAATAATATATTGATACAACAGATATTGTACTACATTTTTTTTTCATAGTACTAATCATTGCATTCCATATTATTCAAGAAAAGAGCGAAAACGCCGGCAACGCACTCGCGAGCCCGCTGGCATTGTGAGTTGTCTATGGGCGGCGGTATCACTTAAATTAAAAAACTGTTATGAACGTGGACAGTGAACTTAATCTTCATGAAAACTGTAACATATGTATTTGCTATACGTGTCCTTTGAGGTCAATTATATATTTCTAAGAGCAAATTTGTTTTGTGCAGTTAAAAAATACTAACTTGTGACTAAAGTAACAAAGCCTTTGAAATTTTATTTTCTCTTTGAATTAGGACATTTTTAATTATTAAATTATAATTTATCGAAAGACGGTCGTTGACCTGAGTTCAAAGGTGTCGACAACTTTTCAAACACCTTCATGATTTATATCTTGGGGTTAATGACCTGGTCAGTTTATTGTGAATTATATTAATTCATACTATAATAAAAATTAGTCTAAAAGTGATTGTATGAACAAGTCTGTAAAATGGGCCTTGGAGCAGACACATTTTTGTGCCTACTTCGTAGGTAATTTTTAGACATTAGGTGTCTGACAACTGTTTTTTTAAGACATGCTGCTTTCCTCACGATGTATGATTGTCTATGATGTACGAGAAACTTTTAATTGCGCAAATTAAATTATTGGTACTTTAAACGCCACATCTTTATCATTAATTTTTTTAAACAAACAATAGTATTTTTATTTTTTGTTACATGTATGTTTACCATAATTATCATATATTTTAGAAATGACAGCTTGTAACATATACCCTAAAATATGTATGATAATAATAATAATCTTTATTCATTTAAATGATTAGTATAACAAACAACAAACATAATTTATTCGACTGTTTGTAATAGTACCTATATAATTGAAAACTTATTTGTCTGCGTAAAATTTAAACTCGCTTTAATGTAAACATACAGTTTATTTTCTCTATTTTATTTTTGCCATTAAACAAAACACATGTTACAAGGAGAGCAATTAGGAACTTCTGGAAATATGTTATAGAAAGTATATGTGTGAAAATAACTTGAGAACTTGAAGGCGCAGCGCTAACCAGATCTCTGCAATTTCTTCACAATCGAGTAGTCCGCAATATCACATCCCAACTCACGAGGGGGCTCTTTGTATTGAAGAAGTCGCATGGGTCCGCCAAGCAACCGCGAATAGACACTGTAAATAGATAAAGAAAATAACAATAATATCAAATAATTAATACAGCAAGATTTCTAGCGACTCGGTGAAAGGTCTCCATAGAGTTGGTGAAAATGTCCATAGAGTCAATTCTCTCTTATATGTATGTTTAATATTACAGTGGAAGGAGAATAATTGTCTATGAAGTTTTTGAATTTGCATCTTTCAATCGCTTATTAATTCCCTATTAGAATTGCCTAGCTTATTTCTTACTAGCAATTTGGTAATATTACTTTCCCAATAGTTGTATATGTCGAGCAAGAAAATGTAATGTAATTTTCTTTAAAAAAAATGTATATTATATATTTTTATAAGGAAGTGGTTCTTATAAAGTTATTTTTGTGTTTAGTAAATGAAATGTGGTTGCGTGTAAATTATATAAATTATTTATTATATAACCTTTAAATGACATTAAACTTTCTAATATCGCTAGTTTTCATAAATTATATATATATAATAATTTGGTGAACGAAAGTGGATAATATATTTTCATTTATATATACAATTATATTTTTAAACCATTTTATACTTAACTAGCTGATCCGGCAAACGCCGTTTTGTCATGTCATTATATCATTTATGGTTATTGTGCCTCACTCGACATAGATAGTTATTATGTGTCGCAGACTTTTTTGTAGATATAGTAGATCTACAATTACTTAGAACATTTTATGGTTCTATCTTTAACAGTTTAGGCAGGGTACGCAAAATAAGTAACTTTTTTGGTTGATTTTTTACACCTTGTGTCAGAAAAACCCTAATATCTTACGGAACCTATTTTTGTTCAAAACTAAATATAGCCTATATTACTCGTGGATAATGTAGCTTTCGAATGGTGAAAGAATTTTTAAAATCGGTCTAGTAGTTTATGAGCCTATTCATTACAACAAACAAACAAAGTTTTCCTCTTTATAGTATTAGTGTAGATATTTTAACTCGACCGATCGTCATATATGATTCATCACTTTCTTGTTTAGCAAATTGCAAATTTTAATTATTTACGCCCTCAATATTATATTTTTGTGCGAGTGTTTTGTGCGTAATGTGACATATTTCAAAGCACATCATTAGTTACTATAATATCAGTCTAACGTCTCATTGTTCCCATAATAATTGTATCCTTATCCTTACGACTGACAATTGTATGCTTTTCTTCGTGTTAAGGATATGTCGAGGCGATATATTATATTAAGATAAAATTATCTATAAAAGACAAGGGTAGGAAATTATTTAAACACTCTATAAATGACGTACTTGATTCACTATAAATCACTTCTTTCACTTCACTGATTGATTTTAAATTAAACGAAGAATGCCCATGCGCAAGTGCCACAAATTGTTTTATATTCTATTCCCTACTCCGACACTTCCCACTTCGGGAGAATGTTCGACATCAATTCGTAAACAACAGAATGAGCCAAATGGGCAACATGGCACATGTGGGCTTATGGAAAGATTCTTAAGAATCTCTATATATATTAAATTCTTGTGTCACAATGTTCGTTCAAATACTCCTCCGACTCGACCGATTTTTATGAATTTTTTTATGCATATTCAGCAAGTTTGAGAATCGGCTACTATCTATATTTCAATTTTGCCCCCCCCCCAATTTTTTTTATTTTTCCACATTTTTTTTGGTTTTTATTTTTTTTATGATACATCATACATACAACCATTAATTTTCAGCTCCCTACGGTTAATATTTTTTTTATTTTTACCTCCTATTTTTTATTATTATATAGGATAGTTATTTTTATTGAACTAAAAAAATGTTTCCTAGAAATAATATACATGGCAAAACGACGTTTGCCGGGTCAGCTTGTATGTTTATATATATCATAAATAAATATTAAAAGCTAACATAGGTAACGGCCACCGAACCGTTCTTTGTCGTATCATAGTTAGTTTTAAAATGAGATTAATTGGACTTCTTTGCTCGGTCTTATTGAGTCGGAATTTGAAGTAATTATTGTTGAAATACCAAAACATTAGGATGTCCCAAGAGTTACGCGATGTACCCTTTACTTTCGTGACTTGGTTGCGAGGTGCAACCGATTTTCCAGTTCACAACGTTGCATAGTCTAAAACTGTTAATGATTGTGGTTAATTTTAGATTTTTTTGTCTAAGTTAAAACAGATTGTCCTTCATTTGATATCAGATGACCTTCCTGCCTTAGTCTTATAGTTAATTTCGTTTATTTATTTATATAGGTGTATGTTTACTGAACATCAAATCAAGGGCGGTAGGAGCAAGAAACTATTTGCCACTTTTAATAGTTTTATTTGTAAAATTTAACTGTCTTTTTAACTACAGAAAGTTAAGTTAATTAAACCTTTTTGATTACAATAATTCTTAGTTAATTTTTGTATAGATGTTTTAAAGTTAAGTCTTCAGTCAAGATTAACGGCTTATAATCTGATGTTTGAGTTACAGTGAAAGGATAGACGCCTGAAGCCCTTACAAATTAAGAAGATTATTCAAAGTCAGCGCGTTATATTATAGGTATTACCAAAACCCTATGTTTAGATTTTTTTTAATTCATCAAAGTTGTGTGAAAATCTTGATATACACCAGTCATTATAGACATTCGAAATCGAAAATTTGATAATAATTCCAAAAGTTTTCAAACTTCGGTCAAGTGAATGGTACATTGGGACGACAATAAATCTCATTTTGCAACCTTGTCCGCAGTCCGGAACATTGTTAAAATTGCAATTAAATTAATTTTATGTCTGTATGGTCGTGAAAAAAATTCCAAAAGTTATGCAAACTTGGGGAAGTTTTCGATATAATATTTCATATCACGTATAAAATTTGCAACCAACCTAAGTGTACGGAACATTTTTTGTTATTTATTTTATTTTCGATATATCTGTCAAATTTGCAGAACTTTTGGAACGTTTTCCTTCAGTTTAATAAAGAACAACATTAATTAAATAATGTTCCGTACACTTAAATTGGTTGCAAATTTGACACGTGATGTAAAATAATATATTTAACACCACTCCAACTTTGCAGAACTTTTGGAATTTTGGTCTCAAGAACTAAGCAAATTATCATTTATTGCATTTTCAACAATGTTCCGGACCGCAGAGCAGGTTGCAAAATTTTATAGTTTGTTTTAATACCACTCCCGACCTTACATCAAAATTTAAAAACTTTTGGAATTATAATGAATTAATTGTCTTGACTGACTGGACTAATAACTCTGTTATGAGACACATTATTTTCTACCAACCAATTGAATCCAGGTGTCACGATTTAGCTCAAATACATATTTAGTGTCTTTTAATATGTATAAGCTCTCATATATAGGAGCAGAATGGCGCAATCTGGGCTCCTCATAAAAGAAAGTATAGGCCAGTACAAAATAAATTCATCAATGTATTGTAGAATGTACGGTGTGTACCCCGCTCAGTTATTCAACTGTATTCATAATGGGTTCTGTGTTCTACAATGAACTCTAGAGGGTGCCGAGAATTTGCGTTACCATGCATCTTATAAAGTTGTTACGAGGAAAGCAAAACAATTCGGCAGTGCTTAAGTGCCTAGGCCTCAGCGTGCCTGCTTTAGGAGGCGATATCACCGCTGTTACTATTCATACCCTGAGCGAAAACTAACCTCTCGAAAAGGGCACACATGACTGCATAGAGTAACAGACGATTTTAATTGTCCGTTGAGTGAAGGTCTAATTCATTTCAGTTCCTATACTGTAATAAATAATTAGTCGTTTTGTATATATTTTAATAAAAAATAGATCACTATTATCTAACAACGCAATAAAAAAAATTGTTAATAGTTACATTGTTTTTATATATAAACAACTACGTTATATTGGTTTGAAAAATATAGTTTTACATAATATACATAGTTGGAAAGGCGATTTGTTATGGATATAATTACCTTTAAGTGGAAGCACAGAAGCGGAAATATGTAAGTAATGATGGGTTTACATCGCCCAGTCGTGACTGACCACCTGTCATTAACTTGTCTTCGTGATTCAGCTTGTGCAGCTTTTAACGTAATAGTATTGCCCAGTCTTCATAACAAAATTCAAAAAGTATGCATTTCATATGTACGCTTAGATATTTTAGATGAGAATCGGCGGACTTAGGGGGCCATGGAGCCCAACTGGTTCGTAGTATCACAGGTTTTTAATTATTACCGTAAAAAATAGCTTTTGTCAATGGATAAAATACGTCCTGCAATAAAAGCGTAGGGGCGCGACTCGAGAGCAATGCTATTCAAGAATAATTTAACCATTCTTAATTTCCACAATGCAGTTACACTATTTTACACTAGCATTCTCTACCTCCCATCCCATCCATCCATTCCCTAAGATTATCTTTCTGGTGTGTACAATTGACCAACCATGTAAACCTGTATCTTTAGTTTAGTTACCAGTCTTAGCTTTCTATATTTCTTTATAATATATAGTTAGGTTTCAATTATTGTTTAGTTACTATTTCATTAAACCGTTGGAAGTGCGGTACCCTGATGTACAGGTCTCCCTAGTCTTAGTTCAGGGGCTCCGATATGCTAAAAATTTAAATTTAAATTAAATTGAATTTTTTGAATGCATATGTAGGAATAGGAATTAAAACATATTAGAAATATTATTGGAGAAGGGCTACGCCAATCCTCTCGCGAGTTTTATTAACAAATATGTAAATTATTATATATGGTCCCGCACCATAAGCGTCGGGAACATTAGAAAAAAGCTCGATATTTTAAGATTCTATATGAAAACGGTCACTTTTCTCCTTACTACATAATAATCGTTAAGTCTCTTTGCCGACTCTTACTCTTAGATCCTTCGCAGCGCCAGATTGCTATGTCATTAAGACACACCCTATGCATTGAATAGACATAAGTACTTGGGTACTTACACACTGCTATACAAGTTACAACAGCTTCATTCAGAAGAGTTATTAAGATTAATTGAAAAATCGGTCGCCTACGGTATCCTTGCCCCACTTGAGAGCATCTCACGCTATGCAATTGAGATTTAACATAATTAAGCGGCAATTCAATCTTCGTTGAATAGGGCATTGATGGGATACTGAGAATTTGTTGTCTTGTATAGTCAGACCGCGGTGTGTTGACCTATGGTTATTGATAATTATTTTCGTACTACACGAGTTAAGTTCGGTGGCAGTTGTATGGAGATGTTTAAATAAAACTCTTTGTTTAAAGCTGGGTTAAACCATGAGCTTATAACTAAGATAGGGGTAGTGGGGTTGTGATGCTGGATTTGCTATGTTTAACAAAAAACTAATTCGACTTGTTGAAGAGTTCTAAAATCTAAGTGTCACTTATGTTATTGGACATTATCGGAAACGAGAATATTAAATTACAATTTATAAGTATGGTACAGATACCGGCAAACTTCTTGAGGATTAAACAAGGGAGTGGGGGAAAGTATGCGCATCGCGGGACACAAACGTCAACTGATTTACCCCCCTCCCAGTGATACCTAAAAATCGCTTCTGCGCAGGCAAGGACATTTGTTCAAGATGTTTGCCGGTATCTGTAAAGGGTTTATATTTAGATTTATTTCTGATTATTGCTGACCAGCCCAGAAACGACGTGATATTTACTAATCATAGATTTTAATTAGAATTTTGTAATAAACGCTTTTATTCATCAAGACTAATATCTTTTCCATATTTGTTTTGCCTTATGAATATTAGCAAGTTTTATATGAAAAAATCTAGATATTACTACAAGATTGCTTCGCTAATATTGACTAATTAATAAGTTATTAGTATTAAACGTTTCCGCTAACACAGTTACTAAAACTTGAATATTGATTTCCGGTGTAGCGATTAGTGGCGATTGTGGTCAGAATGCGAAATTAACGTAATGTTTAAACAAATTATGATTATAAACGAAGCGTTGGTTGATTATATTTTGATAAAATTGGAATAAACAAAAAAACTAGTACTGCAAAAATATTATCGTTATATTTACAGTAATTTTATAAAGAGTAAAGGATTCATTGTTTACATTCAATAGGCTTCAAAAGTACAAGACTGATTTGAAAAATTCTACCACCATTAGAAGCCTACGTTATCCCTGATGAACATGAACATACACGAATTTTTGACTTGAATTTTGGCAGTAAAAATAGTTTTTGATTGCATGCAAATAATTAATTACAATTAAATAATCAAAGACTGGAAAAGGAGTCATTATTGTCAATAAAGTTCAGTTTACATTTGAAAAATTAAATAAATCAATATTTATTATTATTCTCTTATATTAAGTATAACATAAATTCTATTATTATTCGAATGTTGTTTTTAAATTATGTCCAATGTCGTAAAATCTTCCTTGGGCAACTTCATTCTGTTAATTTTGTGTTACGGTGCGCTCACTCTCACGTTCACTCTCATAAATTTTTCATAACGCGCCTAAAGAAGTATAACTTCAAAAGGAACAGTTCTGTGTGAAAAAGACCGATAAAAATTCACAATAGAACAAAGTGTTGAACTAAACTTTTATAGGAGACATTAATATCTACAAAAAAGTCCGTGGTCTAACATATTATTTTTGCATTTAAAAGTCTATTTACCGAGAAAAGCTTTGGGCTATAAAACATCTTGCTACGACCGTATTAATGCAACCGCAGAGCTTAGCTTTATCTGTTATAAAAATATAAAAATAAGTCGGGTTTTCCTTCCTGACGCTATAACTCCAGAACGCACTAACCGATTTCCACGGTTTTGCATTCGTTGGAAAGGTCTCGAGCTCCGTGAGGTTTATAGCAAAGAAAATTCGGGAAAAATTTCAACAGAAAAGCGGGATCACCAAACGAAATGTTACATAAAACGAAGCCATCTGGTGGCGAAACGGAGTTCGCCGAGCTTGCTAGTCTGTTATAAAAATGTCTTTTTGCCAATACTATAGAAACGTCGAAACTGCAACAGCTAAGGAAGGCAATATGCGACATATATACGAGTATATATCTCGTATATATGCGACTACACTCCTTTGCATTAAACAATGTTATGATTTCGTATCGAAATACTTTTGCAGATTTGTTTCAAGTATATAACGTTTGCAATGTCGGATTGATATCCTGTTTCAACTCTGGAACTGTGTCCACAAACATTTCTGCGTCATTTCCCATAAGCGTTATCTACGGCGGCGGTATAAAGACATATTATCAAAAACATAAATATTTTCAGGCCTTCAAACCTTCCAGCCAAGTGCACAGAAGAGGCGTTACGTCATAAAGCAGAGCACGCAAGAATGGTGGAAGCAGCAAGAAGAAAGGTTGAACGGGAAGCCGCGGCTCGCCATGCAAGGATACAGGAATCACTGCGATTGGAAGAACGACTGGCAAGACACGCTAAGGAATGGACACAGAATATACTGCCTGATTGGAATAACATGTAAGTATTTTATATAAATTTAGCAGCAATCTAAGGAGTAGGCTGTTAAAAAATATCACGTGTATTTATTTCTTCTGACTAAAACAAAAAAGCAAATCGCCACATACTTTTTTTGGGCGGTAAGGGCGTCCCTGTCTCAATATTAGTATTGCCAGTAAATAAAAATAAACCATTATACCTAAGGGGAATAATTATTTGTAGTCATGCAACTTAATTTAATAAGTTATTGAAATGTAAAATACGGTTTAAGAAAATACAGTTCTAGGCTTAAATAAATGTGACACAAACTTAGGAACAACTGATATGATAGGTTTTGTTACCTATACTATTAATATAATATCTTTTAAGATACCAAGCAATCAGAACCGTTCGATAATTAAAACTCTGCCATTGTATTTAATAATGCAAGGAATTAAAAATAAATACATTTTAGTTGGATTTTTATTAGATGTTGGTAGATAGTAACAAGCTCCCAAGCGAAATTAGAGAATTATCACTAAATAAATTCAAAGCCCTCGTTAAACGAAAATTAATCAACAAAGCTTTTTATAAATTTGAGGACTACTTAAATGATCCTAATCCTTGGGATTGAATTGCTCCAGTTCAAACAATTTGTATGACAATACTTGGCGATTAAAAAGAGTGGCGAAAAGTTTCTTGCCAGTTCTTCTACGCCCTTGACTTGCGAACTGGTAGTAAATGTAAATTTACGATTAATTTAACTTGACGATTCAAAAGTGTACTTGGTTACCTACTTGAATAAAGATATTTTGAGTTTGAGTAAAATTATTTATTGTACGCACCGAGAAATTACAATGTCAGTCTGACATTTTAAAATGGCGACGGTAGTACCAATTTCAGCCGCCGGCCTAGAAAAGTATGTGGCACTGTAAACAATAGACAAACGAAAGAATAATCATAGACAAATCAAAGAGTAGTAAAAGAGAACTAAAACAGGCCTTTTTTTAAACTATTTTACCGTTGTTTAGTACTCATTCTACTTACAGTCAAGTCATGATTTCAGGACATAGTTAGATGTGTTATTATTATAAATTAGTTTTATAAATAAGGGTTCTATTTTAAGTTTACAGGCTATTAAATTAAATAAATAAATTTGTTATTTATTTAAGCAAACATAAGTCCATATAGCTATCATCGTGTTAGTTACATTGTCTTAAATATATAAAGTACAACAAAACCACACACAATTTTTTCGCGGTCTATTATAGCATGGTAAAAGCATTTTAAAATTATCAAGACATATTCCCCGTTTATATGTGAAGTTCTTTATTTTCCTAGAAACAGGTTTGATGCCATCAGTAGGTTTTATTAGTTTCTTCGTTAAATATTTCATAATCTTGATCGCTACTCAGTCTTTGAATGATGCGATAAATATCTTTTGACGAGAGTTCTCAGTTGACGGTTTCTATGTTAAATCGTCACGTACAATCTAGTTATGTCATAGTCTGAGAATGCGCAAATGATATAGAATTTGCAAAGTAGCAAAAACTAAATTAGCCTGGGATGACCACGCAATATAATCGGAGGATAAAGTATTTATAAA
Source organism: Pieris melete (assembly GCA_963693345.1). Classification (NCBI taxonomy): domain Eukaryota; kingdom Metazoa; phylum Arthropoda; class Insecta; order Lepidoptera; family Pieridae; genus Pieris; species Pieris melete. Next base: position 317,584 of record CAVNZK010000114.1, read on the forward strand.
TTTCAAAGCTCTCCCAATGTCCCTGATAAAGAAAATTGACTGTGAAGTGATAATACGAACGTATATTCGGAACAGATTATTATAAATTGCAATTTTAATACGTCATTATTGTAATATTAACAATAAGAAAAAAATATTACTAAATTCATTTTTTTTGTAAAATTACCAAAATTGTCAAATATTTTAGAAAAGATAGCTTGTTACATATACTGTAGATATAGCATTATGTATGATGCGGTAAATTTCAATAAGTAAATAAAATATAACATAACTGAAGAGAGACTTCAGAACACACAAAGAACAGAAACTAATTTGATTTAAAATGTGTTGGTGTGTGGAAAGACAAAAGTTAGATACTACGTAACGAAAACGGGTAAAAAACGGTGAAGGAAAACATCGTTAGGAAACCGGCTTGCATTAGACCCAACAAGTCGACGGCGTGTGTTAGGCACAGGAGGCTGTCACCTACTTGCCTATTAGATTGACAAATGATCACGAAATAGATACTGAAGGACCAGACCTAAAAAGGTTGTAGCGCCACTGATATTTTACGTTATTTTTAAAGTAATAAATTCGGCTGTAAACTTCAATATCCAGATGATCGCTAAAGCATTTATGATTGTTCCTTTATGCCTGACCTCAGGGTCATCCATTGTATTGTTATCTATATCATCCTCAGGTCAGGGATCACTAACCGCGTATTTTTTCCACTTATTGTTGTGTCGTGTGACAATTTACTTATTGAATATGCATTAGCGAAATTCTTGTATTGTTTGTAAGTAGGGTAGGGTAATTGTCTAGCAATACTTCAGTTCATCTAGTTGGTCATTATATGACGAATCGCATGTCATGCGAAAATGGTTGTAATAATAAATCGTGAAAAACTTGATTAGTTTTGATTGATAACGTGACGTAGGTAGCTTTTCTAAATAATTAAATTTAATAAGACGAAAAGAACGGTCCAATTTTAGATTTTTCAGAATACATCGATTTCTTTATTAGCGTTTTCTATTTGTTGCATATATAACTAATATTTGTAATAATTAAGTTAATATTCGTTTAAAAGGATATTTAATCTAATTTCAGGAAAAATGCAAAGCGGACGCTGGAATTGTGGTGGAGTGGATTGCCTCCTTCAATACGGGGAAAAGTTTGGCAGCTGGCAATCGAGAATAAACTAAAGATCACGCACGTAATGTACCAAGACCTGGTCTTCCAAGCCAAACAAAAGTTACATGAGGCAAAACTAAAAAGGAAGCGGTTAAAAATCAACAAAGCATGCGGTTGTAAAGAGGACAACTCTGATGACAGACGATCCAGCAAAGAGAAACTGCAGAAGGAAGAAATAACGAGAGAAATAAAAAATGATAAAATAGATATCAAAGAATCAGAATTAGATAGTACAGATGAAAGAATAGGACGCGAAGAAAGGTTATCCAATAGGGATAAGTTCGTAGCTAAAACCGAGACACCACGTCTAGGAATGTCCAGAAACTTCAGTGAGCAGAATTTAAAGAGTATGAACTCTGAGAGTGAGAGGAAGAACAAATCAAACCCGAATTTAGTAGAATACAGTGATGAGTGTTCAATGGAGTTGATACAATTGGATATAGCAAGGACGTTCCCCCATTTGTGTATTTTTCAACCGGGTGGGCCGTATTTTGATGTCTTGCACGAGTTGTTGGCTGCTTATGTGTGTTATCGACCGGATATTGGGTATATACAGGTGAGGTTTTGATGGTATTTTTTATATAATTGCCAGACTTTTTTATGTAGGAGGCTCATCTGATACTGATACCGCCATCTATCCTCACATTGCCAGAAGGTTCGCAAGTGCGTTTCCGGCCTTTTAAGAATTGGTACTCTCCTTTCTAAGTCGAATTGGTTTGGTTATACTTCAATGGGCAGCTTGTTTCACATAGTGATTGTGCACGCAAAAAACTGCCTTATTCTTGAAGGACCACAAAAGGTGGTCCTAAAAATGCTTTAAAATCAGTAGAACATCGAGATATATTAGCTTCGCCGTCCCAACTCGTAGAATTGGGATGAAAAAAGTTTATTTTCTGTTCCAAGGTGCAATATTGTACTACAATTTATTCCTCAAATATTCAAATTAAGCATATGACCTAATTATGAAAATTTTAATCGTCTGAGTATTTATTCAATTTTTTTTTTTGAAAAATGTTTAAAATATTAATATTTTTATTCCAGGGTATGTCGTTTATAGCGGCAGTGCTAATATTGAATATGGAGGCGCCACAGGCTTTCATATGTTTCGCGAATTTATTAGACGGTCCTGTACTAAGAGCGGCTTTTACTAGGGACGGGGCTATGATGCAGGTTAGTACTTGTCTTTGATGACATTTCATATTTTGCTTATATTATTTTTACCTTAACTTTATTTCTTGTTTTAATTCAAATTTATATTCAAAATGTTAACCTGCACAAATTTGATATAATCTCAGTTAAATCTACTCATTAAAAAATTGTCAAAATCGTGTCATTTCTTCAATGTTTAAAACTTGAGCTTAAATAAGTTTTAAACGATTGAAGCCGGTTGACACTTTCAACAACGCCACCGAACTTAACTATCGTCACAAGATTTTTTTTCCTCTCAATTATTGGCCACCACGAATCACACAAAATTACATATAGAACAATTAACCCTTAAGTATTTTTAAGACCCTATTTTTATATCAGTATCAAACATGATTTTTTCAAATTCCAGCGTCTATGGAAGGCGTATACAGCCCTCCTGGAATACAACGTCCCATCTGTAGCGAACGCGGTCGCACCGGAGCTGTACTTGTTGGAGTGGTTGTACACGGCCTTTGCGAAGGCTATGCCTCTGGATGCCGCTTGTCGTGTGTGGGACGTGTTCCTAAGGGATGGGGATACTTTCCTGTTCAACACGGCTTTAGGTATGACAAGTTCATGTGTATTATCGCTTTAAAAAGTGTTACAGAGAAATAATGATCGGTCACAGATTAGTAAAATCGACCATGACGTACTAGTACGTGTTAATCTGTTAATAGTCCTAATACTGTATTGGAGTAAAATTTGACATTTAAGAATGATATGTAAGAATCTAAACATTTATTTACATGTTTACAGGCATTATACGTAATAGGGTTGTTGCGACGCCATCTTGCAAAAAGAAGCGTTTCGTGAAATTATGAATGTTTTATTTGAATTTTAAAAGGTTCTTTAGTCTATTTAATATTTTTTTTATCAAATAGTTTAGAATAGGTCGAGTTGAATTAAGTCGATAAATGCAAAGTATATGATCATATAATATCATAGGTTTTGGTTGTATCTATAGACTTGGCAATATATTTTCTTCTTCTTAAAGTCTTGCGAGGGCTAGTTTAGTTTTGGATGCCAATACATTTTGTCAGTGAATAATGCAACGGTGGAAATATGTCAATATCTATGCTTTTTAAGAGCAGTTTGAACGTGCACCCCTCTAAGGGCTGCGTTTGAATCACGGCTGCTAATGAGAATTTTATATCGTTTGTAAAATAGAACTTCGAGAGGAAAGGCATCTCATTGACACAAAAATCGATATCTGTCAGACACAAAAGCCTAATCACCTATTTGACTGTTTAGAAAAAAAGTATGCTCATGAAATAGATACGAGCAAGATTCAGAGTTATAGCGCCACTGATTTTATGTACGTTATTTTACGTATTAATAAATATAGGCATAATTTAATTGCAGGTATTCTACATTTATACCAAGAAGAGCTCAAAGAGATGGACTTCATATCGGCAGCGCAGTTCCTCACCAAACTGCCGGAAGATCTGGACCCCGAAGCCCTCTTCAGAAGCATCTCTTCGGTTTCCATGACACTGGACGGGATGTCCTTCGAGGAACTGGTCTCCTGCTGCCAGCTAGAGCAGACCCTGGATGATGATGTGACAGTCAGGTTATGATGTTTTTGGGAGGGTTACGGCTAAAAACCTGTCAAGATTACATGTCTTCCTTTTTCAATTCTCATAGAAATTGAATCTAATACTCCGGAGGAATTATGTGGTATAAGAGTGAGTCAACTCACGTCAATCTTGATTCTGGTCTAATGTAAAGGTATTTTCACACTATATAAGTGTAGTTTTAAACTGCTAAATCGATTTTGATGAAACTTTGTATGAGATTGTAATATCCCAAAGTTCATAGACAAAATAAAAAGACGAAAATGCTTACGTGTTGAGAAATTGTAAAATGTTAATAGCTTTATAAATTTATTAGTGTATTTTAAAAATGTCTATGATAAATTTTTGTGTGTTGATACATATCAATAAGGTCTGTGCGTTAAATTCGTGGCGAAGCGCAAACCGTGTTGTTCACAAAAAAGTATATATTTAGTCTTAATTTCTTCTTCATTCTCTCTTTCTTTTTAAACAAATATTATTAGGCTTTATTTATTTTTCTATAAATAACACGGTTAATCTAAAGTATGTACTTGGACTCAAAACTAATTAAAACACGTACGTACACGTGTTCGTGTTTTACGTACACGTATTCAAATATGATTAGCACCACATCATTTCATAAGCAAATATTATTTGTTAATACTTTTTGCATAATATATAATATTGATTTAGTTTGGTTAGAAAAGGAAAGTTGATTGGACTTTCCATTTACTAGGGAAATTCTTAAAAACTAAATCAGTCTAATTTCAATAATTAGTGTTGTAACTAAAGTAAATTTTTATCTGTATCTATCAAATTGTGTTATGCTGACCGCAAAAGATACTGATTTATTTTTTAAAGGACTAAACTATCGGTTATCGTATAAAGCTATACACTGTAGTTATAATAGTCAAAAACGTGCGCTTGCGCGTGTAAAATATAAGTGTTTTGGGTCCAAGTACGCTTCAAGGCAGTGATTTAAATCTGTATCGTACCTGCACTATTATACTCGTCCATAAAACATTGTACATATGTAAATATTATCGATTTATAATTAATTATAGATAACGCAACGAGTAGTAAACCGGCCTAATAATTAATCTTCGAACTAAACGTTTTTGTCTTTATCATTTTGCAAATGATTGTTAGAGACAAAATATTTAAGCTTATTAATAAGTAGAATAAATGTATGGATTAAGCAAATTGGTATTTACCATGATCCATTATCGTTTTAATCGAAACAGAAAATAACTAGCAATTATCACTCATAATAACTAATCAAGGCTTGATCCATTGGCTTTGCGTGCAGATGTGGGGTCTCTATGCATCTTCTACCGCATTTACCATGGAGTGTTCAGAGGAGATGTTCGGATTAATTCCTGCTTAGTTTCATCATCGGACGTCGAGGCAGAATACGAAATTCACTTCGACGTCCGATGTCCCACAACTGAGCGTTTCTTAATGCACTTTTTGCCGCGCACCACCCCTATGTGGATCCAGCTGTCCACTGATTTTTTTTAACCAATACGACCTAACCAATCCTTCAAGAAAAGAGCGAAATTCCAATTAATAGGCCAGCAACGCACTCGCGTGCCCTCCGGCATTGAGAGTCTCCTGCCCGTTTTTCTGCTGTTCTATAAAAAAAGAATTTCACTTACACTGTTAACTAAATCAGTTTAATCTTCTTTGATTCTCTTAATTGATTTACGCACCAATAAATAGTACGAGCGAATTAATGGAGATGAATAATTATTTATTGGTATTTCATGATGTTTAAAATTTCGCTTATAGCGCGAACTTTAATGAAGTATGTTGAGATATATCATCTGTCGCGTTTCAAATCAAATTATACATTATAAGGCCACATATACTATAGCTCTGGGACTGACATAACGCTGACACATTATAAAAACGGTTGGTAATAAATTAATATTGTTATTACATTGTTTTTATAAGTGATATATTTATTCTCTCTATACTGATTGGTTCGCGCACAATTTTAAATTAACAACAAAATTTAAATATTAACAATATATTATGAATACTACGGATTACATTAAAAAGTGATTCAGTATAGGTTTTAGTTAATTAGCTTTAATATTAATTGTCTTGCCACGAATATTAAAAATATAAAAGCACTCTTTATATTTGGCACTTTGTTGATTTTTTCTTAAAGATTATTTACTTTCGTGGCACGTTGGCAAGTCCGATTAGAAATATACGTTGGTATAAAATATTGTTCTCATAGATAAAAAATATAGAATTGTATTTAAATGTATGAGTCGAGTCAAAATGTCAGAATCCATAGATTAAACTTGACAGCTGATGTTTGTCTATTACACGTTAGCGCGCGTTTATTCTGCGAGAACAATAGAGAAAAAATAATTAAAATTGTATTACATATTATAATAATTATTATAGTGATTATACTGTATATTATTAATGTCTAATTGTCTAAATAGTTGTGATGTGGACTGATATTATTTATTAAATGCCATCTCAAGTTTTAAATCTTAATGTAAGGTCTGCCCCAAGGAGTTAATTATGAAATAAATAAATCGAATTTATTTGAGTTTTATTTCTTTTTCGAATTAAGTTTGTCTAAGATTTTCAACTAAAATGAAAGAGAGCTAGGATCTAGTTTATGTTAAATGTCTTTAATTTAATATACCTAGCTAGAATAGGTACCGAATTTATTCAATTAATTCAAGAAACGTATGAGATTCGAATCCCGCTCGCACCGCACATAATGTGAAATATGTAATTTATTACAGAATATGCTTAGTCAACTTCTGGTCGATGTTCTATGCCTGGGCTTGGCTTGGCAGATTGAATGGTACAAAAAAAAATTAACAGTTATATGTGTGACTTACAAACCCGAGGACTGGCGTTTTCGAACTGCGGCTCCGAACAAATATATCTATTTATGTCTGGGTATAATAACAGAAACCGAAATGTCTTAGGCCCAAAACGACGACAAGCCGGAGTCTAACTGCGGAAAAAGGAGTCCAACAACCCTAATCTTCAAATCGTAGGGCAAATCTACAATGTCGTAAATAGTTTTAAAATCGATTAAATAAATATGTAACTAGAGAAACAATTTTTTTAAATTAAATTGACTATTAAGTTTGCTATCGAAGTGGGAACCCTGGTATATAATACACAGGTATTTTAAACAATACATTATAATGCATTGTTTATAAAGTATAAAAACATTTTTATTTTTTATTTATAATCTCTCATTTTAAGCGTGACAAGCTTGTATTGATATTGCCTTATACTAAGTTGTCAGTTTCAAAACATCGCTCGGGCTTAGCGACCTTAAAGTTTTGCTCAAAATATTATCATCTGTGTAGTAATAACATATACATATAACATGTGAATCTCTTGCCAAAATATTAGCTAGAAAATAATACCGCATCACCAATATTTTAGCGCCTGTAGTAAATAACAAACAGATTATTGCGCCTGATTTTACAATGTTCACAAATCAGTATGATATACCCCAACTTATGATCTGTTACTCGTAATTATCATTTAAAATATATATAACATTTATGCTTATAATGTAATGAGAAACATTTGTTTCATGTAACTTATACTTTATAAAAATCTCAATGTCGGTTTTAGAGGTAGGCTTCGGGGCAATAAAGGTCCATAATTATTTTCCAAATAAAATGGATTTTTTTAGATAAGTTTCTTATTATTAAAGTCCCTATTGTGGGATGGACGGGGTTGTATCCCAGTTGCCCTAGGGTTGAAACTATCTATAGACTTTCGAGTCGTACGTAATCTACCGGCCGTAAATAATATGATTCATAAATTATACTGGGATGTAACCATTATATTGCTATTTGCACAATTGAGATTTATTAGGTGTCCTTACCGGTACCTCGATACGTTTATAAGGACCATTAATAACAAAATAAGACCCATATATAACAAAAACATAATCATGTTTCAAACGAATTATTTCTAAGAGATCGGCCATAACTAGAACCATGAAAAACCAGCATTGCATACAAAGGAACCACTATTAGGCTCTGTCAAATATGTAAATTTAATTTCAAGCCCTGGTGCATTATATTTTTCTAATAGAGGAGACGGATCCACTACACGATTTCTCCGAAGTCTCCGAAGCAATTAGACGCAGTTCTTAACGGGTTATACACTAAACTGTATGTACTTGTTTATTAGAAATAAAAACATATACATAGAAAATACTTAGAATATAATCGAATAATTAAATCTAAAGGAAAACAGTTACAAAAAGTATCGAATAACATTTTCGATGTTTAACCCCTCCTTGAACTCCATATCTTACTATTTAAGTGATAAGTAATTGTTTGGTCAAGTTAAGCTAAGCACGAAACTAATATCGAAGTATAGATCTGTACAATATTAAAAAAAAAAAATTAACTGCCTATATGACTTAGCTGATCGCGCGTATATGTTTAATGAACAGAAGTTTTATTCCCGGGATTAAATTGCTTCATTTTGGATACGGAAAATACTGAACAATTATTTCCTTGAATGTACAATGAAATGTCAGTTGAGCCAGTAAGGGATAATCTCATAAAATAAACCTAACCTATTAAAAAGTCCTTAATCTAGCAGGCTTCATGTGCTGTATACCTCTTAAAAGACGACTGAGCTTGCCATACACGTTGCTAAGCAACAGAAAAGAACATTGAAAAATAATCCACCTAGATAGGCACTGTATTAAATTGGAGAGTATACTGTATATATCCCTCTGTATCTGGTCTAAATACACGGAACCCTAACTTATCTGGGGTCCATTGTACTCGCAAATCGAGGGTCTTCGTCGCGCATGCGTTTTAGTCACCCGGGCCATTGTCAGTGTACATGTGTCTAGGAGAGTAAGATTTAGTTGCCGAAAATAGTGTAAACATGTCGGAAAAAACGAAAATGGAGAAGGCGGAGACTATAGGCTTGCTGGATAAGAAGGTATTTATCTTGTGTAATACATATTTTAATATAACCACAAAAATTTAAAGGTCAAACTTTGAAGGACACGGGGTCGATTTGGACAATGATTACTGACGTCAAGATTGTGTAATCTATACGAAAATATAAATTACATAAGTGTTATACTATTAATTAAGCAATTCTACTAATTAGATTGTTCTAATATGTCATCCATATTTTCTATATGGGAAACGATATATTATGTAAATTAATGTATAAATTTGCTCAGCTGTGTTTCGCGTACAGGCATGGACTTTCCATTAGCACAAATCATTATGTTGACAAATCATTTATTGTCACTTCAACACTAGCTCGTACATATTATTATTAAGATGTATTGACTAGCTATACACGTATAATAATTATGGCTAATAAGTAAAATTTTACAACTTTTTTACTTAACTAAAACTAAAAAATATGCAATTATGAATGCCATTAGTTTTAAATGTGATTATCAAAACATTTTCTTTAACTACGAAGTTAATATTATGTCGTTTAGTGTTCTATATTCGTTTATTTTAACTTAGACAAAAAAATGACTTAAAAAAATGAATTGTTGCTATTCAGATTAATAGATGTCGCTAAAATATTAAAGTAAAAACCATTTGAGGAGTTTTAGATGTTTTGTTTTGTGTTGTAATATCAGCAAAACAATTCCATTTGGTAAAAGCATTTTATTGAGCCTTTAAGTCTTTTAATATCAAATATGTTAATTTGATCAAATTATGCGTTTAGTATTGCGTTATAATAATGAACAAGCATAATTTTCTTTTAGACGTTTCATATAATTGCATTCCAAATGCTTCATACAGATTGAACCAGTTTAAGGCAGGTTGATAATTTAATTAATATATATACAGATGGAGAAAATGAATTACTTTTAATATAAGTAACAAAAGCCATAGTAATTAGGATCTAAGATATCCTATTGAGAAATTGAAAAAGCACAAAAGTACTAAATAATATATTTTAACTTATTATGCACATTAGCGCGTAAATATTGATTAATAAATTTAAGACTTGATAAAGGCGTTTTGAAGATTATTCCCTTACTTTTCTACAACAATTAGATGTAGGTTCGGCCACATATTAATAATTTAAATCGACTAAATTATAAATCGAATTATAATTGTAATCGAATCAATTCTCGTAAAGCATAATATGGTAAAAGGTAATAAAACAAGTGACCGCGACGTCTGCATACTACTATTTTGTTATACATTTCTCGATTAGTAATTCTAAGTGTTTTTAATAAGAATAAATGTAATTTACCGTAATTTTGATATACACGATACACATTATAATTTAAGACAAACAACCTTAATATAACACGTGGACTAAGGATATTCTGTTACCATGGTTACCATGTTTGTCTATTTGTAAACAGTACTATTTATAGTGTTTTAAATAATAACACCGAGTAGTCTTTATTATTGCCTAGTAATATTTCTGTTATAAAGATGTTTCATATGAACAAGCTATAATTGTATTATATTAGACGTCCAACAAGCACGTAGGCCGGAGAACAAAGCGCTATATTTGGAACTGACAAGAGATCTCTTGGAGATGAACACAAATGGCTACATCCTGTTACTGATAACTCACACACTTATTACAAGTAGGACGTCACTCGTTTATCGATAATTGCGTAATTTACGTAAATATTTTATAATCAATGGAACATATAAAATTGAAATAAATTACTTACACTGGTAACATTTATTATAATTTTTTCTACTAAGTATTTATTACATTCCTTTACTTTCTTTGTGGTCTCTGGCAGAATGACCAGCGCTGTGGAACATTCTGCTCCTCAGCATTATGCTAAGCCAGAGCCAATTACAACCACAGCACACACGCATTAAAAGGGCGAATGGGAAAAGGGATTTTTTTTGTGTTTGATATCTCTCATTTTAGTTTTTCTTTGATTATTGTTATTTTGTGTGTTTATGTGTGTGTTTTGGTTAGTAATCAATGTTATGTCTTTGTCTAATACAAGATATTACTTAAAGTACTATGTCCCACAAGTGGGGCAGAGGGCATCAGCCTCATCGGTCCTGGGTAGTCTTCTTAATTTCACTCCACATCATTCCAACACAAAAATATCGTATCGTATCAAATTACGTATAATTTTTTCTCTAAGGTCTCTGGGATACCAAGGGTATTGTCAACCAGGCAACTCCTCGCTTATTCGCCCCTCAGTTTCTATGCTTCTCCAGAAAAGACAATTCCTCTGTCCTCTACGAGAAACGACACGCCATCGCTTGTCATCTGTAAGATGATATACTTTTTTGTTTGGGCCTTCAAAAAAGTATTTTCAACCTAAGACAAGTTAGACTAGAGAACTAGCTGTAGAAAATATACAGACAGGGTCCGAGACTTGCCCAAAACAATTTTTACTTAAATATTGTTAAAAATAACATATTTTATGTATATATAACTAGCTGCCCCTGAGAACTTCGTTTCTCCTGAATCTGATTTTACTTAGCGTGCCTTGTTAGTACATACCAACATGGAACATTTTGCTACGCTACCCCAGAGACTGTTCAGTTTTCCGGAATGAAAACTTTTTAGGTTTTTCTGTGATTTTTCTCTATATAAACCTCAGAGTTCAATTCAAGTTGTTAATTAACAAATAAACAATAGGGATTGATGAAAAAAATAAAAACAAATAATTTTGTCTGAAAAATAAATACCAAATTTAGAGGGATGAAAAATAGATGTTGTCCGATTCGCACATAAAATTTCACGAAAAACGATCGAGCCACTTCGGAGGAGTTTAATTACAAACACTGTGACACTAGAATTTTATATATTAGACAGATAGCAGTTTTTGTACCCTTTATTTCATTTTTCAACATTATTTGTCTTAGGGATATTAGAAATTAGAAACAAGACGAGACTTACGTTATACATACACTTAAAGTCTAAATACTTGCGGTGGTGAGCAACCTTAGTGATCTCCAAGAGTTTTTTTTGTACTTAAGAGGATATGTGTGACGGCGAAGGCCAATATTATTTGCGATACCAAGGGCCAGAACTAGTCTGTTGCACAGATCCCCGTTTACAAATACGTTGCGCTCACTGAATGCTTCTCTTCTGTAAATCACTCTGTGTGTCACCACCACTATCACCTACACGAAGTGAGTTTACAGTCAGTGGCGTAGCTACCAAGGGGCTAGGTGGGGCAGTGCCCCGGGGCCCTCAAGCTCAGGGGGCCCCTCGAATCCTCACCAGAAATCTCGATCGTTCTGAACTTTTACAAATTTCTCCCATTTTCAAAATAAATATGACAGGTTACAACTGTTGGATTTAAACGAAGTCATTGATACTTTTGCGAAAACTAAAGCTAGGAATTGTAAATATAATTGTTATTTAGTCAGTTGGTAGGCCCGACCTTTATATAATAGACCCTTGAATCTTCTGTATTTCATTTTATTCGCCAAACCTACATCAAGTATTAATTGTTATTTACGTTGTTACTATTTAATATTTTTACCTGCCCTGCACAAATTAGAGCTTACGTAGCTTAGCATTTTTAAATTATTTGTATATTTCATATTTTAATTTGATAAAATCTAATCAGTTTACATAGCAGTGGGGCCCCATTTTTTGATTTGCCCCTGGGCCCTTGGTCACCTAGCTACGCCACTGTTTACAGTAGCGATATTGTGTATCTTATGGATTTAATATTTTATTATATTTAATTTTCGACATTATTGTATTGGCATCGTACTGTAATGATAGATAGTTTGGTGAATAAAATAAAATAAGTTTAATTTCTATCAGTCGACCACCCAAAATCAATACTATCACTTAAACGAACACAACCTTCAATTTCGAAATTTTAAAGTAACTTGTAAAAATTGTGTTCTTATACCATTAATATATCAAATATCACAGAATATAAGGCTTATAACAGTTACTCGAATTACACGTGGGCGAATTGGTAGTTATTATAATCGAAGAAATGAAGATCAAACAATTCTCTTAGAAAAATGTAATGTTTTCTTTAGAATAATAAGGAATCATTTGACCCTAATAAAATATAGGTAAATATTAATTATACTTACCTAGTTTCATCAAATACAATGCATATTAATCAACATCAAGATTACAATTCCCATTTCTAAATAGCCATAAAAGGTTCGCTATTCGTGAGTTTTTACAAAGTAGAGCATTTCTTTATTACGTTTGAAATACTAACCTCAATGTAATACTTTTTTACAGCTGACTTCAATCGTGTGGAAATATTTTTCACAAAATAAGGACAAAAGAAACTATTGCGGAAAGTTGCGTCTACTGATTCTAACATGTAAAATAAATAAATAAAAAATCTCTGGGCCTCAGATTTCTCTACGAGTTTCATGATTTGTCAATCTAATAGGCAAGTAGGTGATCAATCTCCTGTGCCTGACGAACGCCGTCGACGCGATCGATCTCTTCCAGGCAACCAACATTTACGATTACTTTAATGTACGATTTATTATTTTATATAGATTATTTTATATTAGTTAACAGTATTCTAATAATTTACTAACACCAATAGGAAACACGTTATCCTCATGGCCTGATCAATTTAAGACTAATTAACCATTCCACTTTTGGCCAAAGATAGGGTCCATGACCTCATGTACCAGAAATGAAATTAAAAAATTGCTCGTCGGCGTTCGTTGACCCGGACAAGTACCTTTTATTTAATAAACTGTATTCTATTGATCAGTTACTTTTACACTTTAAAAATCTCGACAAAGCCTACGTATATGTCACTTTACGATTTTAAGTCGTACATTAAAGTAGTCGTAAATGTTGGTTGCCTGGAAGAGATCGACCGAAAGCGATAATGCCGCCAGTTGCCCTCCGTCTTAATTAATTGTTCTGTATAATTTGAGTTATGTGTACGAAGTGTAAATAAATCAATTAAAATTGTATATCATAAGAACTTTGTGTTCTTTTAAATTAAACATTTAATTAAATCTGTCAGTGCAATTTAGCTACGAGGTTTGACCCCCTGGTCCTGGTAAAAAGGAATTTTCCCAACTTTCAAATTAAACTTGGGTGGTCATGGGAACGTGGTTACGTTACACATGGATAATAGGAGCTGGAGCTTCCATTGGATGCAGTAAACTTGTTTCTGAAGTCTTTTTCTCTTTCAGTTTTTATAACATACCTACCTATACCTATAGTACGATACAAGATAATTAATGGAACATGTTGAACAACAACTTCGTAATAATTTACATATATTTATGTATCTGTTTCAACAATTTTCTATATGAAGATTTAAATTTATTACGAATTAATTAGTTCGCAAAGAATGCATCCCACGGACTTACGGTTTTGAAATCGACTTAATTAAAATTTGACTTAGTAGAAACAGGATAACAATTTCCCATTGATTGAAGTTTTCAAAATTATATTTTATTTATAAACAACAATCAATTATACAGTACTTTTACAATTTTCTTAACCTAAATAATAATTAAAAATTGATAAAAAGAAAATTAAAACAAATTTAAAAAGTTTGGTCCCTGTGGCAGTGTACCTTTAACACTGGCAGCATTTCCTCACTTTATTGCGATAGTTATTCATTGAGCGAGGAAAGCACCAGCTCTGGGGTCACCGGTACCATCTACATCATTTGTAAAAAAAATATTTATATAGTAATTTAGTTTTTTTATATTATTGGCATACGAAGTTAGGATTACATTGAGTTTTTGTTACTTTGTATTGAGTATGGTAACACGAACAGGTCTGTACTTAACTATTCCATAAATCAACTTTCATCATAAGGTCCGCTTTTCCCGCTAATGCAGGTACAGTCAAAAACTAAAGTCAAAACGGAAAATGGTTAAAACTTTCTCTAATTCATTTGATATCATAAAACATACAGTTAATGATTAGCAAGAACAAACGATATAGTAAAAATTTTCTCGTTACATACGCGTAATAAAAGAGCGTAAACCATGAATAATGTCTCACTTATAAGATGGTTTTATCTAACGAATACTTTACCTAAGTATATAAACTGACTGAAATATATGTTATTTTCCGTTTTATTATGTTAAATGACTAGTTATAAATAAATACTTAACTTAGTAACGAAAAATGTCGTCGACATAAGAAAGTAAGAAAGTGCTTGGGACAGCCAACACCTACTATCTTCATTAGACAATTTCACCTCTTGCGTAAAAGAAGATAACATACAGTAGTCCCTCGTATAATCGGTATATTGGTTCCGCGTTATAGGAAATGCGTTATAGAATAATTATCTCATAACGCGCCTGTATGACCCCATATAAGGCCTAATGTGCAAATGATTCACGTTTAACATATCTCGTCACGTTTAACATAAGGGGATTTAAATCGAATTTTAAGAAAAAACTATTATGAACGAAATATGTGCGTACAAATATAAATGTCACATTAATATAATATAACGTGTGAAATCCCTACGTTGTATGGGGGAATACCCGTGTTATACGAGGGCCTGAAATCGCGTAATATAAAATGCGTTGTAAGAGTACCATGTTATAAGGAGGTTTTCTGTAATGCGCTTTGTAACGGGCTATGCACTTGTTTACTTGAAACTACAGAAAGATGCAGGTGAATATTGCGACAACCGATAATCAAGCAGCAACGTAAATTGTCTTCGCTTACAAAACCATACGATTGCGATACGTCAACGATATATAAATGAATGAAATAAGAAATAGAATTTCAGTCCTTCAAGAAGAATTTAAAAGGCCGGCGCGCCCTTGCGTGCTCTCTGGCAATGTCTGTTATATAAAAGACGCATTGAAGTCCAATTTCCCTCGGAATGCTGTATAAAGCAAACATATATATATCTATTTCAGAGACATCTTCTCTTCTTCTTTCTTCTTCAGACAATACCTCAGAAATTATCGTGATTTCACGTTATAACTTATACCTTTGTGTTACACAAGAAGTCGTTGTAAAGTAATGTATCGTGACAGTTTATAATATAAAATATATATTAGTAAAATTGTTATGTAAAAACACTATTTTTTATGTCGTTCAGTATAAATATACTATATTAAACGATATGCAAAAACTATGATAGCTTGGAAAGTTACTACTGTTATTACAACCTAGTCAGAACTATTGCGTGTAATGTAATTTTCTAGAAAACCTCCTTATCATACATATGAAAAAATATATTCATAAATTTATGGCTACTATGTAGAATGTATTGATTTTGTTCATTAGACTACTAAGGATCTGTGTTCAAAGATTGAATGACAATTGACTTGCAATACAGCGAGGAAATGCTGCCAGCGTTAAAGGTGCCACGGGCACCAAATTTTTTAAATTTATAATAATTTTCTATGTTATATTATTATGATTGCTATGTAGGTTAAGAATATTGTATATACTGTGTGTTAAATCCTATATACCCTTTTTTTATTTAGACTAAACATTAAATTGTCTTGTTGATTTTTGACGCAAAAAACGTTGTAAACTAATACTGAGTTCGAGTACATAAATTAATACTGAGTTCGTTGACCCAATTGACATTCAAATTTAAATGGTTTTTACAGATATAATTTTAATAGTAGGTTTTTAATCTTGTATTAGAAATATATAATAATTACCTGTATTATATTTCAATATTTACGATTTACATGAATCGAAGCTTGCTTTTCCATATCTTTTTTATAGATGAAGATTTATTTATGTAATGAACGTTGCAACTCACCTACAAATGTATGATTGCCGTCAAGCGATTTCAGAAAGTATAGGATAATGTAATACCCTAGTTCCATTGGATCTACGGTTAACTAATTAATAATAACTAAGTAATCGTACAATCTTAATGAACGTCTTTGAGTACGGCCGATATTTTCCTCGAAAATCACAGCCAGTAATAAAAGTTCCGGTCTAACTTCTTTCTGCGGTTATTCGTCTTAACACTTTCAGCGCGGTCAGTCGCCGCCTTAACAAGTCTGTCAATTGTCAAATTTCGCGGGAAAGTGAATAAAAGTATATGTGAAAAACAATTGACGGCTTACGGTCTAGTTAACATAACTTCAAGGTTGTTGTGATAATTCGTGAATTGAAATGCATAAAAGAAAAATGGCGTGGCAAGAGGAAAAGTGTTTTACTAATGAAGGTTTTGTCCTGTCTGAAAAAAATGTCTGGATGCCACAAAAGGTAGGTTTTGAAATAAACATTGAAATTTAGCCTTACCGTTACTGAATATTGTGTTTTACGAAGCATAACGATAGCGCACTAGTTGGCTATAATAAAACATTTTAATATTTCTAAAGGCTAAGGTCTATTTGAAATGAACAATTTAGTACGTGTGCGATTCACGTACTAAATTGTTAATTTTAAAATGAAACGGGAGAGTTACCCGAATTTGCGTAACGCTTGAAAATAGGGAATACTTAGGACACATTTCTTTGATTGGTTGTTATATATTTTTACAGACACATAAGTGATCCTTTTATTCTTATAATAATTACCTAGCATTTCACCGAGAATCGAACGTGTTAATTTATACATGCGACCTATACCTTCACAATAGATTTGAATAGATAAATATTGCATAGTTTTAACAAATGAACTATAATGGGGTTGGTATACGGCGAATCATACACACTACACATTCTTTTGCATGTTTGTAAATAAATTATACCTATCAATAGCACTATATAAAAATTTCTAGATAAGGAAGTACGTATCCAACTGAATAAAACATATAAAATAGATTTTCCGCATTTTCTTAGTCCTTTACCTGTTGACATAAATTAATATTTATTGTACTTGATTCATTTGTTAATATGTGAAAATACATCATAACGACGCATTGTATTGAATAAAAATTGTGATCCGCCTTTTAACCGGTAAAGCAGAAATAAATGTGTGATACTTGTGTAAATAAAACACTATATTATTCCAGTCCAGTAGCATTTTTAACTTTTAACGGAAATATCCATTAATACACATTTGAATTAGTGGTTATCAATCGATACAATTACCATTGTATAAATTTTCTCATGCCCGAAGGCTCGCAAGTGCGTTGCCGGTCTTTTAAGAATTGGTCCGCTCTTTTCTTGAAGAACAATAAGTCGGAAATACTTTGGACATGGTTCCACATAGTGGTGGTGCGCGGCAAAAAGTTGAGCTGCCGCCCAGAGGTGGGAACAGTACTCCATGTGGGGCCGAATTTGCGCTTTATAGAGTTGCAAGCGGTGGCCCAGAGTGAAGTACCGTATCGCCTAGATGAGCACACCGTGCTTCTTAGAGGCTAATTTAGCCTTTTCTTCCAAATGACAGCTGGTGACCTAGATACCTCAGGAGCTGGGCGTTAATATTGGTTTCCAGTATTTTGAAGAAGGTTAATAGCTATAATGCGAGAGTTGGACGGATCAGAGCGATTCCTTTTTTATAGTTGTGGTTTCGAACCAATTCCACAAAGAGTCCTTCAAAAATAGAGCGTACAAATTCTTAAAAGGCCAGCTCTCGCGAGCTCTCTGGCCTTGAGAGTGTCTATGTGTATATTTTATATCATATTAGTTAATTCATTGGCTTAAAGGTCTCGTTGTCAGGCTATAAAATTAAAAAAAAATCATTAATTCACGTCACGGATGAATCTTCTCAATCTACCACTGGTGTTGATGATTTCTTGACACATACGAAGGACATCCGTGTAGCCATCTTTATTACTACAGTTCATTTAGTAATTACTCAAGCGTCGCGGATGTCTTAGTAATTTATGATAATTTTTACCTCAATTAATATTCTATAGACACGTGGCAGTGTTCCAAGTTCAAGAAAAAATACCGTATATTGATGGCCAATACTAGAGAGTTAATATTGGGAACAATTTTTTACATAAACTTGACATTGAAAGAATCCTTCAAAATTTGATTTCAAGTTCTAATGTATGACTAGAGGTGCTCCACGATGTCGCCTGGGTTATTTGTTCGTATATTGATGGCTATGGATATGGATGGATTCCCTTACGGATCCTATTATCTAACACAAGAATAATTTACAAATTCTTTTTTTTTATATAATTGAACAATTCGCACCAGTATTTCTTGAAATTCGTTCAAGCATACAAACTCGCAGTTCAGATATGTATGATTTAAACTTGGCTTTAAGTAAACATTTTCAGGGATTAGGAAAAAAAACCCTTAGCTTATTAAAAAAATAAAGCAAGAAAAAAGACCAAACAAACCAGCTCAACGAAACATTCTATGTTAGGTACATACAAACTTGCTGCATTTATGAGAACCTTTAAGTTTTTGAATAGTACATATCAAAAAATATTTTATTCATAAGTGTTAATGTACTCAATGTCAATTAATAAAAGGTTTTAAATCTATCAGTTCCCAAATAGAGCGTAGAATGGAGGAGACAAAGTCACCGTCACCATTTTCAATCTCCAAGTTTTTTTACAATGACTTGCAACCATTACACCATACAAAAATCTTGTTTATAGTAAACGAGGAAGTTGACGTCAAAGAGAAGCGCATAATGTCAATGTTGCAATTTTTGTAATAAGCATAACATTGTAAACTATTTCCTTTAGACATTACCTAACTTATGACACCATCGACTTCTTCCTCAATTTCACAATTCTAACGATTATCTCGTTCTTTCCTACTTAATTTTTTTCCTATTTACTTAATATATAAGCGTTCGTGATTCTTATTACATACTCGCGGTGACTATGTATCTTGAAATTATAGCATACTAACATCCCAAGTAAATTCTGTAGCATTATTGGAATATTTTTATTGTCTGTTTATTTAATTAATAAAAAAAGTTAAAAAATAAACACATTGGATGTATCCACAAAAAGTTTCACTAATAAAAAAAATATGATACAGAGCAAAGCAAAACAAAACAAAACATGACAGCACAAAATTACGACAACGACAAACATACCAGTAGCTATAATAAAGAAGAAGGATAAAAGGATTAGGACATTAACAGTTGTTTTAAATTATTTTTAAATGTAGCAGTAGAGGAGTGCGAAAAAGGATCGATGTTATTGACAGAATCCAAAGCAGAACACATCCTGAAGAGGCTCGCGGAACCCAATGTTGGTTCTGGGAGTCGGAGGGTTAAAAGTTCTGTGTGAGCGTGTTGTGGCTAGAAGCTATTAGTGCAAACTAGGTCTAAGACGTGATGGTTTGTCCCGATGTTTTTCTTCATCGTACGGACAATGAGTTGAGAATGGCACACCTAACCACTGAGCTAAACGACCTTCGGGTAATCGAGTTATTTACAAGCGATGTTTGAGTTAACTTTTGGTAACTATACGTAAACCATCTGAACAAACTCAATGTATAAATATAATGATGGTAATATACGCTGAATAGCTAACGGAATTATTTTTGTCGGAATATAAAACAACTTAACAAATTTGTGTAATATGGAGCAAACTGGTTTCAGAAGCAAGCGTTCGTACGGCGAAGGAATCGTGAGGA
The DNA here is from genome assembly GCA_963693345.1 of Pieris melete. Lineage (NCBI taxonomy): Eukaryota > Metazoa > Arthropoda > Insecta > Lepidoptera > Pieridae > Pieris > Pieris melete. The sequence continues at coordinate 337,952 of CAVNZK010000114.1, forward strand.
TACGGTGAACATAACTGTTATTGTAAATTCAATGAAAAATTCTACCTTTTAAGACAAATTTGCACTCCATTATGTGTGGCAGAATATGCGTACTTTAGATTGTATCACCATAAAGTTTTGTATCTCGCAAATTAATTATTATTATAATTTAAAAAATACAAATCTCTGAGGCCTCCATTAAGGCCATATATGTAAATTTTTAAAATTGGTGTTCTATGTTCGATTATTTTAGTAGTTTTATCGCATAATCGTGATAACTGTAAAGGTGGAATAATTCGGAAACACATAAAAAAAGTTTAGTTAGTAAATTCTAATTTTTAACGTAATAAAACGTCTATTTCTCTGAAATTATGGTAGTTGTTAGGTCCAATAAATACTATATCAAAAAGTACTTTGCATTGAAAACCAGCTGTGGGTATCTAAGGTTAGCTTATTCGATATAACATTATTATAATTATCAACAATTAATTAATAAATATCTAAGGTTTAATGCGTTGTTTTGATTTTGCATATATCTTAAGTCGAAAGGCCCGATACTATGTAATTGACAACAATATAACTATCTTGAAATTAATATAGTATTTGATCTTCCGATCTTATTTTGAGTGCCTTTTAGCAATCGTGGACATTTCCAAAACTTATATTACTCGAATCTTAACTTAAACTATACATAATAACAATGCTGATAAATAAAGTAATATATAAAGTATTTTGCAGTGTACCTTTATCTTTATTGTATGTTTACTTCAGTGTTAGCAATAATAAAGGGTTAGAGTTTTGAAAAAAAAACTATATTACTAATTCTAAGTCATCCCCTACTCATACCTATGCATATATTTCTCTATCATTAAAGTTTTATTGGTTTGAACTTTTAATATTAAACCATTTTTTAATAAGAACAGTGTTGGCATAGCGGCTTCTGCGTGCGACACTCATCCCTGAGGTCGTAGGTTTGATCCCCGGCTGTGCACCAATGGACTTTTTTTCTATGTGCGCATTTAACACTCGCTAGTGCGGTGAAGGAAAACATCGCGAGGAAACCAGCTTGCCTTAGATCCAAAAAGTCGACGGCGTGTGTCAAGGACTAGGCTACCTACTTGCCTATTAGATTGACAAATGATCATGAAACAGATACAGAAATCTGAGGCCCAGACCTAAAAAGGTTGTAGTGCCACTGATTAATTTATTTTATTTTACTTTTATTAATAAACCGTTTATTTACAAAGAAAGTGGTACATTCAGATTGATTAATTGTAAAGAAACACCGCACAATCAGCCATATAAAAATAGTAATGCAAATTTCATATTACTTATACTAATAAGAACAGTTACTTATAATAATAATTGTTGTCAAAACTTATGATCTATATATTCCCCCATATAAAGACAATTTGAGTCAGCGCACGGAATTACCTCCCGGAGAAACCAGCTTTTTACACGACATTTCCAAACCAACAAATTGGACCTTCAAAAAACCCCTTTTAGGCGTCGATATCCTCGTCTTTCTTGATTTAATTTGTCTTTGGTATAAGTGAGTACTAAACTAAATAAATGCTTCAGCACTTGTGACCAGTAAGAATCTGCACTTTAAATTATAATCTAAGCAATTTTGGAGCAATACATTGCATTCATAATGAGTATTAAGGTTAGGTTAGCCTAACAAAAAATGAGGTGTGTAATGCCCGTAAATTGGAATAGATTTCGTTCATAAGGTCAGCTATTTAAAATAAAAAACGGTTGTAAGTGATTTAGCATTTATATAGCAAAAACAACAACAACTGGAGATTTGATATTTTATATCGAGGCGACAAATTTTCGGAAAGGTACCAGAATTAATTTATTTCTAAAGGTTAATTGAAAGAATAGTAATGATTTTATTTTTGTTCTAATGTATATTTGAATATTGATTGATAGAGTTAGTTCTAGGTTCCAGGATTCTTCTCTAGGCTATATGTACTGTGCCGATCGACTTCCTATCTGCACAAATTATTTAAATATTTATTTATTAATAACACAAATATATTTTCTCATACAATAAATAAAACATTGTGAGAAACCAACAGTATCTCTTACACCTAGAAAGAAAAAATATTAATTTAGAGATTTAAAGATGTGAGGCCAAGATTGAGGCTTGTAGCACCTAGTCTCTCTGCATCTTCTACTGCATTTACCACGGAGAGTGTTCAGAGGAGTTTTGCGGGTTAATCCCAGCAGCTGAGTTTCATTCTCGAAAGTTAAGGCAGAATACGAAATTCCACCAGTTTCACCCCGACGTACGTCGTTCCACATCTGAGCGTTTTTTAAGGCAGCTGCCCACCGATGATTTTCCGAACCAATTCGACTTAGCGTCCTTCAAGAAAAGAGCGTACCAATTCTTAAAAGGCCATCAACGCATTTGCGAGCCCTCTGAAAATGTGAGAGAAGCATTACATCAGATGAGCCTCCTGCCCGTTTGTCTGTTACATAAAAAAACTACAAATTATTTTCTATGAAGAAGAAGCATTAAGAAGCTAGAGATGGTGCAGGTGGAAGCTAGTTTCAAAAAATTTCCATTTAATAGACCACCTAGGTAGTTTATAGTGTTTTAGCTTAAAAACTCAATCGATTAGTTTATAGTGTCTGTACACGGACCGGTTGAAGACAGGTTTTAATTAATGTCCGCACGCAAAGGTTGGAATGTATGAAATTGCTTTTTTGCCGAGAAACGCACTGGATGGATGGATGAGAAAAACTCTCCACTTGTTGGCATATAACATCGTATGCTATAGTGATTAGATAAATAAGCAAATGAGAGGGCATTTTCGTGATCGCTTATAATAAGGAAACAATACTATGTTTTCTCTATTGAAATTTACTATAGAAAATATTTCTTCATATATAGACTTGTGTATAGAGATTTTTACACATTTTATTTTTAATTTGATAAAACATCTTTAAGTAAAAATACATCAAGATATTATTAGCTAAGATGTACTTCAAACGTGATTTAATTATCACGTGGCTCGGGCCATTTTTGCGAAATTGTACGCATTTGTCTTGTGTTATTTGTTAATTTTCTACGTCCTAAAGATTTAAAGTACATATTTCTGTGGCTTTTTTGTGTTTTCTCACTCAAGATTTTTACCCAAATAAAACCTGATTTTTACCGAAATGGTTACAGTACACAGTACGTTATAGACTAGTCAGTGACCTCACCTAGACCCATAATTCTAAATAGTTTTCAATCATAATCTATTCAAATCAAATTTATTTATTTGTTTATAAGTTCTAATTAACAACGTGTATGCATAAAATTATACAAGAAAAACACATCACAAATTTTACACACATAGACATCAATTATATTAGAACATAAGCAGCTAACTAGGGAAAATATTTAACAAGCAACCACAAAATAACAAAAAACAGGAAAACAACTAAAACTAAATAGAAACTAAGACTTTAATAGAAACCTCATTAAAGAGTATGAAAAACTAAGTTACGGTTCGTTGGAAGATTGTCGTAAAATATATCAATATTTTCATCAATGATAGTAAATAAGTTGTAAAAGCGAGATAGCCTATGCCCGGTGCATAATAAACCAGAATAATGTTTTAAGTAAACTAAGCCATTTTAATTTCCATTACTTACAAAGTTTTCGTCCAAGGCCCTCTAAATATTCCACAGTTGACTACGCCACTCAGTCTGGCTTGGGTTGGGTTTTTTATATGGTAACTGATAGATCCAGTTACATTGCGCCCATTTGACTGCAATCCACTTACATTTGTCGCATACTTTTGTTTTAATACTTAAACGAGTTTAGGAAATTTTTATTTCGGATAACGCGAACTTGGATCAAATTTTCGAGCATTATGTCCACGGGCCTGCAAGGGTTCAGCGTTCCGGATATTTATTTATTAATTACAGAAACACATACATTATCCTTACAAACATGCCAATACGATGTCGAGAAAAATAGAATATAATATGGTTTATAATATTAAACACATAATATACACAATATTGCCTAAACTATAAATATGTTGATAGTGTCGAATACAAGATTCAGTTGGCCCAACGTCTTCAAGGCGATGTCAATGTAATGGAAGATGGTTGTTATAGCAGTTAGTCATGGGGTCTCTTGGTAGAATGCTTACGCGAGCCCCAAGCTACCCCAACAGTGACGTGATTGGTGGGAGGCGTTTAGTGAGTAGGGCTCTTAGAGCGAGTCCCATACTCTGTGCGGAAATGCATTCCCCTCAATCGAAAAAAAGGCCCAACGTCTTGGATAACGGGGGTATATTTTTTTAAAAGGATTACAGGAAAGAAAATAAATATATATTACAAGGATGAACATAAAAACGTCGTCATCGAAAATATGGAGACCCTGTGTAGGCTACGTAGTTTTATTTAATCCCATCCATACAACATACAGTAATTAAATAACAAAGCGTTATTCAGGGATTTTCTGCTACGCACTATCTTTTTATGGAACCAGCTGCCAGAACTACTGAACAACAGACTATCTGTATCTGAATGACTTTTCTTAGACCCAGAAGTCGACGGCGTGTGTCAAGCACAGGAGGCTGACCTACTTGTCTATTAGATTGATGATCGTGAAACAGATACAGAAATCTGAGGCCCAGACCTAAAAAGGGTATAGACTTTTGAAATAATATATTTGATATAGTGTTAATTGGTCTAAGTGGTTGTATATTTTTGCGTCTTTGCTATTTGGAATAAATTATTCTTTAGTTTCAAGGCTGTTGATAAATGTGTCCTTTTGACTACGTTTTATTTCTACTTTAGCCTTCAGAAGTTCTACACAAATAACTTATTATAAACAGGCTATAAAAGTAAACCTGTGTACTACAGTATTTAATAGAGTAGAATAAAAGACAAACAGAAGGCGGCTGAAGAGGACCATCACCTGGTTATTTATCTCTTTTAATACCAAAAACGCTTATAAAAAGACAATCTCGGCTCGGCTGGTAAAAACCCGGTAGCGTTATAAACCCTTATGTACCTCGATCACTTTACCTTAGAAGACAACTAGGGTTAGCTTATACTCATCAAGAACATCTGAAACAGACCGGAATCATCACGTTTGTCATTATCGTAAGTGGTAATGCACACAAAAAAGGTTGTAATCGCCTAGCTACTAAAATGACACAGTAACCAGGATCTTGACAAAATTCAAAATAGGCGTGGTAAACGATAACGTTACGAAGGAAACTACAGTCAACACAAGAAGATAATTGGAAGATGATTAGGTGGATTTGAATATTGTGAGTTTTCACCAAGAAAACATTCTGTATTGCCAGCATGCAATGGAAAGCATCTTAAAACTTGAGAAAAATAAACAAAACAAGAAATGTTGACATTCGTAACAGAACAAAACTTATGGTGCGCTTACACGAGGGCAATAATTGCTCGGCGATACGAATGGACCGATCTGGAGCAATTAATGGAGCAATATTGCTTCTGATTGCTCCAGATATTTCATATCGCTCAATGTCGCAGATACGAATTGACGAATATCCAATGGACTTGGAAATTCCTAGCAATTTTTGTATATGTCTCATTCGCACTTGTTTGTTTTGCGGCGTGCCGTCTTGCTTCCGCGAGGACAGCGAGAGGTCTAAATAATAATAATTTTTAATTACTTATCTATTATTCAAAAGTAATTCAAAGTATGTTCGTGACATTCTAGTAAAGTTTTTGAATAATATATTATCTAATTCTTGAAAAAAAAAAACAATTAAATTAAAGAATTAAAGAAAAATTAAAAAATAATAAATTAAAAATTTAATTAATTAATTATTTTTTTCTTTAATTGTTTAATTTTATTTTCACAATGAAAATTGCGGCCTCTTTGCCAAAAACGATCGCACCCAGATTTGACGCACCAGACGCCTTTTCCTTTTCTTTCTTTTTTGTTTTTGATTAATAATACACGTCATAATTGACGAGTATTGACTGGAATTGAGCAATTTTAATTGCCCATGTAAGCGCACCTTGCGCAGTATTGATGCTTGTTGCCGTTGCCGTAAATTGCTTGATGTAGTCGTGACGTCATAATTGACGAGTATTGACTGGAATTGAGCAATTTTAATTGCCCGTGTAAGCGCACCTTTACAGATGCACTTGTTAGCTCTTGGTTTAAATGGAAATGGGCAGGTCATATATCTAGATAATGGACACTTGAAACAACAAAATGGACTGGACCTACTGGAAAGATATGGATAACATAAGAAAAGATAGACATATGACGGAATAGAATTAGAGGGAAAAAACTACATGAATTCAAGACAACGAGATATGAGAAAAACCTAAAGAATGGAAAAATATGAAGGAGGCTTTTACGCTAAAAGGGGCCATACAAATACAAAAACACTAACAACAACACATAATTTTTTAAAACTTACACTATAAAATGTAAACTAAACAATTTTGTTTGAATTAATGAATTAAGTTTTAATAATAAACGTTGGCGTCAAATATTAGTATGAAAAGCAGCAATCCTAGTTACGAGACTTAAGACAAGTCAGACATAAATAGGTACATAAACACTAATCCCCTAATGGACACGACGCAATCTAACAAATTGTTTAACAAAATCAAACAACAAACATTGCACGGTTAAGTGAAAACAATGTTTGCGGTCTATGCTTCAAGCAATGATTAATTTTATATATATAGTCTTTAGTCGTACATAAAAGTAATAGTATTTATTTATGAGTTATTCAAGCAATAGTCCGCCTGTCTATATAAAGTATCTAGGTGTATATTATGTACCAAACAATTATATTCATTGAAGCTAAATAAGTTACATAACTTAATCTTGTTAATTTCATAGTGAATAGAACAAAACTCCGAGATCAAAAAGAACTTACAGTATAAATCCATCTGGATAAATACATAAGGGGAATACACTTATAGCTTGTGAGCTGGCGAGCATTTAAGGATATGTTTTGCTCGTATTTCGTAATAGTAGGAATTAAAGTTCCAAATATTAATAAAACAATCGATACTAATTCATTTCCTCGTGTCTGCCTCTGGGGTTAGTGGTCAATTCCATTTAGATAACAAAAATAATCTATAAGGCAGACATCCAGGTTTCTGCATTATCACAGGCGGTAGAAAAAAAAGGTAAAACAAAAGCTCTTCTATTCGTAAATCATTTGCTCGTAGCTGTGATTGGGTCCATTTGATTTATGCCCCATGAATACAAAAAAAATTGGCAGACATTTTACTTACTTTATTTATAGAGAAATACCTTTTTATAATCTGAAGTTTAATGCACTGAATGAACTAGAACGTCGTTCGTACATAAAAGATGCGGTGTCTTCGTCGCATTAAAACCATATAGTCATGATGTTACAGGAAAATTAACAATAGAGACTATGCCATACATTATTTAAGATTTCCGGTATAGATATTTTTTAACTTCAGGAAAACAGGTAATATAATTTTCCACGTGTTATTCATGAGTCATTTTCCTTTGTTTTTTTATGTATTTAACATTTGGTTCGCTTATGTGTTTTTAAATTTATTGTATATTTTTCCTGCCTTCGAGGACACATAATACACCGTGAATTACGTGGAGTATAATCTGGAGTTCCAGGGATCAATACCTGACGCAAACACATTCCATAACAATACCATAGACAAGGAATAGAATGAGTTTCTCCACACTTTAGGGGACATATCCCGTAACACAAATGTCCAAGTATGCCAACAACGCTACTACTATAATATATCTATAGACTACTATACGTCCAAAAGTCTAGATTCTGAATCTTACCTAAAAATATATAGGTTTGACTTTATCAGGATGTGTTCACTTAATTATTTCGTGAATTAAAATCAGTATTTATTTTACAGACTCGCTTCTAGACATTTTCATAAAGTCAACCTTTAATTAGGTTATCAATTTTGTGAAATCTGGTGATATTACGCAGATATCTTTATGATATTTACATTTCAAAGTCCACTATTAAATGCATCAAATGATTGCTAATTACTGTCTAGTAATAAGCAATAATTTTGTTGTTTATCTGTCCCAATGTGTAAAGCAACGCGAGCGAAACTGCAGATTGCATTTATGATTTAGTTATTGTGGCTTTTAAATTTATCGACTGATTTAAGAAACAATATATGTAATTGGCACATTATATTATGTGTTTAATAAAAATAAGCAATTGCTTTTAGCTTTGCATGTATCGTATTATTCACGATGTTTTATTTATAAAAAAAAAATGAATTTGCGATTGTCATTTGTCTGTGTTATGTTACTTCGCCACCCGGGCAAAAGAAGAGTGGGCAAACCAAAAAGACGGTAGGCTGATGACTTAATATAAATATCAGAATAAGACTGGCAGACTATTGGCAAAGATAGAGCCATCTGGAGAGGCCTTTACCCAAGAGTGGTCTAACATTTTACTAAGACTAACATTTAGGTATAAGTAAATACTAACCATTTTTAAAATGTAAATTAACGTTATGGAAATTAAACAAGGCTTATTATTATTATGTTACTTCGCGTGAAATTGGAAGAAAAAATATGAAATTTAATATTTTAATAAGTAATTACCGAATAGATTAAACTCTTGATTTACATATTGATGAGGTAAAGGAAATTCAAAAGTAGTACTAAAGTAGCATTATTATTATTATTATTAATAAATTAAGCTAACACAGGATACGAAAGTTGTATTACAATACGTTAGATATCATAGAACGTTGTTTTGCGTTTCATATCTAATCAAGTTAACCTTTATTGCTCTTTTAAGATAAGTTTTAACCTCTAATGGGCTATGGGGAAAGATTACGGCCTTCTCACTAACCATTCATCTTAATTGAAACGTCATCTGCTGCTTGCATCCTCATCCGAATTCCGTGAATACTTAAATTGAGTTAAGTATAAATATATATCTATGGTCTTTTGAATTTCAAATTTAAATCTTTAAAAACTGTTCAAAATGTTATTATAAGGTAAATATTAGGGCGGGGCTCACGAGATGACGAGCCCCCACGCGCATATATGTATATGTAATATTATCGTAAAAGTAGCCGGGCCAGTCACGTAACCGCAAAAACCGCAATCGCAATGAATAACCGTAAAAAGTACAAAATAACGCAAGTGTAATTAGTGTAATTTCTGTAAAACTCGTTATATATGACTTTCGTATACAAAATATTGAATTTGACCTTGACTCTAAATCTTGGGCTTAGATGAACACAGCACCGGAAGTTGCCTTAAAAATGTTTTTGTTATTTGAAGGGACAACACGTTCTCGCGCCATTATATCTCCAAACATTTTCTGCGTTTAAATATATTTATATTTAGGTATAAAATTTAATGTATTCAATATATATATAGGTATAAGAGACGGTGTATTAATGAACGTAAATGTTACGTAATTTCTTTTTCAGTAAAAAAAACATATACTGTTACATAACTGAAGTTTAATAAAATGCGTAATAAACTCCATTTCTCAATTACAATAAAATGTTTCGAGGTTACAATCGAGAGTATTCGCAAGGTTGAAGGAACTACAATACTTAATTTTAAAGTACACACACTTTCAGGTTCTGGTTTTGGTTTTGGCTCAACCAGGTCTCAGCTATTTGGCGAAATTAACGCTCATTAAACCCCTTTTTCAATGAAATAGGAGTTTTTGAAAATGCAACATTGCTTACTGAAAAGTTCCATATTTTGTCAAGAGCATCATCAATATGTGAGTGAGTCCATAGTCCATAGACCCGGGATACGGAAACACATGTTACAGTAAAGTAACAGTTATTTAAAAACACTAATTGCTAATTAATATAGAGAAATCATCATCAGCAATGTTTTTTTGTACATCGTACGCCTACTAGCCTCTATTTTCTCCTCCAGCTCGGCAGGTGTTTTGCAATTGATAAAGATTTCAAATCTATTTTGTACTAATACATTATTTGAATTGCTTACTGTATATTTCTAAATATACTATAAGCGTCACGTTTGTTAACTTACAAGTGACACGAGAGGTAGCGCGCAATTCAAATGGAACCCCCTGAAAATCAGTTTTTGAAACCTGAAAAGCTGATAACCTTTTACTTGACTTTAACCCTATAACCCCTAGATGGGGCTGAGGGCGTCCACAGTGAGTCTCCAGCGCGTTCGATCTTAAAGCCTCGTTTTCACCTCGCTCCAAGTCCTTACGGCTCTCTTTGCCCCATCTTTGGACGGCCATGCTTCGGCTTACCCTGCGGGTTCTAATCAAGCGCCTGCTTAAAGATATAATTGGAATCTCTTCGTAGTGCCTATCCATTTCCACTTGGTCTACTGGCTAATCGGGGTAAATGTTAATGTTATTTAAAATTACGCCATAAAGAATTTTTTGGTATCCGGTTCGTTATTACGTGTTCGTCTACGTGCTTCATATAGCGTAGTAACATGTCCTGACGTACATTAGAACGTGACACGACTCCTGAAATCGTATTAACAAGAACTACGTGACCCTTTTTAAATAAGGCTTTTATTGCTGTAATTAAATTGAACTACATTATAGTTATCATATTATGCTTCTTAAGTTATATTCTTTATGGACATATGAACAACACACGGGATCCCTCGGTTAGTCTCATCACTGACTAGCCGGCTCAAAGGCCACAGTGGTTGATGTTGAGATCCTGTACACATAATTATGTACTCATCACTTCGATATTTTGATTCAGGGCATCAACTTACTGATTGTAGCCACAACTATGGTGGTCGCTACAGTACTCAACCCGAGTAACTGGTTGGTCGAATTTAATCTAATACACTGGATTAATCGCTTTGGACTATTTACTCTGATTCAAACATACCTTCATTGTCTCATAAAATATAAATATTCTCGGAAATTCGACTGTTTCTTTGCAAATTTTGTTAAACCAGGATTTCCTACATTGTCGGTTAACATTGATATAAATGACATTTTCGCTCTATTATATATATTTTTTACTATCAAAACCCATTATCAACCAACCGTAACGGAGGTTCCTTCCACATTATTAGGCCAACGCCGCCAATAATCTTATTGAATAAAAATTTCGTAAAATCTAGTGCGATTTAAAAAAATGTTATCTTATAAAGTTCAGTAATGACGAGCTATTTAATATATTCAATTTTCAATCAATATTGCTATACATTTATTTCTACGACACGATTTACGTCTTTACGACGCAGATGTATGTTTCGATGATTTCTATAACAATTTATGGCGACGTAAAATTTATTTATTTTATTATTTATTTATAAAAGCTTGCCAACGCTCGGCACACTGATACATTGACAAAAAAGAAAAATAAAATACAATTTTTAATGTGTCAAGCACTTACAGGCAAACATAGCATATAAGAAATAATTCAATTAATTAAGCAAAACAATAGTATAATTTAAATAAATATTAAACGAAAATCGCTTTTAAAGTGGGAGGTGAGCAACTAATCCAGATCCAGCTCATTTAGCAGAGTGCTCAATCTGGATATCGGTAAATTTTGGCTAATACGCGTTCTCCGGAAAGGAGGGGTAAATGGAATATGGGATGTTTGGGATATCTACTGGGTACACGAAATTTAAATTTTGTTAAAAAGTTGGGGCAATCTAGCTGATTGTTAAGTATCTTAATGGCAAACGATACATCAATTGATTTTCTGCGATTCTTCAGTGACAACATCTTGAAGTGCGCTAACCTGGTTTCGTATGTAGGCAATTTTTTTTCGAGATGCCACTGGAAGAGATGCCATAGGAATCTTTTTTGTAAATACTCCAGTCGTAACATATGAGTAGCATAAGTCGCATAATAAAATAATAAGAAGCCACAATAATTAAGATACTAGGTATAGGAATAAAAATTCTAAACCATATAATAAAATTAAATGAGGCATTTAATTACCGTAAACGTAACAGCTAAGCCGAATTTAATAAAATAAGATAATATATTACTAGCTGACCCGGAAAACGTTTGTTTTGCCATGTATATTATTTCTAGGAAACATTTTTTTAGTTCAATAAAAATAACTATCTACAATAATAAAAACTAGGGGTTGATCGTAGATGGGTGCAAATTAGATACAACAATAAATACAACCCGTATGTATTTTTGTATGCTGTATCATAAAAAAATAAGAACAAAAAAAATCTAAAACCTAAAAGAAAATTGTTGGTGTGGACACCCCTTATCACTTAAGGGTTTGAAAGATTGGTTGGTTGGATTCTAGACATACTGAATATGAATATAAAATTTCATAAGAATCGGTCGATTCGTTTCGGAGATAGAGATTGTAAATAAAAATTGCTCTTCCTTTCGAAGTACTTTTTATGGAAATAATAGTTATATAGCTTGCCAAATTAGCACATCTTGGTATTTCCAATAAAAATATCTATTTGATTTGAATTAATTACTAAATTTTTATTACGTTGATATAACGAGTTTTACTTTAGACATTTTCTGTATGCCTGACAGCGTCTCGGGGATTCCGAGCTCACAAATAGTATATCACTTTTATTCAAGGAAAAACATAATATAAACTGTTATAAGGCTGTGTGGCTACATTTTATATTTAATCGTAAGTTGACACTCCCAAGGACGGTTTTATTATATTTTATTTTCACATTAATTAAGTGTTAACCCGAACAGTTAATCTATTTGAAAATAATTTTTGATGTGGACTTAATTCCTGTGCTACAGACGTATTATTTTCTGTGTATTTTTCATATCTTTAGGACTTTAGGGAATATGGTGACTTCAGTTTCTTTGAAATCCTATTCTGGTTTGGATCCTGACGACGTAAGTAGCGTATATCATATATCAAGCGTACTTTGGTAGCATACGCAAAAAATTAAAAAAATCACTTCGAGTGGGATGTTTTCGTTGTGCAGTAGGAGAGTAGATTGGAGGAATTCAGGACGATAAATATGATGATAGGCAAGAAATAACGTGTATCAACGCAAACAATATTTAATGATTATAATGTGACAGCATCAAAAAGTAAATAATAACGGTTACTAAATAATATTATACACAATAAACGTTACAACGTATTTTTACTTTAACAAAGTCATCCTTTAAAAGTTGCTTTACTTGACTTTGTCCTATAACCCCTAGATAGGGCAGAGGTCGTCCATAGTAAGTCTCCATCGCATTCAGTCTTGAGCCTCGTATTTCACCTCGCTCCAAGTCTTTCTGCCTCTCTTTGCCTCGTCTGCCACGCTTTCGCTTTTCTTGCGGGTTCCAATCAAGCGCCTTCTTGGGAATATGATTGGGATGGAAAAAAAGTATGATAAAAATACTCAATGAATGTTCTTAGCTTAGGTTAATACTATATATTAAAATCAAAAGTAATGGTTTAGTTAATTCTAAGAACTGGTTAGCGAATAGTTAAATGAATAGTCTAATCTATGTGATACATTAATAATTATATCATCTAGTTGTAGGTAATGTCATCATTCGCTAAATTTGATTCGCCTTTAATTTAATAAATCTTAAAATTGTAATCCTAAGTATTTTTAAAAACAAAGAGACGTCATGATAACTGTCCTATCTTGATTAAATTTAGCCTTATCACTATTACTACATATTATCCTATTCTTTATCTTTGATGATATTGATTTTTATCCTCAAACTCAAACAAAATAAAAAGTTAAATCTATTCCAAGAAAGTATCTAATTCCTTATTATAGCCACAATTCTATTACAAATAATACCATAGATAATTCGTCGAGGCAGAATACGTTCGTCGTTCAACAAATGAGCATTTTTAAGGCAGTTTTACCGCGTACCACCACTATGCTAGCTGCCCACTGATGTATTGCCTAAGCAATTCGACTTAGGGTAATTTAAGAAAAGAGCGTACCAATTCTAAAAAGCGCGGCACTTGCGAGCCATCTGGAGTGAGTGTCTATGGGGGGAATCCCTTTAGGTTGCCTCCTGCCCGTTTGGCCCCCGTTGTATAAAAAAAAAGGATTAGAAAAACAATAGGAATTGAATACGCCAAACAAAGTTATTATACGAAGTTTCAATATTAAGAAAAGTTGGAGTTTTTTTTTTTTTTTTTTTTAAATAGAAAGTTGGAGTTAACTGAAATAAAAATAGCTGATGTTGGAGCATTAAATATTATGCCAGATAGATAAGTGATAAAACTGGTTTTAGAGAATTAAAAAAAAACAAATTTGGTTGTTATATGAAACTCTGGGCTGCTTAATGTTATACTTAGATACGAAATTCTACGAGATTTCCAGTATCGCTGTTGACACGAAGATATCACAATCAAACAAACATTGTGGTGGAATAAACTTTATTATGTTGTTAAATACACATTGTTCGTGATTTTACATGTCCTTTGTTGATTAATCTGTGGATTCATAAGATAAAATAGTCTTCAGTTTAAATCTGTGTAAATAGTGTCCAAAAGCCTCATGGCCAGTCAGGATTTTCGCCAGTGAGGTGCGGTGCGAAGGGCCTTTTCTTGATTTGTTTATATGCCGCGTTTGCATCTTTGAAAATCATTTTTGCGTCTTGAAAGATTATTTTTTTAATATTACTAATGCCAGCTATGACGGAATTGTAAAGATGCACTTATGGTACAAAAATATTATTAAACAAATGTGATCCAATTCCTTTGTGTGTCCATAAAATAAACAAATAAATCAGCGGGGCTCCATCCTTTTTAACTTTGCGGCTCAAATTTCTTTATATGATTCATGATCATTTGTTATTCTAATAGGCAAGTTGGTGATCAGCCTCCGATGACTGACACATGACGTCGACTTTTAGGGTCTAAGGCAAGCCGGTTTCCTCACGATGATTTTCCATCCCCGTTCGAATGAATGTTAAATGCATAACATATAAAGTCCATTGGTGCACAGCCGGGTCGAACCTACGACCTCGAATGAGAGTCGAACGCTGAAGCCACTAGGCCAAAACTGCTCTCTTTGTGACGTCATAGTTGTAATAAAAATAATAAAATCTTAATGATTCACGCTTTAACATTTCTCAAGTCTCAAGTAACAAAATTGGATCATTTGTTGCCTAACACCGCGGCCGCATTTTTAAACCATTACATTTCATGTTGGGAATTACCGTAGGTCGGGCGAAAGTGTAACAATGTCGACCTTACTAGTAAAAAACCAATTATACAATTTAATTCTGTCCTTTTAAAGGTGTCAAATCTAAAACTCAACTGACTGTACTATTCTCATTCGTATACAACTCAAGATAATATTTTTTTGTTATTACACTATACCAAGGTGACATAATATTCTTTGTCTATGAATAAGATGTTTACTTCATTTTATGTGTAATAATAAAAATGTTACATTAAAAGGCATCTATATATTTTTACTTATTTATTTTATAGGTTAATATAATCTAAATAATGATATGATGCTTTTGAAAGCTATTGTGGTTTGTGTTAATGTTACCATAGCAGTCTTCTTAAGGAGCGCGACAAATGCATATAAAAATAGTTCTTCAACTTACTTTTTATGTTACTTAACGATAAGCTATCCAATAACTGACCGGGCAGTCCATTTATTAGCAAATACCTCAACGTTCTCTCGCCATTGTTTGCTCTCGAAGTACACAGCCGAACGTGCGTTACAGGTCGGGTCTGTAGTCTGTACGTCATGCCCATCATCATCATCTTGAAAAAATATAAAATTGTCGTGTAATATTCAGCTTCAATTTTCTTTGGCTAGGCTTTGAAATTTGTGTATATAGGTCGGAAAAACGTCTTAAACTATTTTTTAAACTCCCATCTTTGTAGACCCAATTTTTTTATATAATTTGGCATACAAATCCTTAGCTGTTTATATCCTTAAATCACCAACCATCAGCTTTTATTGTCTTTGGTTAAGGAGAGTAATAGATAATTACCCTTTTAGAAATTTAGTTCGTTCTAGAATAGTATTGTAATGAATGTGGTATTACAGAAAATATATTACATAATGTCTCTTTATTAAACATACAACATTATTAGGATCATATTTATCTTAAAACCTTCAAATAATCATAAAACTATATCAATTAGGTACAAAATTATCTGTAAATTGACATAGTTGATAATTTTTTAATAATATATAAGAAATATCGTTGTATGTCTGTTGTTAGGATTAATATATGATCAATGCTTTTTATTTAACTAAACATATATCCGACCAAGGCAGAATAAAAAAATACTATCTGTATCACCTCGACGTCCGCCGTTCCACAACTGAGCGTTTCTTCAGGCAGATTTAGTCGCGCACCAATATGTGGAACCAGCTGCCCACTGAAGTATTTTCGAACCAAATTGACTAAGGGTCCTTCAAGAAAAGAGCGTACTTTAAAAAGCCGGCAACGCACTTGCGAGCCTTCTGGTAATGTGAGTGTACATGGGTGGTATCACTTAACATCAAATGAGCCACCTGCCCGTTTGCCTCCTATTACATAAAAAAATGCGATTACGGTTTACCTCAAAACATCGAAAATTCGACACGATAATCATTTCCACACTTGAAATAATCTCTTAATAAGAGGTTCTCTGTCGAATAAGATAACTGGTAGGCTTTTGATCTGAAACTTATCTAAAAGATAGGTACATGACTTATCATTCAACAGATGTGAAATTTACAGAACATATACGGTAGATAAAGCGCGTGTCTTGGAAATGTACTGAACTTATTGACCTTTACGTAAGCATTATTATAGAAAAGCAAAACATTCGTAAGCAATTATTGTATATAATATATGTGTAGTTAATAGCAACTAAGTAGGAATTCTTCGACATATATACACAACGTCGTTTATAAATAATAAAAAATCAGTCGCGCTACAACCTTTTCAAGTCTGGGTCACAGATTTATGTATCTGTTTCATGATTGTCAATCTAATAGGCAAGTAGCTGATTAGCCTCCTGTGTCTGACACACGCCGTCCTCTTTTTGGGTTTAGTGCAAGCCGGTTCCTCACGATGTTTTCCTTCACCGTTCGTATGAATGTTAAATGCGCAAATAGAAAGAAAGTCTATTGGTACACAGTTGGGGATCGAACCTACAACCTCAGGGATGAGAGTCGCACGCTGAAGCCACTAGGCCAACACTGCTCTGTTTATAAATAATAATCATTAAAATTTAATAGTTGCATTAGACATATGGGAGCTAAAAAGGTTTACTATGTTTCTTAAAATCTACTACTAATTGGGCTTATAATTTCATAGCGTTCTTTCAACAATTATAATTAGTTAATCTATCATTAGAGATTGTTTAACTAAGTACGGATAAATTAGACGTTTTAACATAGAAAAAATTATATTAATAGAATAAATAGAAAATCACTTTACAATGTCCATATTGCCTTAGACCAAATGTCAAAGGCTCACAGAGAAATGTGACGATGACCACACTGGACTGTCTCGTCTGTTAGACGTCCACTGTAACATATTAAAATAAATATCTTCTTTATATAGTCTGTATATGCAGTTTTCTGATACAGATTATTCTTTTGTGATGAAAAATACGTGTGACATATGTTTTCCCGGAAATAAGAACCTTCCGCTTCAACAACTTCCTTGCGCGGAATTTCCTGCGTTCTCAAAGCTATACTAACCTAGGCCCTAGTTCTAAAATGTCACCTTATTACTTCCATAATTAAGAAGAATTCTTTTAAAATTTTAATTAAATTTCACTTAATTGCTAATTACTGTACTTTTTAATAACATATTTTAGTAATTATAGAAGTTCTACAATTCTACATACTAATACTTAATTTAATTTTGGGAATCAAATTATAAATGAATTTTTATTTGTTGTTACTACTTAAAGAAACACTTAGTTGAAATTAAGTTGCATAGTTCTCACGTAGCCGAGTGAAACGGCGGTATTATTATATGCGCATGCGTCATTTATGTACGTGGAGATTTCGTTCAGTATCTGATGTAGCTTGGTTGACAAGCTACATTCAGTGTAAATGTATCGTTCAGAAAAATAGGCCGTCAGTGGCCAGTCCATGGAAAGCGTAAAAAATATTCAGAATTATCCCACAAAGGATTAGTTCGATTGTTTTTACGCGAATTTGTGATTTCACAGTTTTTCTACATTTATTATATATGTAAGTATTTTTTCTTTTATTTACTAGAAATAGAAATAGTTTCGTTTGAAAAATAAATTACGTATTTTTATCAGGTATGCATCACATTATTCTTGCTCTTTTCGTGTAAGGATTTCTCATTTCAATACACATGCAATAGTATAAGGCTTCCCAAGCGTAGGCTCTTGAAATTTACATGAAAAATTTACATATGTATATAGGATAATAAAACTTTTTACAAATTTCTTCAATCAATCAAAAATTATAAGCATTTTTTTCAGCAATTTTGAAATATATCATTTATTTACATCTCGTTGCAATACAGTAAAATTAAGACAATTATATAAACTGGTAGCCTTATCGCTTTCGAGCTATCTCTACCAGGCAACCGAATTTATAAGACAATAAAGTATAATTTTTTTAAAAAACTGCTTCAATGAAATATAAAAAAATCGCTTATTTACAAATGTCTGTTTTTTTAAATATATTAGCTCGAGTATATATTTTATCTTTGGTTTCGTATTTACTATTTAAAAAGTAGATTTATGTTAATAACTCTACATACAGCCTTTGTGTCTAAGTTCCCTGGATACTTCCAGCACGCTGCATTGCGATACAGACACATTGTGCGTGAAAAGAATCAAACATGGCATTGCTAGTTATTTTTGGTATTTGTGTTATTAATTTTAATAATAATTAACATTAATATGTAATCAAAATATATAATGAAAAAAAAACTTTTGGCTTAAAGAAACTATCAAATCTAGATTGCTTCGCTTCTTTCCTCTTGCTATCATACAGATCTTGGTAACATTGATAGGCTGCACAATTTTTGATATTAACGTTGTTGTTCTCTCAACATAAGGATCATTTTCTTCAAAAATTTTCATGGCATTCTCAAAATTTAAGACAAGTGAATTCTCCTATGCCGGAAATCGAAACAATTGACGTATGCTTGAGGAATAGTGTCAAAACATTGTTCGACGTAACTTGAAACGACGTAAGTCGGGGACTGCCTGTACCAACTATGCACCATTTAAAATGTAACAATGTTGTAATTTCAGTTATGAATCAGAAAAAATATATTGCAACAAGTGTAATAATTTAAACGAGAGACGAGAATATTTTGTAGGTATTTTAATGCCATATAATCATTATAATAAATCTTTATCATTATTGTATGATAAATACTTTATTGTAGTTACTTTCATTAGTGGTCATTTATGGTACAAAAGATGTAGATATAGAAAATGCGATAATGCAGCGCCATAAAACTTCAATGTTGTTATTCATAATCATTATATTTAACAACTTTGTACCTAAGTATCGATTTGTTAACAATAATCCTGGATTCAATTATTGAGATTAAAGATAAATAAATAGCGAGATATTTGATAGAAATATCACTAAATATATAAAATTTCTTCTATATTTTTTCTTCCGTAACAGGAGAATCTCAAGCCATTCTTTAATACAAAATATTTATTTAATAAAAATAAGATGCCACACGTTTCACAAGTGTAACAACTGTGAAATTTAAATTACTATAACAATGTATTATTATTTGCAAATATAAAACATTTCTAGACGCTAGAACATTTACATAAAATTAGACTTTGTATAATATTAATATGTGAAACGAATTGATGTAGGATGATTTAACATGGTAAAGCTATGCTGTTTGTGAAAACATTCAGGCTACTTTAGTTTTATGTTCTTCTTGATGTGAAAAAAAGAAAATACTTTATTTAGTTAAAAAGAAAGTGTTGCACTAGGATTCCATGTGTCGTGGGCAAATAGTCTCTTCCATTTGATTGATAGAGATTAACGGTATGACGTAATAATTTCTACGTAACACTTACAATTTTATAATTAAACTATTGTTGCACAATAAAAATTGTTACCGTTTCAGCATAGGACAGGTTGAGATGTTGTTTAAGGTTGTTATTAGTGAATGTATAAAGTTTTGAATCAATAGTGAAAAATTTTGGTTTTAAGAAAGCGGTTAAAGATGATAATTTTACTCTGAAGGAGTAAAATCGTTGAACGAAGAAAGATATATAGATATATAGAACCACTTTCAGCATAGGTCAGAACCAAACGGATAGTTTTTTTTTCGGCAAATGGGCAGGAGGCTCATCTGATGTTGAGTGATACCGCCGCCCACGAACACTCACTTCGCCAGAGAGCTCGCACGTGCGTTGCCGGCCTTTTAAGAATTGGTACGCTCTTTTCTTGAAGGACCCAACGAATTATTTCAGAAAAATGAAACAAAAAATCAGTGGTTCCACATAGTGGTGGTGCGCCGCAAAAACTGCCTTGGTAGATAAGCGACCATGCGTGCGAACTGTTTCAAGTTGATGCTTTCTAGGATCAACTTGAAACATTTTGACTGGGTAGAAACCCAATCTACCTGGTTTATTATTTATTTGTTTAACATAGTCCTTATCTGAATTCCCAGTAAAATAATGATTAAGTATTTCAGGATACAATAAGGCGATAAAAAGCGATTAGCTATACACTTGTCAAAACACTTACAAAAATTGTCTGCTCCATGCCTAGTTGGGATTAGATTCCATCCATACTATAACGTATTAAAAACCAAAATATAACATATTTTAATCGCTAAATGTAAACAATAAGGCAGACTTTTATATTGTGAACTAAATTAAAATATTTTTACTCTACCTGGTATAGTATTGTTATTTCTTTGCTGTCCATACTTTGATTTAAAATAGCTATTAAGGAAAGTAATCATTTAAAACCAGTGACATTTGTAAGGCCACGCCTATTAATATTAAGATTGAGATAGGTTTCCTTTACAAAAACGACTTTTTATGAATGTTTATAATTCAACTCTAAGGTTATTTTCGCTTTAACAAATTTAAAAATTAAAAGAAACATTTGAAAGGGAATTATTTTCTCAAGGCTGGCCGGAACTACGCTGCTTAGATATACATCTAACAATATTGTTAGGTCATAAAAATAGAACAAGTAACTCGGTACTCGTCCTTTAATTTCTTCCACTTTGTTCATGGCAAATGAAATTTCATTACCAGTCGTAGCAATATAGTTTTATAGAAGTCATATACATTCTGCACAATAATTTATAATTGAGCCAATAATAATTGTATCTAAAGCATATTTTCATAGAACATAATTTTCCTTCATACAGGTGTAGACATATAGGAAATTGCATTACTAAAGACAATTAAGAAAAGTTATAAACGCAAAAACCGCAACAATTATAACTGACGTCAGTTCAACGTGAAATTTATTTTGCTAAGATTATAACATAAGATACTGTGTTATATCATATCAAATAAATACTTATTCACAAAACGTCACTGATAATTAATAGTAATTATAGTAATAATAAGTCTAAACACAGGTAATCTATAAGTTAAGATTTGATCAGTGTTGGTGGCTTCAGCGTGGGACTCCCACGAAGTCGTAGGTTCGAATCCGGCTATGAAAGTATTGAAAAAAATAGACAAATTACTTACATCATAAACAATATGACAAAATAATACCAGTAAACAACAGATGTAAGTGAGCGATCTTACTGCTAAGAGAGTTCAGTCAATCCAGACGTAAGAAGCTAAACGGAAACATTTAAAATAATAAAAATACCATTGTAAAACTACATTAAGTACAAAAGTAGTTACCGTATGAAACACATAATAAGAAAATACAGAGTATTTTATGAGATATTTATACCTATAACACGGTAACAGAAAAAATATTTCACGACCTTTGTATTATAATCTGTACTTTATCATTGATAAACATATCATTTGAGATTTCTCTCATTTTTGACAGTTGCACTTGAAAACAGTGTGGTCTCAACAAACAAGCTGTGATCTTATTGCGAAATGCGAAGTTGTTCACTCAAATAAACTTACTTATAGAAAATTCTAGACAATTGTGTCGATCAAATATTAATACGTGAAGTGAAAATGTTCGGTTCAAGTAACAGTATGGGGTTCGCTCTATTTCCTTTATCTCCAGCACTTGCCACGGGTGTGCTTACGGCTAACTTATTTACAAATATCACGACAAGTATGGCATCTAACACAATGCATGCGATGCCAGTGCGTGTGAATTTGGTAAATATATTTTAGCTTTATTCTCTACATTACTACTTTGATAGTCTGTGATGAGCGATTGTCTTTGTTAAACAATGTCACACAAATATGTATATAATAAGCTTTAACTAAAAATAGCGCTGTGTCCAATGTTTAGGAGAAAACTAGTGGACCCGACAGACGTTGTCCTGCATGATATTTCAAGTACTGATTGCAGCGCCGGGCTGATTTCTAAATCTAAGCCATCCAGCGCTCCACCCAAACGCATACAAAACAAAAAATTGAGTTAAATGACATACACATGTACAGTAGAACTATATATAAGTAAGCTATAATCATTCACACGGAGTGCAAATTTGATTGAAATCGGTTAAGTAGTTTAGAAGTCCATAGCGGACAAACAACGTGACGTGTAATTTATATATATTAAGATAACCTCTCAAAATTAAAATACATAGTTGACGCTGACGTATTTCTCAATTTCCTTTAATTATTTTCTTCACTTTTTAATTTTTTTTCTGCAAAAGTTAATGCAAAATGATAACAGTTTAAGTTATTATGGTTATTATAAAACCCACAAACTACCCGCGTGATACCATAAAAGCCTCATTTCAGTGCTTAAGTAAAAAAATAACGGCAGAAATAATCATCTTTTATGGTACAGTAAAATGGAATAATATGCAATATCTACATATTATCTCATTTTATTTCGCGTAGGTATGATACATATTAATATTATCTTAGTCTTATCTTGCCGATAAAATTATTGCTTTCTTTGGGTGGTCTAAAATAAAATACTTTAAAATAATTGCGACATAATATTGACTCGGTAAATTTATTTCAAAATTATACACTGACTCATCTACAATTACAGAAATCTCGTTGAAGACGAGCAGACGCTGAAAATGTGGGAATGCACAAGCGCAATTTGTATGAAACCTCTTGTTTTTTATAAGGCACAAGGAAACTATTCCATGTATTATACGTACCTATATAGTTCATAATATCTGCTTTGCATTATTTTATCATTGACATTTTAATCAGAGCGATCTGACGTGGTCACTGGTCCTCTAGGACGAATTGCGTCGTAGCTGGTGTATCGACTTTTTATTGCAATCACGATAGAAACACTACGTACCCAGATAGAAATACGCCAGATACGCAAGATAGATAAACGCCAGAATAGCTCGCAGATGGTACATTTTTCCTACTTACTTGAAATTTTGGACAATTCACACAATATCTTTATATAAATTGTAGCCTATGTGTTATTCTGATGTGTAAGCTATATTATTGTAAAGTTTCATTGAAATCCATTCAGTAGTTTTTACGTGAAAAAGTAACAAACATTCATCCATTCTTACAAACATTCGCGTTTATAATAGTAGGATTACACATTAAACAAACGAAGCGTTTTCTTTAATTTGTTTTAGGAAAATAACAAAAACACATAAACTAATCAATTTATTTCTCATTTAAACATCTAACAGCCGAAGATAATAATGTAACGATATAATGATATAACAGCCATTGTTATCTTATCATATTAAGTTATTTACGATTTTTAGACCATTTGTAGTAGAATAGTACGTGCGCACTGAGATTTGCCAATTAACTCCGCCACGCCATTTTAGAAAAAATGCGATAAAACATCGCGCGCATATGTTATGATTTTTCACTCAAGAATTTAAAAGTAAATAATTGCATTGTATGTAAGTATGTACCACGTAATGTTTGAGGCCGTCTGAAATCCGATTTCCGGAAAAAAATTGTTGTCCGCACATACGTTTAAAAAAACGAGTATCAATAAAAAAAGTTGAAATTTATTTGCTCCATACTAAAGGAACACACAACAATAATACATACAATATACATACAACAATACTTTTTATTCAACCGATTATGGCGAACCAAAACATTGTTTGCTTGAAAAGCAGAGTCTAAACTATATCGAAGTGTCGACATCGTGTGTAGACTCTTGTTTGAGAAAGTATCGCTATGTTTAGAAAATAATGCTGTTTGAAAGGGGTGTGTCAAACAATATAACACTTATCGTAATCAATTACAAGTAAACCAAAATATTTTACTACTTTTAGTTACTAAACTAAACTTACGGGCTAAAAAATTAAGTTGCAGTAGGTTACCTCCTTATTATCGTGTTATTAAAGTCTTAGCTCTAAATAAATGCATTAAAGTTTTATATATTATTTTCTATACCAAACATAACTTTGTTGTTAGCATGTTTTTATGTTTATTTTTGTACGAAACCTTTTGTAAATTTTTTTGACAGCAGAAGTCTCTTTTTCTGACTCGGGAAGTCCTATTCAAAACCTCTCATGACGTAACACGATACAGTGCTTGGTCAAAGTCAAGGCCAGGAAAAATCGCAGCATGTTCAAGTACGGTCAAGTGCACAGATGCAAAATAAGATAATTATCATTCAAGGCCCGTTCAATTATTGATGCAACGCAAATATCGTATATAACCATGTGACGTATTTATTTTGTAGTTTATAGCTGAAATATGTGATTTGCTAACATAGTTACATTAGGCGTTTATATCTAGCTATCTATAAGTAGCGGCACGAAACTCTAGCGCTGACCGTTATTGCGCAGAAGTAAAATTAAGGTACCTGAGGGGGGCTAGCGGAATGAAGAGCGTCGATTGGCTCTCCAGTCGCATTTTGTCCCCTGCGCGACAGTAC
This sequence comes from Pieris melete, assembly GCA_963693345.1. Lineage (NCBI taxonomy): Eukaryota > Metazoa > Arthropoda > Insecta > Lepidoptera > Pieridae > Pieris > Pieris melete. The sequence continues at coordinate 362,820 of CAVNZK010000114.1, forward strand.
ACATGCGCAGCAATCCCCTCCACGTATCGGCCAGCGCTAGATTTACGTGCCGCTGGTTATACGTATATTATGTTCAATATAAATGTTGATGTAACTTTTTTGTTAACTTGATCAATGCACTATTGTAACATACAAAATATGTATATAGAAAAATCTGTAGTGATATTGTGCGGAATTGCATTTCTGACAGATATAACGCATATGTCAAATAAAACATTTTGCAAACGTCACATTTGCAGTCTGTCAAACACCAATAGCAATTTGCGTTTACTAAGAACTTAAAACCTTGTTTTGATTTTTATGATTTGTTAATTGTTTTTATAATTGTACCGCCAACCTCCATAACTTCGCAGTTCGCAAGACAATGAAGTATCATTGTTTTTCAAACACCTTTCACCCGCATAAACGTTACGTTGTGTTTTGTGGCATCTGGTTCTTGCAACGTAGTTGCTTTAATAATATATTGTGAAAATGTGGTCGAATTCAAGTGATCGTAATGAAAGGGATGCTTCAGAAACTGAACCGTTGTTGCCAGCTTTACCAGGACCTCGATATGTTGAGGTATTTTACTCGTTAAATTGTCAAAAAGCAGAAATTTAAGATTTATTGTAGACTATAATAAAGCCATATACATTAGTACTTTGTAGAGTAGTTAAGGAGTAAATGTATTCTATTGCATACATTTAAGACGATATATTACAGATATAAGATTTTCTACACTGATTCAACTACTTACCCAAATACGAAACTAAAACCCCTTTTTAAATTTCTTAACAAATATTAAAAATGAAATATTTATATGCATTAAAACATACAATTACCTTCCATATAAACTTTATTTTAAACCTTTTATTAGCAATAAGTATTTAAAAAATATTACTTATTTAAGTACTGAAAACTATGCTACAAAACTCCTGTGATTCTAGAATACTTTCTAAATAAAATTAAAAACAAAATGAATGGAAACACAATATTCCATGGAAAGCAAAAGCATATCATGGGATTACCTAGTACATGTTTACTTAACTTCATGACTGTAACATCTATTGAAAAATATGATATTAAAAGGGAATACTTTACTTTTTATAATACTATAGTATTTTTTTTATTGTTTTACCAATCATATATATTTTATAAGTCCTGATGCCTGTAAACTGTTTATTAATTACAATAACAAATTTCAGCAGGCAGAGGGCAACAACGGTAGAATGGCTGAGGTTGGTGTTTCTCAGGCAGTGCTGGTGGAACCACATAGTGACACCGGCCGCAAATTACCACAATACATTGCTGCACTATCAGGTATTTATAATAAAACATTAAATCCGCCTAACTGATATAGCCTGGATTGTTCTTTGTTAATTATGTCTATATTTTAATTAAATAAATCTCACACATTAATATGGTCTAAAAAAAAGTCACCCAGTTTCCCCACATACATCGGCTGTGGTCCTGATGTAGGAACGTCATTTATCATATCAATTATTAATTTTGTGGTAAACAGTGTAATCTTATCAATTAAACGAGTGTTGGATACTATAATGCCCTTTTGTTTGAATATTCTTTTTACAGACCTATAATTAAAATTAAAATAATTGCATTTGGAATAATATTCTTAAGTAAAATAATAGCTAGTTATAATTAGTCATTTGACATCTTTATGTGGCCTTGTTTAAAATGCTATAGATGTTAATTATGAAGACAGAACAATCAATGAACGAGTATAATTACGTAATCCTCCATCTGATTTGCGGTTCTTCATTATTGCTTATCTAGGATTTAAAAGAGTTATATATAATAACGATAACTAGCTAACTATTTTCTTTGTGTGTTGAAATCATACCAAATATGGTTTTTTAACTATTAATAAATAACGTTCTTGCTTGATTTATTTAACGTAATTTAGCCTGTCGTTCGACTATAAATTTTAACAAAAGATACGTAAATGGAATGTGTCGGGTTTACAAAATTGTAAAAAAGAATGCCAAAAAAGATAATTAAAGTAATAAACACGTATCTCGTTTCAGCTACGCTTGGAGCCTTGGCCGCGGGTTCTATGCTGGGTTGGTCATCCCCAGTCATATTGAAGATAACTCAAGATAACAGCACAGACTATAACTTTTCAGTATCAGAATCCCAGGGAGATTGGGTTTCATCTTTAATAAATCTGGGAGCGGCGGCAGTATGTTTCCCAATCGGTCTCATAATGGACATACTAGGTAGAAAGAAGACCATGTTGTTCCTCACGTTACCATTCACGCTCGGATGGCTCTTGATAACTTTCGCTTCGAACGTTGGGATGCTCATGACTGGAAGATTTATAACCGGTATTGCCGGTGGAGCGTTTTGCGTCACGGCACCGGCGTATACGAGTGAAATAGCCCAGGATTCTATACGAGGAACTTTGGGAAGCTTCTTCCAATTGATGGTAACAGTCGGTATACTGTTCGCGTACGCTGTCGGCAGCTACACTAGCGTCTTCGTTTTTAACATCCTCTGCACTTTGATACCGATTGTGTTCGCCGTTACCTTCTTCTTTATGCCTGAGAGTCCGAACTTCTTGGTCGTGAAAGGGAGGCACGACGAGGCGAGGGACTCTTTGATAAGACTCCGAGGAAGGAATTATGACGTGGACAGCGAATTGACGAGTCTACAGACAAAAGCCGAAGAGTCAAAGAATAATCCGATTTCGTTCGGGTCCGCGATTACAAAGAAGACCGCTTTAAAAGCTGTTATGATTTGCTACGCGCTGATGTTGTTCCAGCAGCTGTCGGGTATCAACGCTGTGATCTTCAACACGTCTAAGATTTTCAAAAGCGCCGGCGCAGCTATCGAACCGGCCATCGCCACCATCATTATCGGTGTCATACAGGTCGTAGCGACGTTCGCTTCCAGTGTCGTTGTCGATAAGTTGGGAAGACGTATTCTCCTTTTGTTCTCCGCTCTAGTGATGTGCATATGTTCCACGGCTTTGGGCGTCTATTTCTTCCTACAAGACACGCACGGGTCGGACTCTTCGATAGTGACGGCCTTGTCTTGGTTGCCATTAGTGTCGTTGTCGCTATTCATTATCGCCTTCTCGATAGGATTCGGTCCCATCCCGTGGATGATGGCCGGAGAGTTGTGTCTGATCGATATCAAGGCTTTCGTCAGTTCGACGGCCGGCACCTTGAATTGGTTGCTCAGTTTCACGGTGACTAGCACTTTCAACTCCTTGAATAACTCCATTGGCTCCGGTCAGGTGTTTTGGTTGTTCGCTGGAATCATGGTTGTCGGTTTTATCTTCATATTCTTCATAATTCCCGAAACGAAGGGCAAGAGTGTCGACGAAATTCAGCTAATGTTGGGGGCGGAGCCGCAGACGGTACACACGGAGGAAAAGAAATAAGCTTTTAGACTGAAATGTTTTACACTATTTTGTAGTCTAGATGTCTCTGGTAACATTGGTAGCTTTATTTCCCTACCAAAGATAGTTTCGATGTCGTCGACACATTAGCTCTAAGTTCTGTGAAATTTAGTTTAACATTATTTAATTTAATGTCTGACTGGTTTTCAATGTGAATGTCTGAAATTATCTTGCAAATATCGAATTTAGAACATTTTCTTTATTAAAAGTTAGATTATAGGAATTTATTTTAGGACAGCTATTTTTATATATTTGTTAAATAATTTTAATTTTAAACACATTTAAATGAAATAAATAGAATAATTTCAGGGGATGAACAATACATGACAAAAAATATGCTTCATTCACACAAGTTACGATATTATGAATTTATTTATTTTTGTTCAAGTTTATAGATGAAATGTAAAATACAATCATTGTTAATATTTTATCGTAATTAAAATCCTATTTTATTTACAATTATCGAATTTTTTTATAGAAAGAATTTGATTTCAATTTTATTTAATTTAACATTGCCATATTGTATAGTTTATTTTATAAATAAAATGCCATATTTATTGAGTAATTGTATGAAATTTGGCTGTTTTTAATTTAGTTCTAAATATGTAAGTGAAAATGAGTGTTATTTTATAGCTGTATATATGTACACTTGTTAAGGACATATTCGATAAATTACGTATTTGTAAAGTTCGTGTGCAAATTGAACGATGCATTTAATAAAATTGTTACGCAATTATTATATTTTTTATTCAATCTCAGACTTAAAAAAAATCAGGTAATTTGACGCCATTTTTGTCTTATACACCCGTTAAACTAGGCCTCTGCGTTGTTTAAGCATTGTATAAGTCTTCCTACAAACAAAACACTTGTTATAACCGCCGTATACATCAGACTTGTCAATGCAGGAATTATTAGCAACATTTTTATTATAATACTTATACGATGTGCATAAATCTTTATTAGTAAGACTGATAAAACATTAGTGGTGTGCACTAACTAAGGTAAAATTACGCAGATTTTTTTACCTCCGACTCGCCCATAAATATCATGAGGATATTTCCGGAGTAGATGTCGCCCGGCCCGGCGGGAGAGGCCAAGACTTTTAACACCTTCAATGCGTTGGTGCTACAAGTCTTACTGCCAGTGCTATACTCATGTAACAATGATAACAGCTATGCTTTACGACATATTATCAGATCCTGACTTCCAAGATCCTTAAAGACATGAAAACTCAACGCGTTTAAACAATTTTTGAACTAATCTAGTCTATAGTTTACATGTTACAGTCATTATAATTAATTATTCAAAATTACTGATTTTACGGGAAAATACTTCTCTTGCCGCATAGAAGTGATGTTATGCTAGTTATAGGGTAGGTATACTCGAAAAAATACTTGTATCTAAAGATAAGTTTCGAGAAATATTAGCAAAATCTTCAAAAACTAACTAAAAAATTGCCTAACAACTTATGCAACCTGCTTTTTTATATGTATGTTTTTGTACAAGGTAACGAAGTGTAAATAAATCAATAAAGATACCTCCTTTAACATAAATAATATTATAAATGAAATATTTTCTCCTTTAACCTATTTTACATAAATGCTTAAAACAATAGGAACTTTCTTTCTCTAAAAATTATAATTTTCACCTTCTGCCTTTATTGCTTTTCTCAAATCAAGCTTCTTCGTGATCGCTTGTACGAAAATAATGTTTCGTGTTTTGCGTGCCGTCAAAGAATACCGAGACGTGTATACTGTATATACGTATTAACTGTGCCTGCACTACGGCAAACTGAACGCCCGCGGGCCGTGGCCCGCGCGCTCGCAAATACGACCACCAGATAGATCCCGTATCGTTTCAGAGGAAAATTAACTAATTTCTGTGCGTTACGACAAGATAATTTCCGTACAAAAGTGTACGGAAATTATCTTGTCGTTGCAAAATTGAACACACTTGAAGCAAGAATACAGGTATAATATATCTAGATATCTGATTTTACATGCTCGAGAACATAGACATTCGACCTCCGTACCGTGCTCAAAACATGGACAACTGACTGCCGCACAGTTCGAAACTTAAATTCGACTAAATGGGAAGTATTTAGTCTAATTTAAGTTTCGCATTGAAGTAACGCGTAACGTAATTGAAGGTGTTAAGTAAATAAAGTCCATTTTTAGGAAAGACGAGATTTGAGACTCCCCTGCTGCCTGGCTTTTCGGCCACAGATCTGCCTGATCACTGATGGCGTGCCTGAAAGTCTAGATACTTTGTAGGGGCCTATAAATAAATATATAAAAACTAAGTACATAAGCTTGCCTGGACTTTGAATTGAATGAGTTATTTTGATATAACGATTCGATTTAGTTTTATTTTTTAGATTTATTTGAAAAACCAGTGCTAAAAAATTCAAGAAGGCGTTTGAATTGAAGGCGTGTAAATTAACAGTATTAAAAGTTATCATACATAAATGTGTAACATTAATAAAAGAGATAGAGAACTATTATTTTATACAGTGGCGGATTTATAGATTTGCCGCCCGTAGGCTATTCAATTTTTGCCGCCTCTAAATTTTGATATCTTAGTCCACAATCATATCAATTTTCTATCAATAAAATTCCAACTTTATAATTTGTGCTCCATCATCCTCGTTACATCAACTTTTCCCATATAGTTATTATTATTGAGAACTATGGTACCGTGTTAGATCCTTGATTATTTTTACGGCAAACTCTGATAAAATGTATCAATTTTCTAATGAGCAAATTGTCTCACTTCATATTTTGTGGAGGGATTTTTTTTATTGTCAAGTCACAGTCGTTCAACTATCAGTTATTTGATTAATATGATCTCTATAAGATATTGAACTAGTTTTTTATTTAATAAAAATTAGTCAATTTTAGTCAGTATTTTTATTAGACCATCGATATTATATCGATGGTCTTATTGGGTAAGCAGATCTCATAATTATTAGGTACACGGAGAAAAAATTATAGCAGTTATCAGTAAAGAATATATGTAAAAATTACTAAATTTCGATTATAATATCGAATCGCGATATTCTAAACGTTCATAATCATTAATGTATAATTAGTAAAGCGTTAGGACTTGTTCATGCAGAGATGTTGAAACTTTTATTAATTAGCACTTATACGTAGGTATATGAGAATATTTCGATTTTTGTTAAGTAAATATTTTAATTTCTCTCCAATTTTCGAAATTCGTATTATGTGTGTGTATAATTATTATTTTTTTTAATTTGTAAACCGAAATAAAAAATTTATGAACTAAATTTGCCGCCCCTTAAAATTTGCCGCCCTAGGCTCCAGCCTACTCAGCCTGCTGGTAAATCCGCCACTGATTTTATATTAATAATATAATATCTCCATAATAATCATAAATTGACTCTAACGAGTTTGTTTACGGAAAACAACTACGCTTTTAATAATTCTTATTTATCTGCTTCGTGGCTTATATGGCTATCCGATTTGCTTATTAATACATTATCATTTAACTAGGAAGTCCAGGGTTCGATGCCCGAAGCAACAACAAATGTTAATATTGAGCTTTGAGAAATATTTAGTCATTGATGTCATTCGCTCTGTTAACATTGTAAAATATATACATATAAAATTTAATTGCTGTTCGTTTGTCTCGCTAAAACCCGAGTTTCAGAAATCAGAACCGATTTGGCTACTTAAAATGAGTTTGAAATATTTGTGCTTCAGGCAAGAGTTAAGCGGGAATAACAAATAATAAATAAAGACACAGACTACAATTTAATTTTCCAATTCCAAATTTCCAAACTGTTCATAGTTAAATAAAACATTGTCACTAAGTTGTCATAAATTTATAGATACTTCCCTTCAGAAATTTCTGTTTCATAGCTTTATAATTAGTCCGAACTCATTGGTCTGTAAGTTTTGACACAAACACATGTATTAATTATTATGTAGGTGATACGAAGTTCACCTGGACATCTATATAGCATCGAAATTATGGCATTTACGGTATTATTGATGACGTATTTGTAGAAGTTGTATTTGGAGAAGATTTCTTATATTTTGAACTTCATATTCTCATTCATCTATAACCGTATCGAAATAGATTTTTGACAACTACTAAATTTATTTCAAATGTTGCAGCACTGGGTGGCATATTTGCATTGCTTCCATCATTTTGATGTCTTTATCTCCCATGACATAGCATACAGTATAATGCAAATATCAACTTCTAATCTTACCCACTCTACGCCCTTGACTTGCGAACTAGAAGTAAATGTAAATTTACAACTTCTTGACGTTCATAAGTGTAATTGTTTACCTATATGAATAAAGGTATTTTTGATTTTGGAATAATAAGAATATGTCGTACTTACGCTTAAAAATAAATAAAAAATAATTTGTTTTCAAATGCCACACCTAGATTGATTATTTATTTGAGTAATCATCAAAACAAAATTTCTTTATTCATATTGCTACTTGACTCATGAAAGTATATTAAAAAACACATTCTGACACAGGTATATGAAATAATAAAATCACTGCTGATATAAACATGCTTTATTATATAATTAAATAATGGACAGAATACTTGAATACAATGCCTGTAAATAACCTTAAAATAATGATATTTGGTATTTGATTATAATTAATTAATTTCTAGTATAATAAAATTCAACAGTATTCATTATTATCATAATAATATATAAAGCCACCTTTTTTTGGTGGTTGTACAACATTGGTAACTCAAAAAAGATCTAATATACATTACAGTACATATTTACAATACAGCTACAGAAAATTTAAACTAATTTTAAACATTTGAGCTTACAACAAATTAAAAGTGGAATTACCTATTCCTATTTTTGAATAAGCACTTCGATACACATTGCAACAAAATAAGGAATTCATGAAAGCATTTAAAGACGTTGAACTCTGACTTCTGTATAAGCCCGAGGACACTTCATTAACGCTTGCTTCACCAATAAATTGCTGCAAATCACTCTTTGGAAAGCCTTCTTTATAATATTGTTTTATTGTATCATATGCATCCATGATAACCGAAATAAATAAACTGAGTACAACATAAATGTACAAACTTATAAATGAATACAAGTATATCCTACTGAACCACCATAACATAGGTGATTTCTTGGACATGATTGAGAATGTTGCAAACATGTCATCTCCATTTATTAATGAAAAAAGACATTCAGATGTGGTGGCAAGTGATCTGAATTTCATATGGTACGGACCTAGTATTAGCCATCCACAGAACATGAAGCCTGCATATAGAAGAAGAGCACAAAATGAAAATCTAAAGATTTTTGGAGCAGCCTTCTTCAATGTTAGTATAACAACATTATACGTTTTAAAGAATCCTAGATATCGAAGTACACCAAACCATACTAATAAGTTCCCTGTTCCCAAAAACAACGAGCAAACATTCCACTGATCGTTTGTATATTGATTTCGTTCAATTTGTTCTTTGATAGCGGATCCCATAATGATTAAGATATCATTAACAATGATCATTATGTACCACATATTTAAAAATTCTAAGCTGCCATCCAAACTTAAGGGTCGATCATATGTTTTAATAAAGAATTGGTTAGTCAATTCTCTTAATAGTTGTGCACGATAAATAGCTCTACTGCATAACATAAGTGATGCACTACAAATAATAATCACAAATATGTTCAAAATGCTTCTCAAAATTTGGTCAATTTTGTTATCAGTAATATAAGCTTGATCACCTTTGCAGGCAAGTTTGTAAGGTTCAGCCTCCAGGGTTAAGGACATTTGACCATCATGATCTTCATTGTCAAATATTATAGCAATATCAAAACGATAACAATCAGGTGGTGTAATTGGTCCAGCTGCTCTTAAATTTATTGTCTTCAAAGAAAACATAAGTTCTGCTCTCACTAATGCTGCAAAGTTAATGTCCAACCCCGTATCATTCAAATATTGTTTAGAAGTAAATAGCTGCCCTTCACTATTTGAAAAATTTATACAACTTTTAACAACCTCTGAATTAAATTCATAACTTTCATTATATCCATAGATTATACCTTTTTTGTAATTGTATTGGCAAAAAACAGGTTCTGTCATATTGTTATCTTCATTGTCATATGAATATGGGCCAATAGCATTGGATATATTTGTATAACCATTATATGCAAAATCAAGGGTATTGTAAAACTCATCAAGTTTGTAAACAGCTAATGGCCCCGCACCAGGTGGATAGGCATTTATTTCGCGAGTAGAGTCCCATCCAAGTAAAAACAAATGAGAAAAACTTATACGATTGTCCCAGGTGTAATTTACGTGATTGTATCTGTTATGGGCAAACAAGCAAAGTTGGAGTGTTACCAATACTATTTTAATCACCTGCACAACGAATTTGTATGGAAATTTACGTTTCGCTCGCCATTTCTCGATCGGATTCATAAAGAAAAACTGCAACTTGCGTCTCATTTTTTCCTCAAGTTGGTGTATGTCCGAAGTAGAAGTTGACCGTGAAGTAAAACATTCATTGTTTCTACTATTGGAAGGATTTCTTATTACTTTTATATCTTCTTCTAAATCTGAGGCTGTTTCCTCCGGCGTTGAAACAATAGTATCCATTGGCACAAACTGGAATAACAGTTACTATTAAAACATATAAATACTTCTAAGGTCAACAACAGTTTTCTTGCACGTAATTGCTTCCCTTTTTCTTTGTTTCTAAATAATTTTTATCATAGCTATAGACATAATTTGAAAATTTAATTGAGTTCGTTACCTTTATGTTGCTTCTTTAGTTTCTTTTCAGATCAAGGCTAAGGTCTCTCAATTTTAGGTTTTTGTTTTTGTTATCAACACCTTTCTGATTTCTCTAGCTTAGCACCAGACTCCACCAGGCACCACAGACAACCCGACACTAAGGATACACAGACTACGGAAGTCCGAAATAGTTACAGATAACAGGATACTCAATTTGCTTAATAAAATATAAGAGTTTTCATATACTGTCAATCAAAACTGTCGTGACAGATAACATAATATTTGTTTTGTGTCGTTCACTAAAAGTATATTTACTTAAACGTTGTCTTAGTTTCGCAAATGATTTTATTTATAAGTTCTATAGTCATGTAGGTGTATTTGGACTTTTGTTGAAAACAATGTTGGTCTTATTTTTTAAATAAAATGGCATAATGACTAAAAATGACTACACTCAGACGATATTGTATTGTTTTAGTTGATTCGTCGTAATGAATTAAGAAATCATTATTTGTCCTGTTCATTCTACGTTTACACGGGTTTTTAGAATGCCGTGTTACTTTCGTTACCATTATTTTTATAAGGCTGTACTTAATTGACTTCCTTGAGCGAAATATCTGGATGAATGTTACTCAAGACAAAGAGAAATGGAAAAATATGAAGGAGGCATTTACCTTAAAAGGGGCCATACAAAAACTGGACCATTAAAAAAGAAAAGAATTAAAATTAACTTAAATTTTTTATAACTAATACTCGTCTTAAGAAATGACAACTAACCAATTGTTGTATGGATTGTAATAAAGCTTTAATAATAATTAAATTACTTTATCCAAGGTACTTTAAGACCAAGGGAATCCCAGTTTATTTATCTCCCTATTTGAAAGCACCTGACTATCCACGTGATAAAATGTTTCAAGCGCAGAATCTGTGGAATAAAAGATGTGTCATAGCATTAGTAAATTGTCAAAATTATTAAATCGAGTGTATCGAAAAAGGACGAAGTACTGAATACAATCAAAATATGAAAACTCTCAAATTTTAATGTTCTTTCATATTATCGATATTAATAAAGTTTTATTGTAAATATTATCGAGCGTAGTTGTAGTATACAACTGAACAAAATATGGCTCTAACAGCAGAAAAACTCATCAACGATGAAAGGTAATAAAATATGCTCGTTTCTCAATATTTTCAAGGGAAAGAGGTATTTGTTAACTTATTTAACCTTTCAGGTTTTGTGGGGACAACCCAATTCAATTTCTGTTATATCTGCCGTTTGGATTGATATTAATGGCATTAAGAATAGTTTTAGCCTGTATATTATGGATTGCTTCATTTATTTTGCCAGACAAATTTGCTGCTAGGCAATTGATATCAACACTGGCATGTTTGACTTTTGGTAAGATAATTCTATTTATTACATTAAAATAATTTAAAAGGCTTTTTGAAAAGTTTGTCATGAGGAAAACATATTTCACAATTGTTATCCTAATGCTTTTAATATGCTTTATTTCTTATATCAACTAGGGTATTGTCAAATGTCAGACTGGTCCTAGTAGTTATAGATAATTATTATTTTCTTTAAATGTTATAATTCTTAATTTCCAGGAGTTTACATAAAGGAAAAAGGAAACAAAGATCCAAAGTGCAGTGTGTTTGTAGCTAACTACGTGTCATGTTTGGATTCACTTGCGGCTAGTCGAGCTCTTGGAAGTATAACTGTAAGTATCTGCAAAATATAGTACTTTTTATAGGAATTAAAATGTTACAGTTAGCAGAAGTTCTAGAAGGTCTTTATAGAAGAAACAAATAAAAATATATTTGTGAGATAAATATTAATTTTTCTAGATTAGATATAGTTACATATTATTTTGAAATATTGCAATAATAATCAACTTGATTTATTGCTTATCATTGTTTAAATCAAGTAATAAATAATAGAATTATAATATTTATATTTAGATAATTGTAGCAATCTTCATTCCTCCTAAATTAAGGCCTATAGCAATCTATAAATCTTTTTGATTCTTAATTTAATTTAATTTGTATGTTAGTCAAAACACATTACCATATAATTTCAAATACATTGTTTTTGACCTTGATGGTTTACAAGGTTAACTCCGAAGTTATATATAAGTGTATTATATATGAAATAATCAAATGTTTTCTTATTACAGTTAAGAAAATGGAAAGTGCCACCATTTTTTGCCTCAACTCTTGGTATAAAGAACATTGCCTTGTTTGTTAGGAAGTAAGTTGTATTTGCTTTGTAGGTTTTGAATTTACAATTTAGTTTTTATCTGCATACTTTTGATGTTTAATATACATTTTGTGGACTCTAAATTAATTGGTTATTCTTCATAAAATATATTTTGAGTTATGGATAAATTGTATTTGGAATTTGTGTTATTCTAAAAGATTTCAATTTTCATTTTCAAGGCAACATTTTGCTGAGAGTCCCGATAAACCAGTGCTATTGCAGCCAGAAGGTGGACCTACGAATGGCAAAGGACTGCTAAAGTTTACAGATTGTTCCTTCCCGTTGCCCAATATTGTGCAGCCTATTGCTATCAGTAAGTATTTTATTAAATATGTGCATTAGGTTAAGTGTCCAGTTTAGTAATATTGAAAACTGTAAGAGATATACAGTCAAAACCGTTTATAACGACATTGAAGGGACCGTATAGTTGCCGGCATTATATCTGATAGTCGTTATAAGCAATGTCATATACACAAGTACAGTACATATTTATGTACATTCTATATTATCATAGTTATCTATCTAGAATAGGTAGGTATGGTATGTTAATATTATAATGTGTAAAGGAGTCAAAAAAGAAACAAAAATATTTATTACGAAATAATTAGGTACAAAAGTAATCAGTCATTTTGGTCTGTTTTTTTTTTTACCCCAGTCTCAAATATTTTTTGCATTTTATCCATATGACATGAGATTTTTATTCAATAGAATACACTTTTCTCTTTTTTTGCGACATGATAAATGCACAATTGCACAGTCTAAACAACACCAACACTTTTAAATCAAACTGTTACTCACGCAGTCAATTAGCGAACTAAACATGTGTAAAGTATGCAAAGTCAAATGGCCGGGACAGTGGCGGATTTATAGATTTGCCGCCCGTATTATATATATAATAATTAGTAAAGCGTTTAGGAATTGTTCATGCAGAGATGTTGAAATATTTATTAATCAGCACTGTATATGAGAATATTTTGATTTTTGTTAAATATTTTAATTTCTCTCCAATTTTCGAAATTCGTATTATGTGTGTGTATAATAATTTTTTTTAAATTTGTAAACCGGAATAAAAAATTTATGACCTAAATATGCCGCTCCTTAAAATTTGCCGCCCTAGGCTCCAGCCTACTCAGCCTGCTGGTAAATCCGCCACTGGGCCGGGAAGAGGTTCGGATGAGGCGGGAGAAAGTGCGTAGGTAATAATATGCCTAATATTCATTCAATGCTTATAAATAAGATTTAAAATCGTTTGTATTGTTATGTTTTCCTGAGACAAGAAAGGTTGGTCGTTATAGCCGATGAAATTATAAAGATATATCGATAAAATTTCGTCGTTGTAAGCGATATGTCGCTGTATCCGATGTTGTTATAAGCGGTTTCTTTACTGAATTGTTTACTAGGGATTCGGACGGGACCATACAATCTGGTTGTAATAACCGATAGGTCGTTGTAAACGATGTCGTTATAAACGGTTTTGACTGTAGTTACACTCCTATCATATACTTTAATCATAATAAAGAAAAAATCTATACAGAATAAAATTACGCTAAATCCAGCTACAATAAAAATATGTGTGTAATATATTAAACAATTAAACTTATATAACAAAGTGTTTTTCACTGTTCAGCAACAGACAAAGAAAGAGAACATGTATTTTTTGTTGGATTTAAGTATGTTTTGTTAAAAAGTTGACATGATCAATATGGGTCTTAGTTATAAAATATAACAAGTGTTTAACAGTTTTAAGCTTTTCTGTTTGAAACCATACACTTATAATAAGAATGTAATTTATTTGCAAAGATATATTTGACCTAACATTTGGAACATCCTCTTATGTTGTTACCACTAAGGTATTCGGAAAGGCACTTGAAGATTGTAAATAAATAATAATAAAATATGTTTATTATGGAACATAAGATACAGGTATCACTTATTCCACGTCATTAAATTTGAAGGCATCCCTACTCATCGGCAAAGAAGACAGAGGGTGTAGGCCGAGAGAAAAAGCCGGCGTAAAAAACTCTCGGTACTCTTTTAAAACAGCAAATCATCAAACAACACTTATTTAAAACAAATATCGCAAATTAATTAGAAGTAGCCTGTCTAGCACTAGTCCCAGGCCCTTTTATCAACTAGATAATCATTGACTTTATAGTAAGCCTTTTTACACAGCTTTTCTTTAATACATTTCTTAAATTTATTGAAAGGCAGAGATAAAAGAGCCTCTGTCTGGAAAAGAAAATTAAGAAAAAGAGAGAATTACCTATTGCTTTTAATACTTATGTCTACTTGGAAAAATCTCCAAAGGAATCTAGATGTGGATGATAATTAAGTATGAGTCTCTCCATAAAAAATAATTCAGTCAATGTGCATTGTTATTTCTGGTCAATATATTCTTGAAGCCAGCTTTCACCAGCATAATACACGAAATGGAACTAATCTGAGTGTACGACCAACCAGGCTCCAAAAGATAAACCACTCCTTATATGGAAATTGTATTAGTTTTTACAACAAACTCCCAAACGAAATTAGAGAATTATCTGAAAAGTGTGAAATAAATTCAAAGCCCAATTAATTAATAAAGCTTTTTATAAATTTGAGGAATACTTAAATGATCGTAATCCTTGGGATTGATTTGCTCCAGTTCAAACAATTTGTATGACAATACTTGGCGATTAAAAAGAATGGCGGAAAGTTTCTTGCCAGTTCTTCTCACCCGCTCTACGTCCTTTCTTTTTTTTCTCATTTTATTTTTATTTTTATTAAAGATATTTTGAGTTTGAGTTTACTACTTACTTTCCATTCCAAGTGCAAGATTTTGTTTTTATTAATAAAGGATTTTTGAGGTATGTTTAAGGTGTGAGAAAAACTCAAATGCAAATTATGCAGAAACAAAAATAAAGGAATTTACAGTACAAATCCATTCCAATGTATGTGCTTTTCAGGTGTCGAGCGTCCATTCACAACAGTAACAGTCCACCGTCACTCCGAAGCAGGTCGTCGTTTCCCCTGGCGGGATCTACTCTGGTTCCTCTGTTCCCCTTACTCTGTGTTCTCTGTGAGAGCCTTACCTCCCCTGGAGAGGGATGGAGATAATGACCAAGTTTTTGGAGAACGGATCAGACAAGCGATTGCTGAATCACTTCAGGTGAGATGCTCAGGTCAAGCTTATAAAATACAGTTCCCTTCTATTCTATTTTTCTAGTTATTTATGATGTGATTTTTAAATCTTTAATCCAAATCTTGCGAGAGCTTAGCATGTCTCACGTGACCTCACCTAAATAGACTTACTGCGAGTTGGTCGAGTTTAAATAGAACGTCAGTCAAATGAGGTCTTTAGAAATTTTTTTTACCAAATATTATATTATAAAAGTAATTTAAGAAAGTGAAATGCCAAAAAAAATTACGTATTAGTTGGAATATTACCAGACAAAATTTGTGAATTGGACAAATTTTTCATATTTTGTTTTTGTATCGTGTTTATCTTTTTTGTCCAATTTAAAAAAAATTGATCTTAATTTATACTCGTAATATTAGGTGGAAGCAACAGAATTGAACAGCGAGGATATAAGGCGCCTGGTGTTGCCTCGCGCGAGAGCTTCTTCCAGAGCTCAGCCTTCGGCCCCCGTCAACGAGCGGACCCGCTTGGCCAGGCAGGTCAAGGAAGTCCTGCCGAATGTGCCCTTGCAGGATATTATGAAGGACCTTGGTGAGGATTTTTATTTTTAATAATAAATTAGGATTAATAAATATCAGAGGCAAGTTCAAAGATAACCTCTTGCCTAACATAGTTATATCGTTTGAAAAGAATCTTCGAAAATATTTCTTGCATATTAAAAGGACGAACACATAAAAAAATGTCTATAACCTTTTTAGGTCTGGGCCTCAGATTTCTGTATCTGTTTCATGACTATTTGTCAATCTAATAGACAAGTAGGTATAGCCTTCTGATGTTTTACTAAACCGTTCGAGCTAATGTTGAATGCGCACATAGCAAGAAAGTCAATTGGTGCACAGCCGGGAATTGAACCTACGACCTCAGGGATGCGAGTCGCACTCTGAAGCCACTATTCCACCACGATTCTGCAACACATAATTAATGCTTAAATACGTTAGAAAAGATATTTTATTTAAATGTATGACTCGCGTACACCATTGACATATGATAAAAAAAATATGTTTTTTAAAAATTGGCTTTATTACAGCAAAAACCCGTAGTGTCGACGTGACGATAACAAACTTCCTCGAAGGCCTAACGCCCTATACCCCAGAGCCGGGGCCAGAACCCCAGCCTTCTACTTCCGCTCCGAGCCCAAAATATGTGACCCCGTGCCCCACGGGGGTCTTCCCTAAGACGGCCAAGGAAAGGCAAATGAGCTTCCAAGAGAGAAAAGCGCAGATGATTGCGGAAGCGAGACAGAAATACATCGAAAAACATCGTATCGCCGTTAGCTGCTAATCAAGGATTTTTTGCTTTTTTATTTGGATCTATAGATATATAAATGATAACTGGTTATAACTCTTTTCTTTCAATAGGTTTATTTGTAAAAAAAATAGCTGAGAAATTTTTTAGTTTGATTTTTCGATAGTCTTAATTAAATTTTGTTTATATAAATTTGAATCGATATGTAGTCGAAACAATAAATAGATAAAGCTATATTTTATTAAATAGGTCAATAAATATATAAAGGTTAAACCTATCATATATTTAAAATTTAATGGCGCTGATCTCTTAAAATAGAGAATTAGAAAAAATACAAATTATTTTAACAAGAGCCGCATAAAGTAGAGGCTTATTCTTTGAAATATTTAAACGATGGTGCCTAAATTCATAAATGCCTCAGTTTTACTCAGTTTATGCTTACAAACAAAAATCACTTAAATGTATAATGCATGCATTATTATTATGCTTCCTTAATAGTCCAGTAGTTTTGCCGAAAATAGGCATTATTTTATTATTATTTGTATTTTAAAATAATCAGCTCTCATTTCAAACTGAGATACGGGGCTGTCTCTATCTTCCTTATCTACGCTATTGTTGTCTCTCTCTCACTATATACAGGTAGGATATTTTAATTTGAGTATTGGTGATTTAAATTGTGCGAATGTATGAATTATTAAACGATAAAGGCAAAACGATGTTTGAAAAAAATTCAGCCGTGCATAAGTATATTTTTTTATTAATGTCAAAAATGTTCCAGACTTAGGGCATCTGTATAAAATAGTGATTTTTTCGTGTTTTTAGATTAAGTTTTAGTTGTATCCTAGAAATTTACCTATTGAAGAGATTTACAAACGAAATAATGCTGATTCTAAAATTACGATGATGTTAATAATGTGAATCCATAACCATTGTAAATCTTCGAAAACAACGATAAATGTAATTTTTGAAAAGGTTTTTTTACAATTTGTATATTTCCCTAGCAGATGATCAACTGCCGTGTTGCTTCCAATTTCGTTCTTTGTAATTATTTTAGTCGTTATAAATAAAAAGGTTTTGTTTCTAAATGTTATTTTTATATTCAATTCCTTTCATTGTACAGTGTGGACACTTTATAACGAATTTCAAGTATGAAAAAACCGACTGCAGCGACGGCCGATTTGTGAATTTAAACCATCCAGGGCGCCTCCCAAACGCATACTAAAAGTCAGTTCAGTGATATAAACACTTAATTAAAGAAATTTATTTTGAAAGTCACGCATTTCCGTGTAGTCGTCTTATATACTGCGTAATGGATGGGGTTGAAAAATGCCAATAAATTAATTTTCTCCGCTTTTATTTTACCATTGGTCGATAAAGACTGGGTTTGGCAATTTACGATTGAAATTATTCTCTTCTAATAAGTATTTTTAAAATAAAAGGTTTCATTAAAACGAAATGTTAACTTTCATGCATAAAATAGTTTTCTATTATTATCTGTAATCCGCATGAATTGGGTTGCACTTTTCTCTATAAATTATTCTTAAATTTTTTTTTAAATATTTCTCGCTAATGAGGCGCGTCAAGTTATACGTATATGAAGTTTTTTAAGTCTTAATAAACAAAACAGTAAAGAAATAGATTTTTATTGTCTATTATCTACAATCCAAATCTATGAGGCGTTCGCTTGGGCGTGGCTAAACCGGGTGTAGCGACTTCCTGTTTGACAGGAACGTCTTGATCTTTCTTCTTCTTCTCTTCCGCCATCTTATGTTCTGCCTCTTTCATCTCCTCTTCCATCCGCTGCAAGTGGACTGCTGCTTCTTTGCGCTTGTCGCGGTTTGTTCTGCAATGTCATGATAATTTGTCATTTTAAGGCTATGTTCAGATGGCAAAAACTTGACGCGCGTTTTCAAATCGCGCGACTAGAATTTATGGTATTTTCATACAACTGTTCACATGTACGCGAGGACCCCCCCCTCCAAAATTCGTTACGTAATACATGAACGCTCCCTTTGTATGTTATTCTTATACATACAGACCTCCCACGGGTCAAGCATTTATCTGTTTTATTACTAAAGACCAAGATCATTCTGGTCCTACCGAATAAATTTTTGTTTCACTAGATATCGAACCCAATATCTTCAGGTTAGTCTAGAAATAGCTGAGCTACTCACTTGCCGGTCTCCTTGACCGAGAAGAACATGGGTCCCAACTCCGCCAGCCACCTTCCGTCCACGGCCGTGACGCAGTGCATGTACTCCTTGCTGGTCATCATCAGCTCGTGGTAGACCACGTAGTCGGGCGAGTTGCCCAGACCGAATAGCGCCGAAGTGGGGTGGAGGTGGCAAGGCATGCCTGTCCGACAGTTCACGTACTCCCCTATGCCCTTCAGTCGGGCTGCTTGTTGGAAGTACGCTGAAGAAAAACTAAAACTAAATATCTATGGTAACAAAGACGCGGACGTGGATCGAGTTAGCTAATGATTAAAATAGATGGCGCTATTTACATAAGAAAATAACAATTTTATTGAAGTGAAACTTCTTTAGGCGCATGTGGTAATTTTTTTTCGGATGAAACGCCATATGAATATTAGAGTCACGAAGATGTGCAGCGTTTTTGTCGAAGGAAAGGGAGAGTGCGATTGAGACCGATTGAAAGAGAGTGAGAAGGGCGAATTACCTTATAGAAATTCTATGTTTAAAATTAAAATTTCGTAAAGAGAATTTATAAAATATTTGTATTTTCTATTTTATGCAAAATAATTTATTTAAATCTCAAATGACGAATTGTAAATTAAAATGCCACGTGTTTTTATTATAGAAAAAAAAAATTAAAAAAAAAAGGGTGCGTGTACTAATGTACGCGCGTAAGAAGTTATACTTCTTTGGCATTAAATAATCAAAGACTGGAAAAGGAGTCATTAAAAATATTTATTATTATTCTCTTACATTAAGTGTAACATAAATTCTATTATTATTCGAATGTTGTTTTTAAATTATGTCCAATGCCGTAGCATCTTCCGTGAGCAACTTCATTCTGTTAATTTTTTGTCACGGTGCGCGCGCACCGTAACATTTCACTCTCATAAATTTTTCATAACGCGCCTAAAGAAGTATAACTTCAAACATTAAATTTATAATTTGTGTTAATTTACGACATAAAAAGATTAGACGTTACAATCAACTTTGAATAGAACTCGTTTTATAATTAATTATGTTCTTACCGGAACAAATACACTTTCGCACTGTATCCCAATCCGTCCCACAGGACAAGAGCGGCAGTCTTTGCTGCTGCAAGATGTCCTTCAACTGCTGTCGGACCTCACGCACTTTGCGCATCGCTTTCGCGTGCACGAAATGCTCCGTACACCAAGAACTTGAGTAACTGGAAAACACGAATGAACTTTAGATACGATGTTTGGGTCTAAGCAACGCTGTTTTTCTCACGATGCTTTGGATGAAAGTTACACGCTTAAGTTTCGCACGCTTTTATTATATTTCGTTATACAATTAGAAATAATGCAGTGCTGGCCTAGTGGCTTCAGCATGCGACACTCGTCTCAGGGCCGTAGGTTCGATCCCCATGCACTAATGCACCAATGGAGTTTACGTCTATATGCTCATTTAATTATCGCTCGTCCGGCGAAACAAAAAATCGTGAGTAAACCTTAGACCCAAAAGGTCGACGGTGTGCGTCAGAAGGTTGATCACCTAGTTGCCTATTAGAAATGATCACGGATCATAACGAACAGATACAAAAATCTATAGCGCCATTGGTATATACATATATATATGTATATATAACCTATATATTCTAAAAATCGAGTCATAATTTCGTGTCATGGTTACTGCGTGTCCTTTGAAATATAAAACTTAAGACTAAGGAACAAGGGGATACCATTAGTCATTTTCACTGAACTATTTTTGATGAAATTATGTCGTGAAATCGTGTAGCAGAATATAGCATTTCAAATATATATAACTTTCAGCATTAAAGTTAAACATAATTATTTAAAAAAATAAATTTTGAAACAAGTAAAAAAATATTGTTACAGTAATAAACTTACTTATTACTCTTCCACTGGTTGTAGAGATGCAAGAGAGTGAGATGGTCAGACTCCGGCACCTGGAACTTCTCTTTCACAGAGTCGGATTCTTCCTCCCGCCCTTGAGGTCGGTAGAACACCGTGGGGACGGACAGCATTGATACTACGCAATTTGGTTTTAATCAAATATCTATCTATAAAGTTTATATTTAGTTGAAATTTAATTATTGAACTGTTTTCTGGTTATTTGTACAACATTTTTTTTATAGAACAGGGGGCAAACGAGCACGAGGCTCAGCTGAGTCATACCGCCGCCCATGGACACACTCAATGGCAGAAGGCTCGCGAGTGCGTTGTCGGCCTTTAAGAAAATAGACAGTTCTTGAAGACAAGACGGGCCTTGGTTTTGTATTCTAGTCGATTCGAAAACGTCTTACTTTTTAATTAAAACCAAATCTATAAACCCGATCCAATATAACGATGATCTGATGATAATAACGATTTTACGATTACTATATAATTTGGTGAACTCGGCCACATTTTGACATCATTGTCAATAAAGTCCAATAAGTGACCTCATCTAACAATGAAACCTAATCTGAATGAAGTCAATAAAGAAATAGAGTAATCTGAACAGTGAACTGGACATACCAATAATAAGTACTTCGGCACTACAACCCATTTGCGCGGACACGATAAGCATGTGGCACTGGGGCGGGTCCAAGGGGAACTCCGCCATCTGCCGGCCAAGCGGCGTTAGAGCACCCGTGCCGTCCAGGGCTCCAAGAATCCACAGCTGGTACATTGAGTTTAGAATTGTGTCCTGGAATAATGGGATACCGTAAAAAGCTAAAAGTAGTTATTATTTATTTAATAACCCAATATCTAATGATCAAATTAGTAATGCTATATATTATTGATTTTATACTTAGTAAAATTAAAAGAAAAATATATATATATGTTATTTTTTTCTTTGAATTATAATTTTCTTTAAATTTTAAAAGGGATGAAACGGGCCTTTTAGCGAACAGCTAGCGATCTCTTCCAGGCAGCCATAGTAAGAAAAAAGAATTAAGGGTAAAGTGCAAGAAGTGCAAAACCAAATCAACAAAAATAAAATTACAAGTAACAGTAAAAAATTGTAAAATTACTGAACTCAATCTAAAATAATAAAAAAACTAATTATGAGAGACATATAGTTAATTGATCAATTGCGACTTTCTGAGTCCTGATGGTATGCTATGTGTATGCGTACTCTTAGACAATTTTTTATTTATTACGAAAGAGACAATGGCCTATTAGAGTCCGAATATCGGCTGCGTCTACACCCCTTACAATGACTTTGCTTGCATGATTATAACACATAGGAAAGTTCCATTCCCTACAACCTGGAAATCTACAAATTGGTACAGAAGGGTGATCAAATATTAAAAAAAACTAAAATTACAAACAGAAAAAAAATGTGTCCCAAATAAAACAAAGTTTAATAATGGACAAAAAGTATACCTGCGGTGGAGGGTCCATAAAGTGAAAAGCCAGAAGATCTTCTACGCCCAAAGACTTCAACAGCAGCACAGTATTCGCCAGATTCGTTCTCTGTATCTCGGGAACAGTGGCCGATAACAACTCGTGTTGGAATTGCCTCTGCGTGTAAAGGCAAAATGCCTTTCCCGGACCAGTTCTCCCGGCACGACCAGCGCGCTGCCTGGCGTTCGCTTGACTTACGGGATATATCTGGAAATATCACACGAATATTTTTGATAATCTGGAAGCACCATTCATCATTTACAAGCGTTTATAAAACTATAAGAAAAGCCAATTTTCTTCTCTCGCGGCACATTGCTGAAAATCACCCCACGTCAAGTGATGTATAAAATTCTGTTTATATAGAAAAACGTTTTAATCTATATTTTAGTTTAAATGTAGCAAATGGTTTACCATACAATGTTATTTTGTTACGGTAAAGACACAATTAAATTTTCATCACACAGCTTATTCATAAAAATTCTGTCGACTTTTGAAGACAACACAAATATTGTATGGTCAGTTAACCATACAAAAGTGTAATATAACGAATACGAAAATCATGAATTTTTGCAGCTTAAAAGTAAATTTATTTTTAATTATGTTATACATCCGGCTCGAAGGACCAAAAGACGCGAGTTATGTTCGGACTCAATACTGCATTAAACTCTAACTAGTTTATAATATATAAGTAGGTATACATTTGATTATCGTTATTATATAATTACTTGTATATTAGCTTTTATTTCTTAAAATTATATAAATTATATATTGAAAACGTGAATTTTATATGGATAGGACAAAGGGGTTAAAGAAGAAGAAGGTGCCACAAAAAAAGATGGATAGGAGAACTAGAAGCGTTAGCAGGAAGCGATATTTGAAAACAGTTCGAGGAGGCCTTAACCCGTGAAATGGTTCCAATCAATATTATTGAAGGAAGTTAAGATATCGAGGAACAAGAAAAAAAATTTATAGACCTATTCTAAGCAGTTTACTCTTGTTTGTCAAAATTGGAAATTAAACAGGCTTGTTTTTATTAATATTACTAGCAGACCGGCCAAGCGTTGCTGTGGCTAAGGTTTTAGTGTTATTACATAGTAGTAACCTATTTAAGGGAAACCGTAGGAGAACACCAGTTATGGGGACCACCATGCTTTTTTGGTGGTTATGCCATTAAATTGTAGCTTATGTAACACGTTGGTACTTTCAACACAGCGCCATCTGTTAGAATTATGACTATCAAATAATAAACAAATATTTTGCAATAAAATAATATTGCGGATATAAATTGAGATGTAAGATATCCTATCTTTTAAGTTAGATCAAACCGCACACGGTGTGCAAATTTGATTGAAATCGGTTCAGTAGTTTAGGAGTCCATAGCGGACAAACAACGTGACACGTAATTTTTATATATTAAGATTATTAAAATATTACCTGCAGTGCATCCATACCAATCCTAGGATTGTAGACCTTCAGCTTGCAGTAACCACAGTCTATCACATACATTATACCATCCACGGTTAGAGATGTTTCTGAAAAAAAAATAATGGTCCCAATTTCAGTCTTTTAATTCACGAATATTTATTACTACTGATAAGGTAGTAAAATAATTAATTTTTGCAGGTTTATACATTTTTTTATTTATTTACTGTTAAAAAATGTGGGGAAAACATCCATATTAAAGACAAAAAATTAAGAAATTTATAAACGATATTTGCAATTACGAGATAAGTGGCTCTATCAGGAATTGCGTTGAACAACAATGCTATACTTTGTTTATATCCTGTGGCCTTAGAAATATTCCTACCCACTTGACACATGACGCAAGTATCCTGTTTGTTCATAAGTTCATGGGTACATGAGGTCGAAATTTTCCAAACAAAGTTATTGGACCTCGTTAAGAAGATTGGCCCCCATTGTGAGGCGTTAGGCGCAATTTTGCTTTATTGAAAAAGTGGCACACTTCTGTGTTATGTGCATTATAATTTAATTTTTGTATAGAACAGTAGGTTTTTATGGAAATATTGACTATAAGATATAATGTTTGATGTTTAACATATGGAATAAATGGTATTGTTACCATTTTATACGTAAAAAAATTGCCCTAAGTTAATGTTTTTTAAGAAATTTTAGGATTTCAAGTTTATAATTATTTCTTCTGATTTTTTTATTCTAGGTAGAAAGTTTGGCATTAAATTATCACTCGAATTGGGCGATTTATAGTATATCCCTATAAGCAGATATTCATATATATCAGTATCAATCAAAAGTAGACTTAATATACTTTTCGGGTGTTATAAAGCATTTTAAAAACAAAATATATTGTGTGATAAAATTAGTTATGTGTACTCATAGGCAATTTAAACTAAAAAATTAAATTATAAAAACTAAAGGAAAATGAATTTCAAAGTGAGGGGAGAAACTACGGATATCCAGACCTAGCTCATTTATCAGAATGCTCAATCTAGATATCGGTTAACCTTCTGAAAGGCAAATGAGCTGATGAGATGCCTGGGGGATTTAGAGGGTAGACGAAATTTTAATTTAGTTGAAAGCTTGGAATAATCAACCTGATTCTTAATTTAAAGGCAGAATTTATTACAACGACATGGAAGGGACTACTCATATTTGGTCGTAAAAACCGATGACGTATTAAGTACCTAATACTTATTATTGAATGTGTGATTAATATACTCGTGTATAAAACTACATTTTATGGATTTCACATGAAACTTATAGTAAAAAGACATTAAGTACATATATGTAGATAAAAAATTTATAATTACCAGCAATATTTGTAGCCACTATACATTTTCTTTGTCCTGGAGGTGCGCGTTGGAAAATCTTCGCTTGCAAGTCAGCTGGCAATTGTGAGTATATCGGAAGCACTGTAAGGGGCGGGGCTGCATCTAGGTCTCCTAGTCTCTCTGTTAATACCTGAAAAATTAAAAAAATATAAATTTTTATTCATTCAGAATGAATAAAAACAATTTAAAAAATCTAATCACTATGCTACAATCAAACATCTGTTTAAATAAATTTTACCTCGCAAGTAACTTCAATGTCCTCTTGTCCAGG
Source organism: Pieris melete (assembly GCA_963693345.1). Classification (NCBI taxonomy): domain Eukaryota; kingdom Metazoa; phylum Arthropoda; class Insecta; order Lepidoptera; family Pieridae; genus Pieris; species Pieris melete. Next base: position 388,320 of record CAVNZK010000114.1, read on the forward strand.
CATGAAGATCAGGATGTCTCCTTCATCAGGTTGAAGGTGAATTTGTAGAGCCTGAAATTAGTTACAGCCGTCGTTAGATAATAATATTCAAAATTATATTAAAATTGTTAAAACATGGTATAAAACTTCTTTTAATTCCCTCCTGCAAATTAATGAAAAACACATCCTATATTTCATTAATTTGCAAATTTTGATAAATACATTATTTATAAAATGATAAATCTATAGTTATACTAGCTGATCCGGCAAACGTCGTTTCGCCATGTATATCATTTATAATAAAAAAATAGGGGTTGATCGTAGAGGGGTGAAAGTTAGGGATTGTATGTATTTTTTAATGCTGTATCATAAAAAAATAGAAATTAAAAATTTTGTCTAAAAAATAAAAATAAAAATTTAGGGGTGGACTACCCCTAACATTTAGGGGGATGAAAAATAGATGTTAGCCGATTCTCAGACCTACCCAATATGCTTACCAAATTTCAGAGGAATCGGTCAAGCCGTTTCGGAGGAGTATGCAGACTAACATTGTGACACGAGAATTTTATATATAAGATTATATTTAATCATATTTTTGTGCTCAACTAATTATTTTTGGAAACGTTACAAAAACGAAATTCACATAATTTTTAATAGCAAAATTAAGATTTCCTAAAACTTACTCTTCGTCTTATTTAAAAATATTAGGTCCGCAAAAGAAAATACAGTGCGTTTTTAGATCCAACATTTTCATTCTGGAAATATCGACCTGCAGAACAAGCCGCGTGGACGGCCGGAGACCAAAGTTGATAACGAAGAATTGAAAGATATTGTGGAAGTTGAAGAACAGATGTGTCACTTAGTTTTAAGAACCCATAAATAAGTCGGTCAATTTTTTGTTAGTCTAGCGTCGCAACCCCACTACCCCTAATGTTATGTTATTTATAAGATCTTGTTCTGACCATTCATGACAGTTGACAGCTTCAAACAAACTGTTTCATTTATTTGAACATCCCTCCAACCGTCACTAAACTTAACTCGTGTATAAAACTATGTAGGATTATTATATCGAATTGTTACTGCCCTGCGATTCTGTAACTCACTTCACGAACTCGCACAGCGGTTTTCGCATCGGCGGTCGCTCTCAAATCAGTCGTGAAGCAGTCATTTTATGATTTGGCATTCTGAAAATGTGGGAGCTTGTAGTTTATTGTTTATCAGAATGCGAAATCATAAAATGACTGCTTCACGACTGATTTGAGAGCGACCGCCGATGCGAAAACCACTGTGCGAGTTCGTGAAGTGAGTTACAGAATCGCAGGGCTGAAATGTCATAATATTATTACATTTTATCTGTGTCAAGTATTCTCTACAGGTCATGAACAACTCAGCGTTATTACATAATGTTATTATTGACGTCATAGGGATAAAGGTCACCTTCAACGAAAGGGGTGTGGCAATCTTCAAGATAATGTTTTAGAAGAATATAGTGTATTTATTGTGAATTACCCCGGTACTAAAAAAGCAATGTGTTTTATTAGTAATTGAAACAGATGAATTATTCACTAAAATCAAAAGTGAATCACAATAAAAGTATACATTACCAAATTACTCTATTTCTTCACATTATAATAAACCTAACTCTTTTTTTTATGTTACAGGAGGCAAATGGGCAGGAGGCTCACCTGAAGTTAAGTGATACCGCCGCCCATGGACACTCTTAACGCCAAAGGGGTCGCGAGTACGTTGCCTGACTTTTAATAATTGGTAAGCTCTTTTCTTGAAGGTTAGGAATTGGTTCGGAAATACTTCAGTGGGCAGCTGGTTGCACATGTGTGGTGCGCGGTAAAAACTGCCTTAAAAAACGCTCAGTTGTGGAACGACGGATGTCGAGGTGATACGGGTTGAATTTTCGTATTCTGCCTCGACGGCCGATGATGAATGAAATGAAACTCAGCTGCAGGTATTAGTCCGAACAACTACTATGAACACTTTCCATGGTAAATGCGGTAAAAGATGCAAATCCCTCATCTCTACGCAACGCCAAGGGATCAACGCTCAGAAGGTGATTGGAACTATTTTAATGGTTTTTAATGGTATAGTAACAAGCATTGTTTTTACGGATTTAATTAAACGAAACATCCTTCTTGATACTCATTGGTAAACGGTGCGTTTAAATTTTTATTAAACAAATGAAAATTAAAAAAAAGCTCTCTATTACATGTGTTAGTGATCTACCAATTTACGAAATTACCTGTGCACTAAGCTTGATTAATACGAGTGCGCGTTTGCCATCAGTTGATTGGACACACAGACGCTTATTTTAGTATTGTATACAAGGCATTGAAACGACAGTTTAACATATTAAACTCAATTTTAAAGTATATTTAAGAAAATTAAGATTTTTTTGTTAGCAGATACGAGTAGTAACTAACTTTATATTTAATAAGTTAAGGGATGCTACCTCGTTTTTTCTAAGGATTTTTTTTGAATAAAAAACATGATTTTACTAAATAGCCATTAATTGCTTCTAGTTTTTTTAATTTCATTTATTGTTACCAACCAGGTCGTATTTTTCTAATTAAATTCGATAAGTTTATTTAAAGATACTTAGAAATTCAAATTTTTTTTTAATGAGGCGCGAGGCAAACGAGTAAGCACTTTGAATAAAGTGATAAGTGTGTGTTGCCGACCTTTCAGGGAATTGTTCGCTCTTTCTTGAAGGCCCAAATGTCAAATCAAAATACATACTACAGCTGGTTCCAAAAAGAGATTCATGTACCGCAATCAAAGATTTGAGGTATTATTTTCCAATAGCCATCATCACGTATTACTAAAACGCTACAGCGATTATCGGATAATTAAACAATAGACAAAAAACCAACAATATCGACAGAGTTCATTGACACTCATTTATAATATATACCAAAACAGCACTTAATACAAACGCAAGAGAAACGATAATGGTTTAAAGTAATAATTGCAACTATTTATACAGTGTCGAGGTAAACTGGTTAGATCTAGATACGAGATTCTTGTTTGTAAGGTGTTTATTACGAGATCGATATGAATACATACAGTACTCTATTTCCTGAAGCAGTTATGACAGTAAAAAAAGCAACCAAAATTGTTCAAACATTTAAAGAAATTTGCCTGTACATACCGAGGGATCCAACACGTCTGGGTGCCTCTATGTTGCACCACAATGTATTAAAAATTGTTACGCCATGGCTATCAAACTATTTAAGTTCCTAGAAGTTATAGATCACTGGCGTGTAATGCTTTCAAGGGAAGGTGATTCAATTTATGAGGTGCCTTTAAAGCGTGGGCGAGTATTTAGACCATAAGTTTGACAATAATTATAAATATCCCTAGTTTTATATGGCTGATTGTGCGGTTTTAAAAAATGTACCATTCTCTTTGCAAACAAACGAATAATTCGATAAAGTCGAAAAAATGAAATAAATACATAATATACACAATATCGCTACTGTGAAATCTCTCTGCGAACATATAAAAATGTCGATAGTGCCGGAGATAGCATTCAGTAGGCGCAACGTCTTTGATATCGCAAACTACCTTGGCCTTCGTCGTCGCATACATCCCCTAGGTACAAAGAAACCGAGTTCTTGGAAAACACTTGGGTTCCTCACCATCCGCAAGATTTCAACTATATAGTAGGCGAACTGTAGCTAAAAGATGAACGATCCTTAAAATAATAAAGATGTCGCACATAAATAACTCATTTGAGATTTGCAGTTGTTTTTCAATTATATACGCTGATAGGACTGCGTTTTTCTTACATTGTATCGGCAATGCAAATTAATTAAAGTACAGTAATTTTGATGTTTTGATCGGTTTTTATACTGTATTTTCCATCAGAAAATAGATTTTAAAAACAGTTAATCTAGTATACCTTTAAGTTTATATGAGTATCAAGTAAGAAAGCGAATGAAAACATTTAGGTGACTATCTCTTTCTTCGTTCCGCAATTCGTAACCGGAAGGTTTTATATTATCCATAGACATCACTCAAGACGCAACGCAATAAATTATATACTCGCACAACTAATAGAATACTATAAATGCTATATCTGTGTTTTCTTTGATATATAATACGTTTTCTTTTATGTAATAGGTGGCAAACCGACAGGAGACTCATCTGATGTTAGGTGATACCGTCGCCCATGGACACTCACATTGCCAGGAGGCTCGCAAGTGCGTTGCCGTTTTTTAAGAATTAGTACGCTTTTTCTCGTAAATCCTAAGTAGAATTGGTTCGGAAATACTTCAGCTGGTAGTTGGTTCTACATAGTGGTGGTGCGCGGCAAATACACCCAATAACGCTCAGTTGTGGAACGACGGACGTGAAGGTTTTATCACAGACCAACGAGACAAACCTTTGTTTTTAATTTATTTTATTATTATTTAACACCGAAGATGTCATGTGGAACATGATGTAATGGTTGCAGTTCCTTACAAACGTTGTGTAAAACCAAAAACATTGCGATTAAAAAGAGTGGCGGCGAGTTTATTGCCAGTTCTTCTCTTCCGTTCTACGCCTTTGATTTGAGAACTGGCAGTAAATGTAAAATTAGAAACATGGAATGGAAATTAGAACAATGGATATTACTTTATTGACGTTCATAAGTGTACATTGCGTTACCTATATGAATAAATGATTCTAACTTTTGAAAACCCCCAGTGGCTCATGGCTGCATCACTTCGCTATTCGAGTCGCTACACTATCAATACCAAACTCTTACCTGTTTAACAGCGCCGTCCACATAGTCCTCACAGACATTCTTAGCAAAAAACGTCTCTACAGGAAAAGTACGTCCGGGTATCGTGAACGTTGGGACGTTGCCGAAGAATGTTGCGAACTTGCTGGAGTCCATTGTAGCTGACGTCACAATTAACTTCAAGTCTGAACGGCGGGCCACCACCTGAAGAAATAGAAAGAATACAATAAATTTAAAGAATTAAATCTAGAAGACCTACAAACCTAAAAGATTTAAACAATATAATAATAAATGGACTGTCTGTTTATTTTGGAACTAAATATAGCGTTTTTTACTCATAATGTAAAATCTCAAAATACATAAATAAATAATGTAACATTGGTGAATCATTGGTGAAGGAATTTATGTAGTTGGGTTTGTTCGTTACTGAAAAATAACAAATATTTCCCCTATATAATATTAAAATAAAAAAAATCTGTGGTGTTACAACCTATCTAGGACTAGGCCTCAGATTTCTGTTTCAAGATCATTTGTCAATCTAATAGGCAACTTTTTGGGTCTTAGGCAAGCCGGTTTCCTCACGATGTTTTCCTTCACCGTTCGAGCGAATGTTAAATGCGCACATATAAATAAAGTCCATTGGTGCACAGCCGGGGATCGAGCCTATGACCTCATGGATGAGAGTCGCACGCGGAAGCCACTAGGCCAACACTACTCGCTTTATAATATTAAATGAAATAGACATCATAATAAGTAGCACGCACTAATTACCTAACATGACACGATAATTACGTGTAATTATTTAATCAGAATCCTAAACACTAATTGGTAATTCAATTAATTTTGTAGTTCAACGATTTTATACTGCAATAATAAACTAATTTCTAGTACTTTCCACGAATATTGACTTGTTCCTAATTTGTATATAATTTCTTCACAGTATAAAAGCTTATAACATTGATAATAAGATATAATTTATTTACTGAAATTAAACAGTAATTCAAAAAATGTATTTTAACTAGAAAATATTTTAAAACGTTTGCATTTTTAAATTCAGACGAAACAATTTGTTTTCTCTCTTTTATTAACTGTCACGTGTATTTTTTGTATGTATAAATGTGTAATCGCGTTTGTACGAGCTGTAGGAATACCAATACATTTTATAATACACAATTTCATGCTATTATGCATGAAAAATTAGACATTTGATCGAACAATAAATTGTAAATAGTTCCAATTATTTTTAAATAAAATAAATTACTTGTGAATTTTATTATTCGCGGTAAGAAATACAAAGGTGATTATAGAAAAAAAAGTCTAAATCCTTTGTGCTCTGTCCTTGCAATTTCAATTACTTTTTATAGAATATATATAAAAACGTTGTCGCTTTTGTAAAAACTATATATACTTTTTCTCATATTTTTTGCTTGATTAATGTTGACTAGCAAGTTTTGAAAGTATAAAACCAGCGAGTGCTTTTGTAAAACGTTACGAAGCGCGGATAATATTTTTTTCGACTTACTCCACATAATAATAACTAAAGAGTCACTAGGTGGTCCGTTTTACTATACTTGGGTACAGTACTGTACTTGGATACTGAAAAACGTAACGGCGAGTTACATGGGGGGGGGGGTCAATAATCTAAAAAAATTGCGTTACGTAATACTTGAACGCTCCCTAAGCACCCGTTTGTAATTTATAGTCTTCAGTCTTGTGGTGAGCTTTAGTTGGTTGAGAATGGACTTATTGGTTCTTTTAGCAGTGAGCAGTCTATGATATTTGCAACATTCTCATCCAACACCACATCTCGAATGCCTTTCTTTTATATAACAGGGGTCAGGAGGTTCCCCTGATGTTAAGTGACACCGCCACCCGTGGATTCTTACATGCCAGAAGGTTCGCAAGTGCATTGCCGGCCTTTGAAGAACTGGTACTCTTTTCTTGAAGGACCCTAAGTCGAATTGGTTCGGAAATATTTCTGTAGGCAGTTGTGGACATTGCATAGGTGCGCGACAAAAACTGGCTTAAAAAACGCTCAGTTGTGGAACGACGGACGTCGAGGTGATATGGATGGTATTTTATATTCTCCCTTATATTTTCCACTTACTCTATTAATAGAAAGACTTCGCAAAAATACGAAAATCATGCTGCCTTTCTAAGCCGGTCAGATCTTCCCAGCTATACAAATTACTTGCTATTAAAGACTTGTCACATTATAATTTACCGCATTATATTTATGCGCAATCATCATACTTTCACGTTGAGCGGTTGCAGAAACGGGAATAGATTACTTTAGAAAAGCTGATAATCTCAGTTATATATAGAAACATAAATATAAAATGAATATTATAAAGTTGACACATGGAAAGGAAAACCATCCGGCAGTGCATGTGTCTACGCCGTTAGGAGACGGAACTAACCTTTTGAAAAGGGCACCCATGAAAATGAATGAAAATCATATATTAAATTCATAGATTAACAGACGTTTTTAATTCTCTGTTGACCGAACTGACAATAGGTTATGTCGGTTTCTATAGTTATTTTAATATTTTACTTTTAAAGGTTTTTTCTAGGTGTATGTATTGTTTGGTATGTAAAGTTGTCGTATTGACTCGTAATGGCAATTTATTAAAGTGGGAAATAAAGAGTTGAGTCGTTTCGATTAATACGCAGCTGAGTTTCACCATCGGATGTCGAGGCAGACGAAATTCCACCCGTATCACCTTGCCGCGCAACACACATATTGAATCAGCTGCCCACTGAAGTATTTCCGAACCAATTCGACTAAGGGTCCTTCAAGAAAAACCTCTAACAATGTAAGTGTCACTTAACATCAGATGAGCCTTCTGCCCGTTTGCCCCAAGTTCTATAAAAAATATATTGGAAGCGAAGTCATTGATAAAACTTGTATGACACATTGTTATCTAGTCGGCCTCATATGTACCGTAATTCAAACTCGATCAGTCTGAAAATTGGGTTGCATTTTATACGGTACATCAATTTACTCGTAGAACTTCAATTTTCTGATATACACGGACCATTGACGGTGCACTGAACTAGATTATATACATTAAATGTATAAAGAATTCTCTGGGCTCTTTAAGAGAGCAGTGTTGGCCTAGTGGCTTTAGCGACTTTCATCTCTAAGCTCGTAGTTTCGATCCTCGCTGTTGACCAATGAAATTTCTTTCTATATCCGCATTTAACATTCCCTCGAACGGTGAAGGAAAACATCGTGAGTAAGCCGGCTTGCCTTATACACAAAAAGTCGAAGGCGTGTGTAAGGCACAGGAGGCTACCGACTTGCCTATTGGATTGACAAATGAACATGAAACTGATACGGAAATCTGACGCCAGACCTTAGTATGTGTAGCACCACTGATTTTTTTTAAGAGAATTCATTTAATATCTAGGGCATTGTTGCCCGCAACGATATTATAAATTTATAAAGTACAAAGTGTACAAAAAAGATAAAATATTTCTCGAGTATCCAATATTTTTATTGGTAAACGCTAGTATTATTTAAACCTTTCAAATGCGAAATTTTTGCTCTAGAAATGAAAAAATATCGTAATATAATATACGTATAAGTATAAGTAGTATAGCTATCCTGTGAATGTTATTTAAAAAAAAACAAAAGTTACAATAATACACTACCCCGAGTCTATCTTTCCTGGCTTGGCACGCCATAATTAATATTATTACAATAAATATATATAGGGTATATTACGAATAGAGAAGCATTTTTAACAGTGGAAGAATTAAAGAAATCGATTTCGTCTAGAGTTTATTCAATGGCCTTTCCATTTTATAATATTACGATAGAAGTTTATATGTATTTGTATATAAAGCGATTAGCTAAGTATTATGACCCAATAAAATGTGAATAAACAGGTGCACACCATAAAACTTATTGACCTAAATAGTGAATTGTTAGATTAGAAGTATGAGAGTGGTATTTACAACATTACATACAGAATTTATTTTTTAATCATTTCCCTTTCATTCTTTTTCATTTGAAATTACATTTTGATTATAGATTAGCTGTTTATTTTGTCACTACAATATTAGCTGCTAACAACCCCTTATAGAGAAAATATTTTTTTTTATACTAGTGTATTTTATTGACATAACTTTTAGACATAGAAAAACACTTTTTTAACGAATTTGAAGTTATGTTTATTATAAATTTATAATTATTTTACATAATTTTAACTGACTGAAGACAAAAGGTAGTTTACATAATTTTAACTGACTGTAGAAAAAGCTGTGTTATCTGTATTTATTTCCCCGGAGTTGGTATCGACTAGTACTACTAGTCCAGTAGTAGTAATTAGTCGAGACATAAAGAAATAGAGCCTATTAGAGTATAAGCCATACTCTTTAAGAGGTCCTTGAAAAAATATATACATATATAATTTCTTTATTTGAAGTGAGTGTATATTTTGTAAATGTTTCAAGAAATAAATGAGGCTTAATTATTATTTAAATTAATTATCGTAAAATACGCCGCGTTCTTTTAAAAGAAGACCTGGAACGATTAAAAGGAACATCTATATTTACCACTACGACTCTTATAACATCACATTAAACACATCGTTGACTAATAAAACCGAGAGTCGAGCCCCTAATCACGTGCGCAAGATTCGTTGCTCAGATTTAAATTTAGAAAAACCGTTGCATGACGAACACAATAATGCCACGCCTCTTAACGTTCTGTTAAATTACGTTTTACGAGAATAGCTTATACTGTTGTGGAGATTTTGTATTGGAAGAAGTACCGTCTTTGAGCACATGGCTTAGCCGACTTACAGATTATGATACATGAGTTATATTCTTTAACAATAAGTTATATTTGCCTACGTCACCCAAGTCACTTGATTTGACATTCTGATAAGGAGGGTGCTTGTAGTTTATTGTTTATCAGAATGCCAAATCGTAAAATGACTGCTACACGACTGATATGAGCGCGACCGCCGCGGCCGCTGCGAAAACCGTTGTGAAAGTTCGAAAAGTGAGTTACAGAATCCCAAGGCAGTTCTCAACTCGAGGTCGTAGAACAGGAACTGGCAAGAACTCTTTTAATCGCTTAATAAAATCTAAGCTCATTTAATAAAATGCTAGTACTATTTTTCACTATTACACCACATGATATGAAATTGAATTCTGCTCCCGTTTCCGCCATTTCGGTCGGAAAGCGTTAGTCCACAATTCGTATGGAAGAGCTTATTTCATCAAATTATACTAAACACCTCTGACCCTATATTCTGACGTGCCCTAGGCAACCGGAACGGGCTGAACATAATTAATCAATAAATCATTTAATTCGATTTTAATTTAATACTCAAACTGTCAAGTAATTTGTTTGAATTTAACGTATTAGTATATTTAAAACTGTAATACGGTAAAAAGGCGGACATAAGTGTTAGTATAGATACCGACAAACATCTTGAACATTAAACAAGGGAGTGGGGGAAGGTTTGCGCAGCGCGTGTCACAAACGTCAACTGATTTACCAATCACGCGATCGATACGTCACCTCCCTCACTGCCCGCTGCCTCCCCTCCTATACTTAAAAATCGCTTCTGCGCAGGCAAGGACATTTGTTTAAGATGTTTGCCGGTATCTGTATAGGGTCATGTTTGGTTTTTATTTTTTTGGTTGGCCGTCAGTCTAGTGAAGCGTGTCTGGTCCAGTGCCAGATGCAGAAACTCTTCTGTAGTTGCAATAAACGTCCACTCCCTAACGTTATGAAGCCGATGTTCTGCTGTTCTACCAAGGCCGTTGGATTTTATCCAATATAATAAATTAAGGACGAGGTTGTGGTCATGGCCCAACACACGGACCATGTACGCAACTTTCCGTTGTTTGATATTCTTTCTGATACGTTTGGATAGCCACTTATAACCCTAAGGTCATGCGTTCAAACCACGCTTTTGCTATCTATTTCTTTCATACAATTATTACTTGTACGGCGAAAGTAAACCAGCATGTCATGTACCTGACGAATGCGTGTCAAGCACAGAGGAAATCTCAACTCACAAAGTATAAACGACCTTATTAGAAAACAATACTTGAACATGAAGATTTCTATTTGGGTCACATCGGTCGTGGTCAGGGACGAATAATGCCTGACGTCATTGCGAACGTGACATCGATATTCTTTTCAAGTGTGCTATTAGAAAAATTACTCGACGAAAACGACACGATATAATGCAACATGACATCATCTCAGGTAAAATTAATTGCAGCTCACCACTGGAAAAATTGCATTTCCATGCCTGTCTTGTAATCGTGCTTTGTTTCACGTTCTTCACATTAATACTATGCAAAAAATCAGTTTTATATCGCGCAGCCCGGAGTCATACAATGAACACTATTTAAGCCTTGACTTGTTTCAGCTATCGCGGAATATGCTTAAAAGGAGCTAGTAGGAACTATCCATAGCGCAAAATCACTGTCATCATGAGCACACCCCACATACACCCTCATTTTTACACAACACAGCCGAATTAGGTAAAACTTAGTCAAACTCAATTCGTTAATGTATTTTTATTGAGTTTTTCTTTTCTACGTTTCGTCAATGTTTACCTTTTTGTAAATATTACTAGCTGACCCCGCAAACGTTGTTTTGCCATGTATATTCTTTCTAGGAAACATTTTTTTGTTCCATAAAAATAACTATCTACTATAATAAAAAACAGGGGTAAAAGAGTAAAGAGGTAAAAATTAAGGGTTGTATGTATTTTGTATGCTGTATCATAAAAAAATAAAAACGAAAAATTTTGTCGATTCGAAGACCTTACCGATATGCACACAAAATTTCACGAAAATCGGTAAAGCCATTGCGGAGGAGTTTAATTACAAACACCGTGACACGAGAATTTTATATATTAGATTTATTCCATCTATGGTATAATAGTTTTTTGTTATATATAATTTAAGTTAGTTGTAGGAGCTCGAAATAAATAAATAAAAAGTGAAAATAATATTTTTGCAATAGTACCAACCTTGGTTTTGATTTAATTATAGGTTTCAAACCTTTAACTGTGACTAAAACCACTCATAGAGGAGACATCTCTGTGTCTCTATCAACAAGGACAGTGGTGACATGCGAGTGAAATTTTTGTATTTTCCGCTGGTATGCTGAAATTTTAAATCTCGCATCAATGGTATTCCACCATGTTTGTTTTGGTTTCTAGACACTTCCAGCGCCGTCTACGTCTAGATTTAACTTTTTTTGAAATACTATTAATGATAATATAACAGGCGCAAGTCACCGCCAAATTGTGAGCAATTGCTGACATGGCTAAACCGTTTGGGAACGAAGACATGACTGAACCGTACGAGAAGGGAAAGGTGCACTGAAAGACACGCGTATCAGGATACATCGGAAGAAAAGTGAAGCGTCTATATTTGTAAAGTTAAAGCCGATACACCGACATGATACAGCATTCGATAAGTATGGACGCGTTTTTTACATGATACGCCTTAAATATACGACATGGACAAAATGAGCGTCCATATTTATGATACAAACACTAGATACGATACGAGTGATCGTGATACGTCAACATGCTACAAATGTGGACCCGGCTTTAGGCAGTTTTTGCCGCGCAATATCACTATACGGAACCGTTGACTTAGGGCCGTTTAACGAAAGAGTATACAAATTCTTAAAAGGCCGGCAACGCACTTGCCAGCCTTTTGGCAATATGAGTGTTCGTTATAAAAAAAAATCTCAGTGATAACGAATATGGCTATAACAAGCCTAAGTTGCAAAGGATCAGTAGACCAAAAAGGAATGCGCCTGCGACTGGCGTCACTGAGTCACAAGATGGCGTCGTTGAGACGTATAAGGGCAACGTATGAATAAGTGGGTGTTAGATTTAAAAACTTAGCTAATTGTTCATTGTTTTAGTAATTCATCGTTAAGGAATGTGCGGGCAAAGCTATTGTTAAAAAAAGCGCTTCCGGCAAGAACTGCATTCGTAAGAGCAGTACGTTCATTTAAGTATTGTTTCTTTTTTTACGTCATCAAGATATAACTACAACATTTATATGATAGTTTAGGGAAATATGTTATTTTTTATGAAACAATTAAACAATAAATTTTCAAAAGCAAATACGGCTGGTTTTTGGATATAGGGCATGGACGAAGACTTAAGTATGACAAATCTGCACACCACTTAGTTAATAATTTTCTTTTTCAGTGTATGTGAAATACCATTGGTAAGTTTATGGCCAGTAAAGAAAAACTCGCGTATTTACATATCAATTATTATTAAAGGCATTAAAGATACATATGAGCCTAGTAGACTAAAATTAGAACGGCTTATGGCGACGTGTATCTCGTTCATATATATTAAGTTTCTCATGCAATTAAACATATATTTTTTGTAATGAGAAATAAAGTTCTTTAAACATTTTTGTAACGGAATTTAGCTGATTCAAAACATATCCAATCTACCTGTAGTCTCTCTGTAGAAAATATTTGTATCACTTTCAACCCAGATTTATCAGACACGACCTGACCAACAGACGGTATGGTATTCCAAATCCATATTATATATAACGTAGACACTCGGTTGGGTAAACAGTGGGAACAATAAAACAATGTATTTGGAGCAGCTCAGACGTTACGCTCCACAAACGTTTCATTGGCAATTTGTAACGAACATTTCAGCGAGAGAGCCTAATAGCGTCCATATCTGGGAGAGATAAACCCCAATTTGGGAACGTAGTACATTTTTTGTAAATACTGGGGGAGGCTTTAAACATAAGGTACAAAATGTTTAGTTATTTTCCTGTTTTGCTTTTTCACGATTACAGAAATAAATCCAATTTTTTTAATGAGACAGGAAGGAAACGATCAGGCGGGTTACTTTGAATATAGTGATAACCGCCGCCTATGGGCCATCACCTGCAACGTAGGGTGTATTGCCGACCTGTTAAAGAATGGTACGCTCTTTACTTGAAGGCTCTAGACCACCTCTTAACACTTAGTAAAGTGGTAAAGATGAGGTCGAAAACCCCAGCTTGACACCAATGGATGTTTATATAAGTGCATTTAAAACTTCGGATTTCTTGTGTTATATACGTATATATATATAACACAAGAAATCCGAGCAAGGGATTAAATCTCGAATCGAAATGGCCCGGGCTTTTTTTCATAAACTGAAAATAGTACTATGTTATCGCCACTTTAGTATCAAATAGAGGGATCGACTCTTACACTGTTAGATATGGCCAGTAGCACTCTACGTCTGTGAGGCATGGATTATTAAAGAAGACACAAAGACGCCTCGAAGCACTTGAGATGTGGTGTTACCGTCACATGCTTCGCATCAGCTGGATCCAAACGACGAATGAATGAAAGAGTCCTTCAACGAATCGGGACGACACGAAAGTTTAAGGAAAGGGAAAGTCACATATCTCGGACACTTTTGATGATAGGCAAAATTCATGGCAAGAAACGGGCTGTAGTCCAGTCAGTCAAGACAATTAATTCATTATAATTCCAAAAGTTTTCAAATTTTAATGTAAGGTCGGGAGTGGTATTAAAACAATCTATAAAATTTTGCAACCTGCTCTGCGGTCCGGAACATTGTTAAAAATGCAATAAATGATAATTTGCTTAGTTCTTGAGAACAAAATTCCAAAAGTTCTGCAAAGTTGGAGTGGTGTTAAATATATTATTTTACATCACGTGTCAAATTTGCAACCAATTTAAGTGTACGGAACATTTTTTGTTATTAAAAATTAATGTTGTTCTTTATTAAACTGAAGGAAAACGTTCCAAAAGTTCTGCAAATTTGACAGATATATCGAAAATAAAATAAATAACAAAAAATGTTCCGTACACTTAGGTTGGTTGCAAATTTTATACGTGATATGAAATATTATATCGAAAACTTCCCCAAGTTTGCAGAACTTTTGGAATTTTTTTCACGACCATACAGACATAAAATTCATTTAATTGCAATTTTAACAATGTTCCGGACTGCGGACAAGGTTGCAAAATGAGATTTATTGTCGTCCCAATGTACCATTCACTTGACCGAAGTTTGAAAACTTTTGGAATTATTATCAAATTTTCGATTTCGAATGTCTATAATGACTGGTGTACCTACTGGTAGAAGGAAGAAGTACGGGAGTGGGCCGGCTTCAGCTCTATCGAGGAACTTCTTAGACTAGCGCAAGATACCCAGCAATTCAAGTTGATAACAGCCAACCTTTAGTAATAAAGTGGCACCTGAAGATAATAATATTGTTACGAAGACAGGTCAAGTGCAATGTTTCTCGATTTTTCCACTAAATAGAAAACTTTTCAGCAGGCTGAAATGTGATTTCTGACCGTTTCAGGAGAGGGTCAATCACTGTTTAGTGTAAACAAATTCCTTGTAGATTTAATTGAAAACAAACCCTTAAAGAAATCTACGGCGTTTTCTATCCAAGCCCCTAGCTCGTAACAATATCTAAAAAGTGTATGATGCACACACCTACTTGATAAACGGTTTAAAAATACATTTTAAGTGACTATGACGCAGAGGTGCATGGAATTTGTGTGGGAACCTATAAACTATAGACAAAACATGTCTAAAAGTAGAATGATTTACAGAATGCTCAAACAGACGGTTAAAAAAATTCCCGTTCCCGTAACCAACTGATATCTTAAAATTATTCTCTAACAGTCAACACCACACAAGCAATCAACACCTGCATGCTATTGTTTTGTCAACTCGAAACGTGATTAAACTCTCATATATAGTCACGATTGTTCAAATCAAATCAAAGATTGGTATATTTAAGTAATAAAACAATTGAACATTGTACAGTTTTCCGTACATCTTTTTTTTTCTTAAAGAAAACATCCCATCGCGCTGAGGAACACAGCCAAGGCTAGTTACAACCACAACACACACACATAAAATGTACCTCTTCCTTTTTTTTCGTTCCGCATCCTTTTTATTTTTATTATTATGTGTGTTTCTGTGTGTGTTTTGTTAGTAATAAATGTTATGTCTATGACATATATAATACATTTTCTATAGAATACGTATAAGTTAAGATATATTCTAAAATAGATGACAATTATGCTGAACACAATATTTACAAAAAATAAATAAAAACACTTTGTTTTTACTACAAATTCAAATTGATCGCCCACTACCGAACATATCAAGCTCTGGATAAGTACTGTTTATTCTGTTATATTCGCGAAGAATTCCAATGAGAGGTGGCTGCACTCCTTGGTAGGCTTTTACAGACGGAATTTGGAAATTTCTGCTGATTTTGAACCTTGGGAATGAATAAGGGACGAAAATGTTAATATTCTCCAAGAGGTACTATTCTCGTTGAGCATTAATAAATTTGTATAAGAATGTAACACCACGTTATCTTATATAATGCAAAATTATAATAGATTTCCTTCGTGAAAGGAATAAAAAAAAAAAAAAATTGGATCAGACGAACACTTTGATGGATGTAAATTGTACAACCTTTCGCAATAAATATTTTTCAATTGAAAGTAATATTTTTTGAGATTACTTACTAAACACTGTGCTTTAGCATATTAAAGTATAACGTATAATTAATATGCTTGACACTTGAAAGCTTGACGAAAAACAGTAAAAACCCATTACAAAATCCTGAATTTAGTTGGATTTTGAAAATAGAATATCTGAAAATGGAGACAGCGAGCTTCCAAATAAGTAGGTCAATAAAAGGGAACAAAGAAAGGGTCGGTAAACTCATAAATATTCGTACGTAACTTTTACTTGGCGACATTCGACGTACTTATTTACATCTAATATTCTTTGTTTGTCATGAAAATATATATTATGTACGTTCATATAGATGTTTTTTTTAAATATTGTTGAAACTTTATACGTCACAAAAATTAATATCTTTTTATAATTTCAGCTACCTGGTCGCGAGTTGCGGATAGTTTATTGACAGTTCTTCTCATCCGTTCTACGCCCTTGATTTGAGAACTGGCAGTAAATGTAAACTCAAACTCAAAATATCTTTATTCAAGTGGGTAACCAAGTACACTTTTGAATCGTCAAGTTAAATTAATCGTAAATTTACATTTACTACCAGTTCGCAAGTCAAGGGCGTAGAGCGGGTAAGAAGAACTGGCAAGAAACTTTCCGCCACTCTTTTTAATCGCCAAGTATTGTCATACAAATTGTTTGAACTGGAGCAATTCAATCCCAAGGATTAGGATCATTTAAGTAGTCCTCAAATTTATAAAAAGCTTTGTTGATTAATTTTCGTTTAACGAGGGCTTTGAATTTATTTAGTGATAATACTCTAATTTCGCTTGGGAGTTTGTTGTAAAAACGAATACAAATTAGAAGCATTTAGCATTTAATATGTATTTCTTTATTGATAGTTCAAAAATGTACATTGTGTTAACTAAATTAATAAATGATTTTGAATTTCGATTTAAGTTGAAGCTAAACAAAAAACTTACACCTCTGATTGATAACATTCTCCTTCAAGAAATCGTTTAAACAAGTAGTCGTTAACAATATAAATTTTGTATAATGTTATTTCTTGTGTAAAATATATTAAGGGAAATCAAAGATAAATAAGCAAGCAAATAGATCCTACGGCTCTTCCTTGAAGAAAGTGATTTTACGTAACAATAATATTGTCAATTGAGAAAGCTGTAAATCAATATCACGAGAAATAGGTTTCCGTAACAACAATCCGTTGTGGTTCGATCTACTACCGCTATATTAAATTAAATTATATTTCACGCTAAGATTTATTACTCGACCTGGATTCTGCCAATTTCTAAATAAATTGATTATGTATTACTGTACTTTACATAATTTATATGCAAGTATAATTTTTACATAACTCAATCACCATAACTGTTTTATTTATAGAACAGAGTTAACGGGCAGGAGGCTCAACTGATGTTAAGCGATACCGCAGCCATGGCTCACTCTTAATGCCAGATGGCTCGCGAGTGCGTTGCCGGCCTCTTAAGGTTCTTTTCTTGAAGGACCCTAAGTGGAATTGGTTCTGAAATACCCAGTGGGCAGCTGGTTCCACATATTGGTGGTGCGCTGCTAAAACTGCCTTAAAAACGCTTTAAGGCAATTTTTTTCAAAATTACAGATCATTTATTCATATAGGTAACACAATGTACACTTATGAACTTCAAAAAAGAAATATATATGAAACGCTTCTAATTTTATATTTACTCCCAGTTCTCAAATGTTATAAAGTTCTGCATTGTAGCGGATACGCCAAACATCGTCGTTGTTCGTTCCGCTCGAAAATAAGGAGAGAGATCTCGTCTTTCTTGCTAAGGGGTTTCAGAACTATGTGAGTACTGGTCGCAGCAGAGTTTTTTCACATGATGTAATAGAATTAAAAAAGTTTTTATATGTAGTATTCGCTTGAACTTAAGACAATATTAACATACATCTTCAGAGCTATAATTAATCTTAGTTCCTTACGAGATTATATTTCAACACATGATACCATATTTGTTCATACTGTGATTTATTTGCTTGAAACTAGATTCTACTCTATCTATTAATACTTGTAGTTGCAATTATTTAGATTGCCTTAATAGGACGCATTGGTAACGAGATAGGCTATTTATTACGTCGTTGTAAAAATACTAAGAATATTAAAATAGAAACATTATTTCAGAATAAATTAATTGGTAAATTAACAGGTGGCAAACGGGCAGCAGGCTCACCTGATGTTCAGTGATACCTCCCCGCCGCCCATGGATAATTGGTACTCTCTTTTCTTTTGGAAATACTTTAGTGGACAGCTAGTTCCACAGGGTGGTGCGCGGCAAAAACTGTCTTAAAAAACGCTCAGTTGTGGAACGACGAAATTCGCAAACAAGTATGCATTCCGATATGAATGCAAATTATTAAAAAAGAACAATTTGCAATTACAATCACCTTGATATGATTTATAAACGCCACTCGTTATGGCATGAGAGCACGGTTAACTGGCGCCAGTTCATATATTCATATATTACATGGACCGTAACGACCAAATATGGGATGGCAGATATTTCTAGGTATTTTTCTTAGTTGATTTTTATAGTTTTTTTAAAACCTCATATTATTCCTGCAACTTGCGTATAATTGTTAAACTTTAGATTGTTTGAGGATTTTTCAAATTATTTCAGTATAATTAGTATCATTATTATTTTATGTAGCGTCGGGGTGTCTCTCTCCTAAATATGGCGAGGGGGCCGATGGCTCGCCATGCGTCATACTCGTGAACGGGTGCTACTTGTGGTGACCGGTCGAACTTGAATTCGTGTATGCGGTGATAGTTATTCCGACTATGTATTTGCTTGTTGTTCCCACGAGAATGTAAGTGTGTGCTCCTATTTCACCATGCCTACTGCTGATAGAGGACAAATTTTTGTTTTTTATTATAAATTAACTACATAATTACTTAAGATGTCATGTGGAATATGGTGTAATGGTTGCAGCACAAAACTACAAAAAGCTAAAAAACTTGGCGATTAAAAAGAGAGTTTATTGGCAGTTCTTCTCGTCCGTTCTACGCCCTTGATTTGAGAACTGGCAGTAAATGTAAAAAGAGACTAAGACCTGGACGAGATTGGTTTACAATAAGGAAAAATGGAGGACAATGGGGTAGGCCTTTGCCCGTAGGCACACAGAATCAGTTATCATAGATAAAGGAAAATAACAGTTATAATGTATATATTTTGCATTCTGATATAAGGCTATAAATAAATTAATAAATAAAAAAGTAAATGTAAAATTAGTAGCATTTAATATGTATTTCTTTATTGACCTTCATAAGTGTACATTGTATTACCTAAATGAATAAATGATTTTGAATTTGATTCTAGATTTAGTGCTCTAGATTGCTGCCATATGGCAAAAAGTATTGGATGTAGGCATTTGGGTCATAGTGTTAATGTTCAATTCTACAATAATTGATTGTATTTTTTTTGTAAGGCAACACTGTCTTGTTAAGAGGAGAGTTTGAGTTTGTTCTGTGCTGTTATTGTGTGCTCTCGCCAATGTATCACTCTAACTTTGTGCTTTTGTGATAATAAACATTTTCTTTATTTTGTACCAATGCTGCTTAATTATTTAACCTTAATTTAATAGGTTATGGGCCCAGCAGTGAAATGTTTATTCTTTCGTTGTGAAAGTTTCGGGATGTGATTGTGGTTGTGGTTAGAGAGCACACGTGTTCATGAGTTTGGTTTGGACTATTGTAAACTAAATATGACTTCACCAGCTTCAAATGTTTTACCGGTCGGTGTGTTTGGTGTTAAACCATTTGATGGACAAAATTTTGCAAATTGGTTTTTTCGGATAAAATTGGTGTTGGAACAGAACGAAGTACTTTATGTAATTACAGAGGACCCTCCTGCAGATACCAAAGAGTTAAAAACTTTCAAAACCGCTGATGTTAAGGCAAGGTCTATTTTGATTGGTTGCATGTCTGATAACATCCTGATTTTAATAAAAGATAAAACTTCAGCAAAAGAAATCGTGGACACTCTGACAAAAACTTACGAGAAAACCGGAATGAAAAGTGTTGTGATGGCACAGAAATCATGGAGAAAAATGGAATATAAGCTCGAGAAACCTCTTCAGGAATTTCTTCAAGAATTCGAGACTAGGGCAGCTGAACTAAGGATGGCTGGTGGTAAGTTAGAAAATGAAGATGTCATACATCAGTTATTGGGCGCCATGCCACCCGAATTTGATTCAGTGGTTTCCGCTCTTGATATTTTATGTGGCAGTAAGCAGACTGAGATAACTTTGGATTACGTAAGAAATACTCTTTTAGCTGAAGAAGAGAGAATATTGAAAAAGGAAGGGTCTCAGCCTCACAACGCATTTTCTTCTAATAGAAACCAAGGTAATCCATTCTCAAATTCAAAAAACGTTTTCATATGTTATTATTGCAAGGCTCAGGGTCATACGAAAAAATATTGCCCCAAGTTAATGAATCGAAACAAAGAGAAGGCAGCTGCTGTAGAGGAGGATTTTTCATTTTTTACTTCTGAAAATTCCAAAGTAAACAGAGAAATGTCGCTGTGTTCTGAACAGTTGACGGACATTGTTTTTGTTATTGATAGTGGGGCTAGCTGCCATCTTATACAAAATTGTTTTAAAAAATTTGTTACTAACTTAATTGATTTGGACATGGAAATTAGTGTAGCCAAGGCAGGGGAAACTATAAAAGCTGTAAACAGGGGTACTATTTCGTGCTTATCTGACTTTGGTGGATTAATGATGTTTTGGTATGTAATAATCTTTCATTTAATCTATTATCAGTTCGAAAATTAGAAGAAAAAGGATGTAAGATCATTTTCGAGGAGTCAAGTGTAAAAATTATTTTTAGAAACAAAATTTTGAAAGGTCAAGTATTTGGACGTTTATATGTTATTAAGCTCAAATTATTATTAGAAAATGCCAATGTTTCAACTATGAATAATGAATTGATGCACCGGAGAATGGGGCATTCTTCTAAGTATCCAGTTACTATGTGTGACATATGCATTAAAGGGAAACAGACCAAGCTTCCTTATTGTAATACACCAGAAGAAAGAAAGCCTTCTAGACCTCTCCAAATTGTTTCATCGGATGTATGTGGTAAAATATCACCCCAAACGTATGATGGCTATAATTACTTTGTCACATTTATTGATCATTATAGCAATTTTTGTTGTACATATTTGTTAAGAAATAAATCTGAAGTTTTTCAAAAATTCAAATCATTCAAGGCTATGGCGGAAGTTAAATTTGGACTATCAATTGAAAACCTACGTTGTGACAGAGGTGGTGAATATGTGTCTAATGAGTTTGTGTGTTTTTGTGATTCAGAGGGTATTAGAATAAGCTACACCATGCCCAGGAATCCTTCACAAAACGGAAAAGCAGAACGGATGAATAGAACCATATTGGAAAAGGCGAGATGTCTTTTATTTGACAGTGATTTTAAGAAGGATATGTGGGGTGAGTCAATTATGACAGCTATCTACTTAATCAACAGATTACCTACTTCTACACTACAACGTGTATAACGTGTGTAACGCCTGCAGAAAGATGGTATGGCTTTAAACCTGATTTAGGTAAAATTAAAATATTTGGTTGTCCCGTTTATTCATTGATTCATGAAGAGGATAGGAATGGAAAATTGTGTGAGCGTTCTAAGAGACTATTTATGGCAGGGTACTGTGACAATGGTTACCGATTATGGAATCCAAATAAGAGGAAAATTGAATTTGCTAGGAATGTAATATTCGATGAATCTAGGACAACCGATTTGACAAATGAAGGCCAATTTACTAATCCCGATACTGTCCAAATTCCTTGCGTTGACCACGAGACCAAATCTGAAGTCTTTCAGTCTTCAGATGTTGAGCAAGTTTTGCAGCCTATGTTGGAGGATGAAGATTTGCCTATTTTAGAGGATGAAGATTTTCAATCAGACAAGAATATTGACACTGTTAAGAAGACCTCAAGAATTAGAAAGCCTCCAAAGTATTTGGAAGATTTTGTAACCAATTTTGCCTTTGATGCATTAGCTCTATCTGCATCATCAGATCTAGATGTTCCCAATAATTATACTGATGCAGTTCAGGATGCGGGTTGGAGACAAGCAATTGATGAAGAATTAAAGTCATTGGAAGACAACGGTACTTGGGAGGTGGTGGATTGTCCCAGAGATGCCACAGTAATCGACAGTCGGTGGGTTTTCACTACAAAGATCGTAGATGGAGCAGTTATGAAGAAAGCGAGGCTTGTTGCAAGGGGCTACCAACAACCCTCACTTGAGGATGAGAACATCTTTGCACCTGTTGCGCGTCTTACCACGCTGCGGGTCCTGCTGGCTGTTGCTGTTGAACGAGGTTTGCATATCCATCAACTTGATGTTAGATCAGCTTTTTTAAAAAGTAATTTGCCAGTGTCTGTGTTTATGAAGTCTCCTGAGGGGCTTAAGTGTGATGATGGAAAAGTGTTAAAATTAATAAAAGCTTTATATGGTCTTAAACAAAGCCCAAAAGCATGGAATGATTTTGTCAATGATATATTTATAAAAATCGGGTTTTCTAGATCTCAAAAAGATCCTTGTTTATATGTTAAGGGATGGGTTGATGATTTCCTTTTAGTATCTGAGTCATTAAATGATCTTCAAAGTATTAAATCTCATTTAATTGCTATTATTGATGTTAGGGATCTAACTTCATCGGAAGAATTGCAATTCTTGGGTATAAAAATTCTTAGGAATGAAAATGGAAGTATTATGCTTAGTCAAACCGCTCTTATTCAGAAAATTATTACAAGATTTAATATGACCGACTGTAAGCCTAGTAAGATACCAATTCAACCTAAACTCAATTTGATCAAATCTAATAACATTGATGTAAATTTTAAAGTCCCTTATAAAGAATTAATTGGTAGTTTGATGTATCTTATGTTATGCACCCGCCCTGATTTATGTTTTTGTGTTTCTTATTTTGGAAGATTCCAAAACTGTTATGATGTAAGCCATTGGAAGCATTTGAAACATATAATTAGATACTTGAAATATACTTTATGTATAGGTTTAAATTTTAAAAAATCTGAGAATAACACTTTTGATATTTATGTTTTTGTAGATGCTGATTATGCATTTGATGTTAACGATAGGAAAAGCACTTCAGGTTATGTAATTAAAATTAATGATAATGCAATTTGTTGGTGTTCTAAGAAGCAATCCTTGGTTGCTCTTAGTTCTTGTGAAGCAGAATATTATGCTCTTGCTTTCAGTTTATTGGAATCTATTTTTCTGGAAGAGTTGATATTTGAATTGTTTAATATTAGAAATTCTATTACAGTTTTTGAAGACAATCAAGGAACCATAAAGATTGCCCAAACTATGGAAACTAAAAGATCTAAACATTTTGATGTTAGATTTCATTTTGTTAAAGATTTAATTTCTAAGGGTAGAATAAAATTAATCTATATAGAGTCTTGTGAACAGTTGGGAGACTTAATGACGAAGGCATTGTCTTTAAATAAGCTTGTTTATTTTTGTAATAAATTGAACCTAATAAATGTTTAATTTTGTATATGGTTTGTAGAATTGGGAGTGGGTGTTAATGTTCAATTCTACAATAATTGATTGTATTTTTTGTAAGGCAACACTGTCTTGTTAAGAGGAGAGTTTGAGTTTGTTCTGTGCTGTTATTGTGTGCTCTCGCCAATGTATCACTAACTTTGTGCTTTTGTGATAATAAACATTTTCTTTATTTTGTACCAATGCTGCTTAATTATTTAACCTTAATTTAATACATAGTTCGCATTACATACCCTTACTTCCTGGATTCTAGATCTAACTTCATACTTAAATCAATAATTGTAATTATTAACTTACTACGCAGAAACTAATGAACCGTAGCATAACTCGCCGCAATAGTTTAGATTGCTGGAGATTACGCTATTTTTACATAACCGCAAACTTGATACTGTTTTTCTGTGGTTTTGCCTTACAATACATATGCAAATGCAGTAACACTCGTTATAATTTCCCGTATCATACGCTTTATTATGTCCTTGAAGAGAGAATCTCATAAGGCAGACTACGTCTTTGTAGTCTTTAATGTTTATACGTTTTTCTGAAGCCCTATCCTGCTAAATCGTGACTTTAGTAATTTTTGTAGTTCTCATTATTTTGTATTTGCATCGCAATAACTATGAATCCGTGAGATTAGCTCTTTCGTTTTTAATTTATTTTTTTTAATTTTTTTGTATTATTTAAGATTAAGGTTGGTGATTCTATAATTTTTTATAAGATTTGGTTATGCACTTCTTGTACTTTGCCCATCATATTTCATTATTACTTTTTTCCTTACTAGGGTTGCCTGGAAGAGATCACATGTTAGCGATAAGGCCGCATCATTCGTGTTGCATTCCTTATAATTTTTTCGTGTTGCATTCCTTATCATTTTTATGTATTATTTTATTTCTTTTTCTATAAATGTAACGAAGTGTAAACAAATAAATAAAGCAGCCCAGTTTTACAGAGGAAAATACAGAATAATTGTTTTTATAGAACTTGTTTAAGTTTGAGTAGGATTTATTGTAAATAATTAAAAAAAAAGGAAGCGCGAGGACTTCTACTTCTTCTTCTTCATTTTGCAATAGTAAAAGACATTGTTATTAAAGTTGAAGTTTGTTTAATGTTTAACTTCAGTTTCCTTTTTTCATCTATGCACTAATTGAGTTATGTTTTCTGTTTCGTACATTTTGTTTAACAATGTTATCTGTATTGGCTTTGTATATTGTCTAATAATACATAATAAATTATTTATTTATAAAGATAACTTATAAGTAAATCAATTATTATGTATTTTTCAACTTTAGTTTTGTTTGGAAACAGACGTGAAAATAAATTATGTCTTAATTACAAAGTAACATTTGAAAGGTCAGTAACCTTCCTTTAAAGGAATGTTTACCAAGTAAATATAAAATGAAACAATTTCCTAATAAAACGTACTTTGCGGTTATGTTTACAAAATTCAGAGGAAATGATTACTGCGTCAGAATTTACGTAAAATTTAATTGCAGTTTTTTGCGGATGTTTTTATAAAACATGATTAACACCTGTGAAGCTAATGTTTAGGGTCTAAATAGCGTTTTCAGGTCCCGATACCAAAGAGCATGTTGCTGACATATTATTTCAATGATTTTGAAGAACTATATTATATGAAAGAGTCCAATTAAGGCAATAGTTTGATAACAGTGGATCGGACGTTAGACAATCAATCAAATAGGTAAGGCTATGCTGCAGACGCACATCTTGGTTGAAAAACCCAATGATTTTGTCAAAGCACCAAGTCATTGTTTAGCAGCGCGGTATCCATAATTAAACTAGCCATTATAATCGCAAGGAGATGGCGTTATAAGAAGAGTAAGATGATAAAATTCAACGCACTTCCGAACCTTCTGGTAGTATGAGGATATCACTTAACATCAGGTGAGCCTCCTGCCCGTTTGCCTTTTATACATTAAAAAAAATGTTTATTAGTTAAGTCACGTGTACGCATTGTGCCAGAATGCGGATGGCACGTGGGGACAACAGATGCATTGGCAATCAACATGATTCATTGTATTATTTGTTGATCAAGCTATTTATACGGCAATTGATAAGGTTATCTTTAATTGAGACATACCTGACCTATAGTATGCGTACCAAAGGTATAAAGTACTAAAAATAGCAGGTGAATATTTTTATTCTTGTGCATTTTCGAGTCGCTTATAAAGTATTAAATTTAATTGAATTTATGTTAACAGCTCTACCCTGACTTTGACAGAGTATTATTGGCTAACGCCAACGTCAAATATTTCGTCAAAATCTTGCGCTAATAATTTAAATTCTTCATTATAATATTTCACTCCGATTATTATATTCATTCAACAAAATCAACAACAAGAATGTAGGTAACATTTTTGGATTATGTAGGTAACATAATTCAAAAATCATTTATCCATTTAGGTAACACGATGTACACTATAATAATATTAAATGCTAAATGCTTCTAATTTTACATTTACTGCCAGTTCTCAAATCAAGGGCGTAGAACGGACGAGAAGAACTGGCAATAAACTCTCCGCCACTAATTTTAAACGCCAAGTTTTTTGTTTTACAAAATATTCGTAAGGAGCTGCAACCATTACACCATGTTCGACATGACATCTTAAGTAATTTATTATTAATGAACATTGATATACAAAAAACCCAAGATGCACAGTCTCGAATAAAAGTAACACTCGAAAGTGTCCCGAAACACTATTTCTGTCCCTTTCTATAACAGTATGTCTATAACAGTATATGTTACAAGCATATATTATTGCAAAATCAACCTTACGCGAATTGCTTAAAGTTGTTATTACAACGCAGTTTATACGTACATAAAGCAACAAAATTTTACGACCGACCGTGGTCGGTAGGACAAGGTATTGAGTGGAGTCGAACATGACTTTTTTATTTACAACTATTTAACATAATTTTAAATTTATTCGACTTTTCGGGTGCTTTACAGCGTGCGTGGTCACGGTGACTGAAGACAAAAGGTGTTGGATGTTAAATAGTTGTAAATTTATAATAATACATAATTTTAATCCGGTTAAAAAGTTTTTTCTTTAAATTAAAAAAAAAATGTTAAATTGGCTACCTCCTGACCTACACTTTATATAGCGTAAATATATTTGTCAAAATCTACACACAAAAAAGTTCAAAAGTACATAAATTTATTTATAAAAAAACCACAAATAAATAACATCGACTCCACTTATTAGACGCAAGACTATTTGAAATAAGAGCACAATTTAGAATGTTGCGCTCATTTTTTGAGGACGTTTTTTAGACGTTGATTGTGCATCTTGGGTTTTTGTATATCAATGTTAATGAATAATAAAAAACAAAGATTAGTCCTTTATCAGCGGTTGGCATAGTGAAATAGGAGCACGCACTTAAATTCTCGTGGTAACAACACGCAAGTACATAGTTGGAATATCATCACCGCATACAAGAATTCAATTCCGACCAGTCACCACAAGGACGGACAAATCAGTCAGTCATATATTATAAAAAATATTGGTACTATTTCATTAATAATCCAATTAGAGTTAGGTTTAGACAAAATCGAAGTTAAGCTACAGCTTCAACGATAAACACTTTAGGGTCACATCTATCTTAATCAGCTCCAATATAGTAAACAATACGACGTTTATTATTACCAAGTAGTTAATATTATTGAAAGGGCCAAGATGTAAACATGCCATCAAAGAGACTTATTATCTATAGGATATTTATAGGCGTACAAACATCGAGTGTATTAATAGTGCAACAATATACAGTGTACTCACATATATGAGACAATGCAGTGCATTGTAAGTATGTAAATTAAATAAGTGATAATAAGAGGTCTATTTTTAATCATATACCACTGTAATCAACTTTTTATTAATAATGTACATGTACAGCTGAGTTTCATCTTAGGAAGTTGAGGTAGACTACAAAATTCAACCCGTATCATCTCGAAGTCCGTCGTTCCACAAAGCGTTTTTTAAGGCCACTATGTGAAACCAGCTGCCCACTGAAGTATTTCCGAACCTCTTCGACTTCGGGTCCTTCAAGACAAGAGCGTGCCAATTCTTGAAAGTCCGGCAGCGCACTTGCGAACCTTATGGCAATGAGAGTATCTATCTATGGGTGGGCGGTATTACTAAACATCTGGTGAGACTTCTGCACGTTTTCCCCCTGTACTAAAAAAACTAAAATCGAATAGTAAATGTAGGACCCCTCGGTGTGAACTCCTAGCCTAGCATTGAATGCATTGATCGTTATTTATTTTGTACTACAAAACGTAAATGTTTAGTTCATACATAATTATAAATTGAACTTATAAAATTATTAAAGCTTAAACATCTACTATCATCATAATTTAGCTACTCAGTTGAACTATATTTAGCTTTTTGCAAGCTTCCCGTGGGAAGGCAATCTGCGTTGGCGATACGCCCTATACTTTATAATGCACTTTATGCATTCCAGTGACAGCAAGAACAAATTTATGGCAAGTTCATATTATATAAAACATGCTATTTCAAAACAAATGTAATTAAAAATAGAGGTTTAAAAAAAATACAATTTTGAACTACATAATTAATTACAGAACTCATCAACCTACGACAAAACATCACACATAAAAAAGAAAATCAGTGGCGCTAAAACCTTTTTAGGTCTGGGCCTCAGATTTCTGTATCTGTTTCATGATCATTTGTCAATCTAATAGGCAACTAGGTGATCAGCCTCCTGCCTGATGCACGCCGTCGACTTTTTAGGTCTAAGGCAAGCCGGTTTCCTCACGATGTTTTCCTTCGCCGTTCGAGCGAATGTTAAATGCTCACATAGAAAGAAAGTAAATTGGTGCACAGATGGGGATCGAACCTACGACCTCAGGGATGAGAGTCGCACGCTGAAGCCACTAGGCCAACACTGCTCTATCTCACAAAAATACCAATAAGAAACAGTAACTTACCATTTTAGTCCTCAATTATAAAAATAACAATACATTTAATTTGCCACTTCACAATATTGCATTTAGCGAGTTTACATACTGCTGGTATTGACTATCTTTGTGAGTGGCTGGTGCCTATGGTCGATAAAAGATCACGCAGTAATCGCGTACAGAAACTTTACAAAAACATGACTACAAATACGACTAAAGTAACAAACAAAATAAAACTTAAGCATGAGTGGTTGTGGGTGTGTGAATTAAATGTGTGTGAAAGAATTTAATTTAAAGTCTACCTCAAATGAATATGGATAACAAATTTTCTGTTGCATCGAAATCAAGGTTTTTGAGAAATTTAGAAACAGCTATTTTACATTTAAGTAATTCTAATTTATCTGATATCGCTTGCAAGGATAAAAATCAACTTAAACAAGTATTAGTAATTTCGGACATACGCATTTCGAATTTGACAGGTACAGTACCTAGAACAAATAGCATGTCATCAAAATAATTAAGATAAATGGAACAACAGAGTACTCGATCAACGACAAGAAAATAATTTATCAGCACACTATATGACATGAGAAAAACAAATCATTAATTGTTTTCTCTAGTGTCATTTAGTTTATATTTTCCTTGTGGAACGTCACACACAACGCCTATAGGGAATATAATACAAGGATTACGACATATAACATGTCACCATTGACACAATTGATATAGCTGAGGAAATTTAATTGACTGGTATATGAATACTACTAATTATTATAAAAGTAATAATATTTTAAGCATAAAACTTTTTTGAAGTTATAGATTTTTGGCGCGTTACGGAAAAATGATGAGTGTAAATTTTTACGATGCGCGCACCCACCGTCACAAAAAACCGACACGCTAGCTATAGTCAACATTTTAGTTTTTTTCTATTGTTATATTATTATATTTAGGATATTTATCTTCTAACGCGTGTACATAAGAACACACACGTTTTTGTTAATCTGTAAGTATCGGTGGATGACTGCTGAATTCATTACGCACCTTAAAACACACGTACCTTAATTTTACATAACAAAATTCCTATCAAATATGTGTTTGGAATTTGGATCGTGATCAACTCATTACTTACCATATTTATTCTGTTTATTATCAGATCTTGTTTATTGAGTCTATTTTATTATTAATTTGTTTGACATGTACGAAACAATACGATGTTTGGAAAAGTACTAGACAAGGAAGTGTTATTTAGAAAAGACATTTACATTAATAGGACGATGGCTTACCAGGCACCAAAAGACCGAGCGCGGCTGAGTTGCAAGCCTTTTAAGCGATTATATCTTCTCTTGTAGACTTATTCAAAATCTCTTAAGACGTAAAAGTAACATAAATTTTAAATATACAGTCAATATACCATTTAAAGCCTCTACAAAAATACAACACGCTTCAATTATAACACAAAATGTTTGAAGTGTAACTGTTTTACACTTCAAAAATTAAGAAGATGTGCAGCGTTTTTGTCAAAGAAAAGGGAGAGAGCGATTGAGACCGATTGAATTACCTTATATAAATTCTATTTTTAAAATTAAAATTTCGTAAAGAGAATTTATGAAATATGTATTAGTATTTTATATTTTTAATTGAAATCTCAAATGACGAATTGTAAATTAAAATGCCACGTGTTTTTATTTACAATTTATTAATGTATTTAATTTTAATGACAACTAAATTTATTAAATTGCTAACATATCTTCCTTTTTCCCTTCCTTTAAGTCTCGAAAAAGTTTTAGATTTGTATAAAAATGAACAAGAGTTAAAAATTAGTTTGCCAAAGAAGTTTCACTTCTGACATGTGTACTTTGTAGGCACTTTTGTTTTAATATGGAACATCAGAGCTACTAGATTTGTAACAATTAAAGCGAATAATGTAATATCAATAGAAGGTGTGTTAATTGACAATGCCTGGCAAACAGCCAAGGCAGCGGTCGGTCGCGATGCTGTGCAAATTTGTTCGCAATGCCAAGTTATTGTGCAAGTAATGGAAAGCTCTATTCCGACGTCGCGAAAATATCTGTCTGGCTCTGATAATAATAGAATGGTTTTAATCTCTGTACAGTATTTTACGACGTTAAGAAATGGCCGCAAGTTTGAAAAAATTTTTTAGTAGTCAAACTATTACATAATGATCTTTTGAATTTGATGGTGATTGCCAATTCATGTACTACGATTGATAAGTGCTTGTTTAAGGTTAACGGCTGTTTGCGACTGCTGTAACCATTATTTTTATGTGTTATATGAGAGTATTCAGAGGAGTTCGGATTAATACCTGCAGCTGAGTTTCATCATCGGACGTCGAGGCAGAATACGGAATTCTAACCGTATCGACGTCCGACCTCGACCCCGACGTCCGTTGTACCACAACTGAACGTTTTCAAGGCAGTTTCTGCCGCGCACCAGCACAATGTGGAACCAGCTGCCCACTGAAGTACTTGCGAACCAATTCAACTTAGGGTCCTTCAAGAAGAGATCAATTCTTAAAAGGCCGGCAATGCACTCGCAAGCATGGCATTGAGAGTGCCATGGGCGGCCGTATCACTTTACAACAGGTGATCCTCCTGCCCGATAGCACCCTGTTCTATAAAATATATATAGAGAGAATACTTCGTGGCAACGGTAACTAACAACGTACTTTAGTCTATATTAATAAGTTGAAAATATAATGTTAAATATAATTTTAAAATAATTGTTGAGTAAATAACTTTCACGTTGATAAGATTTGAAAAAAAAATGCTGTAAATTATCAGTATTTGTAAGTTTATTGCTCGGTTTCCTTTATTATGTTATTGGTTACTTAAATAATTTTCCTTATAATTGTACTGGTCAGTGTCAGTACAATTATCTAGAATATTAATAGTCTAAGGGTTAGATCACAAACAACTTGTGAGTTCATAATTACTTAATCCCAATGTTAATGATATTTTTAAATATATTCCTTACAAATAAAAAAATTATAAGGGTAATATTTAGACTATTGTATTATTAATAACAGGGGGGAAAACAGCCAGGACGTACATCTGACGTTAAATGATACCGCCGCCCATAGACATTCCTAATGCCAGAGCGCTCGCGAGTGAGTTGCCGGCCTTAATAATTAACCCTAATTATCCCCTTAGCCTTTATAAATGATACGTTTTAGGAAGAAATCACTATTGTTAACGAAACAATAAGTAAATTTTCAAAACCTAAGAATAACTGAAATTCAAAATAATTTTAATAAAGATTATTCGCGCGTGATGCACAGAGATTTTATATAAGCTTCAGCTAACCAAGCTTAAGTCTCAAGTATCCACATTGTGTTATATCTAGCCGATGTCGATTGCCCATCTTAAAAATAAAATTCGTGGCGTGGGCGAGGGCCCAACGTTGGGAAACCTTGGTCTAAAGAGATAAGGCCGTTTGTCGAACTTTAATTTACATAACATTCTATATACTTTACCTCTTCAAGCGAGTTACTACTCTCATGTAATCGGTAGTAAACTCGGACCTGTTCACCTTAAATTTAAATACCAATCGTAACTATAAATAACTTTTAGAAAGTTAACGGTTCTGTTTGAATCCGACTTTAAGCATTAGCAATACTGTTTAGATTTATATCTTTAACATAAGGAGTATTTTATAATGAACTAGCTGACCCGGCAAACGTTGTCATGTATATTATTTTTAGGAATCATTTTTTTAGTTCAATAAAATTAACTATCTACTATAATTAAAAAGTAGGAGTTGATCGTAGAGGGGTGAACATTAGGAGTCGTATGTATTTTTGTATGATGATGTATCATAAAAAAATGAAACAAAAAAATTTTTCTAAAAAATAAAAACAAAACTGATCTTTTAGGGGTTTGGAAGATAGATAGTAGCCGATTCTATCACTTACTGAATATGCATAAAAATTTCATAGAATCGGTCAAGCCGTTTCGGAGGAGGAGGAACGAACGACACGAGAATTTTATACAAGTATCTATCTTGTTTTGATGATTTTGCTAATGTGTAATAAAAGCTACTTTTTACTTTTAGGTATAATAAGAATAAATCGTTTATTTGCAAAGAAAGTGGTAAATTTAAATTGATTAATTATAAATCCACAATCAGCCGTATAAAAATAGGAATGCAAATGTTCTATTAATTATCATAATAATAATAAGAGTTATGTTATTTATAATTGTTGTCAAAAATTAAAGTCTGAATACTCTCCCACACTATAAAAGCACCTTGCAATTATTTAATCACCTACCTTTTGAAAGCATTTGACGGCAGTGATCTATTACTTTTAGGAAGGTGATTAAATAGTTTGATAGCCATGGCGCAACAGTTTTTTAAATACAACCTGCAGGCACCCATATATATTAATCAACGCTGTCTTAAGAACTGTTGAACTGTTTTAACAGTACCCAGACTAGACATGACTAGGATTGGTATATGGGAATTAGAAATCCCAAATGTAAACACAGCATCTTCACTAGCCTAGGGCGAGTTTATTATCATTTACCGAGGTGGAAAAAATAATGACAGTTATCAAATTGACCCTATGACAGTGCGTTATTAATAAACCGGACCACAGATAAGGAATACTCATTATGTGTTGTCAAACAGTGTTATGTAAATATTATCTTTAGAACATTTAGTGAGGAAGTCGTAACAAAAACAATTTTTAATTTTATTTTAAAATCACAATCCGTATTATTAATCATGTGATTAAAACGACTGACAAAACTGATTTAACGCTAGTCTACAGGAGGACTTTTTTTAAAGAAAAAGTTTTAGTGTGACATTTAATCAAACAAAGTTCGTAGAAGACTTTAATGCGAGAATGTATGAGTATGTGAGTGTGTGTAATACGCTCTATATTTGAGAGTGTGGCTAAGAGTTGTTATAAGCGCTCGCTGGATGCTGAGAGTCATGCCAAAATATGCAGAATGGCCCCTGTAGAATCGAAATCCAATTTGGCTTGCATATTTTTTATAAAATTGAGAGTTTATATTTGAATAATTTGACTATCTCAGAATACATAGATTTCGAGATATTAGTATAAAGGGCAACATCAAACATGCAAACGCGTTGGCCAAACACAGTTTTTCGTTTTGGCGTTAACTTAACAAATTAAGTAAAACTATTTAACTTATATTTTAACAGAATAACGCATAGAACAAATAATCTCTTGCCAATGTTCAGCACAACCTCCGGGGTGAGGACAGCGCACTTAGCAACTAGAATAACAATTATTTAAAAATATACGTACGTATTGATAACAAATTTACCAATTATAAACTTTATCTTTGTAAACAATGCGTCAAGGTGGATCATAATTTGTCACGATCAAATAGTCACGTACTTGGCAGTGTACATGATAAACATGCAACATAATTTCGATTATTGCAATTAAATTAATTGATAGATTGATATATCTTTCTTTTTTGTTTGTCCCTTTTTTTCCATGTGTGATTTTTTACTATCCCTTTCACTGTTATAATTGCTTTGCTTTGCTGCCCTCTTTTTTTATTAAAATTAATTCTCATTCAATCTTCATTTAAAAAATATATACATATTAGATGCGATATCTACTAATTAATGCGTCTAACGTTGTGAGGTTTTTATTTCTAACCACAATAATTATAATAATAAAAATCTTAAGAATTTTTGTGTTATATATGTAAATTTATAATTACCCGAAGAATCAAAGGAAATAAAAGTTTTTCACATTTATTTTGAGACATAAAATACGAGTAAAGCATGTGTTTTTTTACTCGGATTGGAATGGAATCTTGTTGTAGCCCTTAAAGGTTAAGGGCCTTGACAGCCCAGCTCGCTGTTTTGGCGAGCGTAGCTAGGCCGGAATGGTTGTGGAGCATGACGTACAGACTCAAGCTGAAAGGCAAGTTCGGCTCTGTACTTCAAGAGCAAACGACGGCGAGAGAACGTAGAGGTATTTGCTACCGCAGCTAATAAATGGACTACCCGGTCAGTTATTAGATAGCCTAACGTTAAACAACATAAAAGAACAAGTTAAAGAATTATTTTATATTTGTCGCGGTTTTAACAAGACTGCTATTGTTACATTAATACAAACTACAGTGGTATTAATATAGCATAATTTAGATTTTATTATTTAAAAAAAAATGGTGCGTGTACTTATGTACGCGCGTAAGAAGTTATACTTCTTTGGCTTTTTTTTTAATATTAAATAATTAATAATAAATATTTAGCGTTAATAAATAAACAATATTTAATATTTAGTATATTATTCAATTACTAATTAATATTAATCAAAATTATTTTTTATTATTTTATTATTTCAATTTAATAACTAGGTATTATATGTTTCATAACCTTTTAACTAAGTAACAATAGGTCTTTGTGAAAAAGCATTGCTAAATTTCTTTGAAAAAGTAATTAAAACTCCTTTATTTGTTTAAAAGGTACTACAAATGTCATTATGGTCATTCAAAATTCTTGGCATAGTTGCTAACGTCACGCATATTCTATTTCTTTTTAGATTGTCTTATTATATTGTCTTATTATATATATATTATTATTCTGATAATTTTGTGTCACGGTGCGCGCGCATCGTAAAATTTCACTCTCATAAATTTTTCATAACGCGCCTAAAGAAGTATAACTTCAAAAATAAGTCAAAACACTATTAACTAACGTCCCTACTACTATTACATTCGTCTCTTCTCAGCGTAAACACAAATTGACAAGGACGAAAGAGATGAAAGACTTATGCATTTAAACGAGTGCAATTCGGCAGATTTTTCCGTATTGTCTGTTAAGGCACACATAATCGGTTATCGTTGATTAAGAAAAAGAAAAACTATTATATAATAGGAATCCATATACACACCCCAGGGGTACGGATATAAACTCTTTCGATAAAAATCTCTCATTAAAGACGTAGTATTTTTGACTATACATACGTATTGTATATTAATCTAATGGATTGCTTAATGACGAACGTTCAATTGTAATTTAGGTTATTGGAAAATTACTAAAACAGAGTCGCAGATATCGTCATTCCTTTGTCTAGACGGGTTGTTAACCTAAAGGATATTGACTCAAGGTTTCAGATTTCCCGAAACTTATCTCTATAAGACACTAGCAGCCGGCTGGATTAAAAAAAATATTTTATAAAGAGATATATCTTAGAATAAATATAGTATATATTAGTTAGGGATAATGTACCACCTCCTAATTCTCTCTATCTCTGCATCTTCTACCTTCTACCTTCTATGGAGAGTATTCGGAGTTGTTCGGGTTGCTTGCCGAAATTCTACAGGCATTTTTTACGCGCACCACCACTATGTGGAACCAGCTACGCACTGAAGTCTTTCCAAACCCATTCGACTTAAGGTCCTTCAAAAACAGAGCGTACGAATTGTAGAAAGCAATGCACTCGCGAGCCCTCTGGCATTGAGTTTCCATGGCGGCGGTATCACTTAACATCAGATGAGCCTCCTTGACCCCTGTTTTAAAAAAAAACTTCATATTCATAGGCGAGTGGGGGCCCGTCGTCTCGCCTCCGCTACGCTCTTGTTGCAGTGAGTGACGTATTTCACTATCTTACTGCAGATATATTCGAGCGATTTGAAGCTTCTTAATATTTCAGGTAAATCGGTAGTTGCCTTTACATCGATTTCTTGCTCCAGATCACACCTGGAGGCTCCAACTACAGGACATTCTGTTCTGTCATTGTTATTGGTTTATTTACTAGTATCTTGGAACAAGTATGGTATAATGGGAAGAAAAGGCAATCGGAAAGAATATTTTGTAGTGCATTCAAAAAAAAAAAGCATTTGCATGCTAAACAAAGCATGCAATTGCATGCATTCAAAATTCTTTATTTGTTTAGAACATATCTTGGTAATAAATGTTATAAGCATAAATGAAACACTTTATTAGGCGTTCGATATTGATAACTGATAACAGATAAGGATTTTAACCTGAAGATAGTGCGATATGTTATCAGGGTATGCTCCGTTTCGCTGTTGTTCTTATAAAAATTAAATTATTTATAACAATATTCATATTACATTATTGATAAAGATCTAATTTCCACTTCGCTTTACATCATAATATTAACATTAACTATTTATATATAATAAAGTCGAGTTGAAAGTAACAAGTACTATTTAAACACTTCGTATCAGTAATTAATTTTGATTAAACAATTTCTTATAAGCGTCGGGTATCAGGACGTTAATTAGTGCTATGACATCAAGAAATTACCAATGAAAGTATATACGTAAAATCAAGTACCATCAGAAATGTAAATAAATGTTTAATCTACACTATCAAGAGAATTTGACTGTTTTTTTTTTGCATTGAATAGGCAAAACTTGATTCAAGTGCACATTTTCTTTTTCATGTTTCCTCTTTTTCCTGTTTACTATTTACATATGTTTTAATATTTTGGTTTTTTTCCATTTGTTTATATGTCTTATGTATTTTTGCACTTCCTGCTCACCTTATCTTTTTTCTTTCTTTTGTACAGTGTTTGCCTAGAAGAGATATTGAGCTGTGCGAAATAATGAGTATCTATTTTAATAATTAACAACATTTTTATTGGGCTAAAATATTACTTATTACTATTTATTTTTTTACTTGAATTGCTAGAGAAGTATGGAAAGGAGCATACTGGGTTACACACGGAATGATAGGAAAAGAGCCGCATCTCCGAAGGATTACCGACTGGGAAGAAGCAATGACCCAAAGGCTTAAATGGAGATGAACCGGATACCTGCTCAGAGGCTAGAGGCAAAATGGTCGAAAAAAGTCTCTCAATGGACATCACGCTACAACACGAAGCGGAGGAGAGGTACACCATGCGCATGAAGATGACTTTAAAAAAGCCACTGATCCTCTGTGGCAAAGACTTGCCAGGGTTGAATCACTGGTAGCACAAAGGCAAGCTGTACAAGAGGACAGCTGTGCAAGAAAACCTTCTTAAATAACTTTTTTATAGTACATATACAGGGTGGCCAAAAAGTCGTGGATCAAACGCAAATAGGGGATAGATGAGGTCATCAGCGGCAAAAAATTGTTCTACGGGAGGTCTCTAAGGTCAACCCCTGCAGAGTTATGATTTATTTTGGTTTTTATATGAAAATTGACTTTTTTTTACAAATTCTTCTTAAAATTCGAAAATATCTACACCCTGTTCCTTTCTCATAATATCCACTAGATTGGTACTGATCAGTTCTTGCGTTAGACATACTATTTATAGTTGTTTACTGAGTGTATTGAAGATAATATTAAGTTATACGATATAACATTTCTCTTGTATTAGTTGAAAGGCTTTGAAATTTGAAATATTTATTGACTTAGATTCAAATAATCGAAATATATTTATTAAATTAATAATAAATGTACTTTACTTAAATAACATGATATCAGAGATTATTACTAGATGTGACGTCATCAAAATAAATATTAGTACATTTCCATGTTAGGTCACGGGCTGTTGAACCGGTGACGAATGTTTACAACCTAATAGATTAAATATAACTTATCTTGTCTGTTAACAAAGTATGTGTAAATAACAGTTTAGGCAGAAACTAATTCCTACATTACGTATATGATATTTGAATGTCACGGCCGCCCGCCTAAGCTGGGCGCCAAGGCCGGGAAATTGATACCTATAATACACAAGATTTTGATATTTACGTTTAATAGATAAGCTACACATTTCTGTTCCTTATATGTAAACTTATCCTGGCTAATACAATTGACCGAATTTTAATACTGAACAGTACTTTAAGGGTTTTCCATACTAAAAATATTTCCCGTACCGCGAAACCTGGCCGAGATTAACTTAAGATTATCAATACGTTTTTGGCTTTCGGCAGTCATAATTTATTAAGTATTATATTGTCTTACCCTTATATTTCTTCCCTAGTACTTTTGTCTTTACATGAATTAAAACTTTCATAAATATGTCGCATTTTTATAAATATATAATTAAATCGTATATTTGCGAAAAGAAATCGGCACAATCAGCCATATAAAAATAGTCATACAAATGTCATATAAATTTTCATAAAATCATATAATATTAATAAGAACATTAACATAACGTCATAATAATAAGTTAAGTTATTTATAACCGTTGTCAAAACTTATGGTCTAAATGCTCTCCCTATAAAGACACCTTGCCTTTAAAATACAATCACCTTCCCCTTGAAAGCATTACACGGCAGTTATCAATCACTTTTAGGAAGGTGATTAAAAAGTTTGATAGGCGTAACAAATTTTTTGTACATCAAGGTGCAACATGCACCACATTATATCGTAGAAGAACGAAAACAGACTGTTACTGAGAGGTTGTCTTCAGGTTTTCTACAAATAAGTCGTGTGCAATAAATATTTAAATACAAATTCATACCTATTCATAATGCATGCGCGACATTTAGCAAAATGAGATCATAACCTTGGAATATGATAACGTAAGCATTTGATACGGTGAGCTCAATTAATATGTGTAAAGGAAAAATTAAGATATGTACAACCGTTATCAATATAGGACGTTTGAGGTACGTCAACAAAAAGCTAGAAACAATTATAAATGCTACACCTACAGCCGTACTTAGGGTAAGATTTAGAATCTTAATTAAGTGTCACTTCAGTATGTCAGAAACGTATTGGATTTTGACATACAGACGTCATAGGTCGCGGTAAGTTTTGTGGCTGAATCTTGCCCTTAGCGCGAACAAATAATAAAAAAAAATAATTAAAAAGATTTATTCTATAACGCCAAAAGGAACTCTAGAACTACGAAAAGAGAAAAAAAATAAGAAAAAGATAATCAGTTTTAGAAAATGCAATCAATGCAGGATAGCTTTGCTACGAATTCTTAAATTAATATATTATATTTTTTTTTAAATACGAGTAATTAATTCGGCTATACATATAAAACAAATACCAATAGAAAAGCTGCTAAAACAACTGCTGCAAAATAAATAATTTTAGTTACATCAATTTTGATAAGGGTGATCTAAACTATTTTAACACAGCCGATCGTCACATTTTTATTTCGATTACCTTTTTGCCAATTATATTTGTTATTATTAACTTCCTCAATACCTTAATTTTGTTGTGAACTCGTGAACTATTGTAAGGCGAAGTGTCAGTAGTATATAATAAGTCTAACCACTGTTATTGTTCCCAAACTAATATAGATTTTGAAAAGGAATGGTTGCCATTAAAAGTAAGTCAGAAAAAACTCCGGATGTCTTGTCCTTAAAACTACCTTAGTTCTCCTTACGTCTCCTTCATGTAATATAGAATACGTTTTTGATCTACGAGAGTCTTAGCGCTATGACAAAACTCTCTTAGCCTTAAACTAAAAAACTTTAGTAAATAATAAAACAAGCATGCACAAACATGCTAGAAAACTACAAAGTTTAAATTGACCTGAGAGTTTTAGTTCGCGAAGAAAGTGACCTGATTAGTCGGTCCTTGAGCCATTTGACGCGCGAGCAATGACGTCAAACACTGCCAAGGACGCTTATAAGACATGCCTTATCTCAATTTAGATTTATACTGTGTCAACTATTTCTAATTAAAATTAATAGGTGGACTAAATTGGATTGTATAAAGTATGGAGGGATGCCATGAAAGAAAATGGTTTAGACATTTAGTAGGTAAAAATAAAACTGTTTATTCTTTATGAGTACGTGCATTATAATCCCATCTCATAAATTCTTGGCGTATTCTTGAAGGTCTCTGCAGTGAGGCTGTGGAATTAACTTTCCGTCCCTATTCGCTTAGCTCCTTTAAATCTCTACTGTACAAACATTACCCTGTGTCCATCGTACTAACTGATGTGAAACTGATCTAAAATTATTATTCATGAGCACTTTTTCTTTTTCATATGTCCTTTTTTTAATATTGTCCTGAACACTGTTTACATATGTTTTAATTGCTTTGTTTTTTTCCATTCGTTATGTTTATATACCTTATGTATTTTGCACTTTTTGCCCTTGTCTCATCTATTTTTTTTATTTTAATATATTTTTTCTCATATTGGTTGCCTGGAATAGATCCTAGATAGATAGACAGTTGCCTTTTCATTTAATTATGCTAACTGCATTATATATATATAAATAGTTATCAACAAATACAAACAAAACAATACAATACTCGCATTGTATTGTTCTTTATGTTTTGAGGGTTCTAAGGGTCATTCACCTTATAGACTACGGAATTTTCTAAAAAATTTCCACAAAACTTGCGTTATCTCAAGTATCGAGATCAATCTAAATCTAACCGGCCTACGTGATTTTCGGCGTGTACACTGCCGTCGCCCTCAATTCACGACCTAGGACAACTCGTCAAGTAAAAAAAATATTATATTTTTATTTTTAAGACTTGGATTAGATAACATATCTCAATGTATGTAATTGAGGTATATTAAATACTTAATATTAGGATTAAGAATCGTATACCAGGCTAACACTGCTGCAATTATATGTTGCTAATATTACATTGTTGCAAAATAAATGTAGGTAGGTACTTCATATACCTAGTTAAAGTAAAATAATAATACAGAGCAATTATTGATATTAAGTTATTAGTTACTTCTTAAGTATATACTAGTACACATTTTAAAATTATTTTTTTAAATTAAAATTGAACCTAGCTTATATATACAAAAAAAGAACAATAAAAACAATAACTAACCTTCAAATATAATAGCTTAAATATATTCTTTAAAGAATATTAAAGTAACTATTATATTAAAATATCTTTCTTATATAATAGCACTTATACACGATTGTATTTAATAATTACCGTGATCACGCAATGCATACATTTTTATATTCATAATAAAATCGTCACTTATTGTTTTATTAGAATATACAATCATAATATTTTTATTAACGCGAGTGTAAAAACTTCGGTAAATTTGTCGAATCACGACCTTATTTTATCACTCGGCAATGGTGTACCATGCAATGGCGCATGCTCTTTAACTGCTATTTTAAGGTGGAAAACTTCTACAGAGAATAGAGGAGATCAGCGCATGACAGAAGTCATACAAAAGAGCAATAAGTCACCTGATGTTAAGTGATACCGCCTTCCATGGACTCGCATTGGCAGAAGGCTCGCAAGTGCGTTGCCAGCTGTTTAATAATTAGTACGCTCTTTTCTTGAAGGACACCCAGTCGAATTGGTTCGGAAATACCGCAGTGGGCAGCTGGTTCCACATAGTGCGCGGCAAAAACTGCCTAAAGAAACGCTTTATTAGTCTGTCAGTAGTGGTCTTCTATTGGCAATCGAAGTATATTGCTAGTAAAACGTGTAACACCATACTATTTGTTTAAAAAGGCCTGTATTTATTCTGTATATTCAAATTTTACTTAGTTTATATCTAGTAGCATATACAATAAAGTCTATTGTCGCCTGTGCTGCCTGCTAAAGGGCTCACAAAGCTTACGTGACCGAAATCACGGAGACGTTGCGTCACCAGACGTAGAGATTTAGCAGGGTTTTTGGTAATCAATACGTTAGACGTACTATTATATTTAATTGCATTTTCGTGCTATAGGACAGTGATTAACTTTATAGGTAACTAAAGTACCAATTTGTAAAAGAAGTCTAGCTAAACTAAATTATTTTTAATATTAAGTTTCAATTTATTTTTGGAAAAAAGTTGTTATCGATTCTATAATTGTTAAAAATACATTAAATGCGTGTCCTAGTTTTATCCAGCTGTTTTTAAAAGGCCCAGAAACATTTTTTGTACAGGTGGAACATAACCCTGTGAATGCTGAGCCAATCTTCTTGATACAACAGGAACAAGACGCTTAAAGATCAGACGTAGTACCTTTAGTATCTTTTGAGTTACTAAAACTAGTGTAGTGTGCAAGTGCGAACATAGTGTCAAAACAGTATAGAACACTAAGACTGTTGATGAACATTACCTTAGTTTAATCTATTCTGTATTGTAGAAATGAAGTCAATGTAATATTACTTATTAGCCATAATTATTGTATAGGCTAGGGAACGTTCAAGTATTACGTAACGTATTTTTTTCCTTTTGTAAAACGTTACGATGCGGGGCGGGGCTTAAATTACGCGTTATTGTTAATATTTTTTTCTACTTACGCCACATAATAGTAACTAAAGAGTCACGAGGTGATCACGAAACGTTTTACTATACTTGGGTACTGAATAACGTTACGGCGAGTTACATGGGGGGGTGTGTGTCAATAATCTCCAAAAATTGCGTTACGTAATACTTGAACGCTCCCCTACATTGTAATTCATGCAACGCACTTTTGTGAAGTTAATTTAAAAAAAAAGCCCAGAAATAGCTTTGTGAAAGAGAAATGTGACGTCAATAGACAATATTAACCAGTACGAACTAGTAACGCTCTATTCGTTTTTACGTAGATATCGAACTCAAATCCGCTTCACGTGTTCTAATCCAATGCAGTATCTATTAAACAGAATGTGTGGAAGCTTAAGCGATAAGATAATACACTTATTAGATACAGAAATAAGTGCAAAGACGTTTTAGTATGGTGCAATTCTGTTTACT
This sequence comes from Pieris melete, assembly GCA_963693345.1. Lineage (NCBI taxonomy): Eukaryota > Metazoa > Arthropoda > Insecta > Lepidoptera > Pieridae > Pieris > Pieris melete. Next base: position 431,679 of record CAVNZK010000114.1, read on the forward strand.
ACTTCGACTCCTTTGTCCTTCGTTAAACAAATATCTTAGGTACAAACGCATAAAGTGTCTCTGTAATACCGCGGTTAATACTGCGTTTTTCTTACGTTGTTTGGATAATGCAAATTAATTAAAGTACAGTAATTTTGATGTTTTGATCGGTTTTTAAACTGTATTTTCTATCTGAAAATGAATTTTAAAAACTATGTTAATCTAGTAAATTTTAGAGTTTGTATGAGTAATAGAAGAACGAATGAAAACACATAATTGAATATCTCTTACCGCTTAGGAATTGCGGAACCGGAAGGATTTATATTATCCATAGACATCACTCAAGTCGCAACGCAATAAATTATACACTCGCACAACTAATAGAATACTATAAATGCTATATCTATTTTATCTTTGATATATAAAATCTTTTTTAATGTAATAGGAGGCAAACGGGCAGGAGGCTCTGATATTAAGTGATACCACCCATGGACACTTACATTGCCAGAAGACTCGCAAGTGCGTTGTCTATGGAATTAACGTGTTTAATAGATAATTATCAGATTATTATTATACAAATATAATCTGTTTATTAGAGACTTAATAGAGGTTATAAGAAATCTCTGTAAGAACACTACAAATAACGTTGCAAAGTTAAATGAAACCACTCCAAGGACATAGCTTTTTGCATAGATTTGCAATAAGATTATATCGCTTAAGTGGCTTATCAAATTAAGGAGAATAACACACGCACACAAATATTGACGCACCACTACGTTTGAGATGTGTACTACTCTTTGATTTTCTTATTTGGTGATTACGTCAACAGTAATTTTTACTTTTTCAGTAATTTTTACTTTTTTACACATATTACCCACATATTGTCTATGCTTGAGAACGAAATACATTTTTTTGATTCCAACCAATAATTATTATGTTTATGTACTATTATTTTTGAGAGCTTTGCTTACTTTTGCTGACAAGAGGTGGAGTTTAAATTGCAGTAAATCTGCTAACGTAATACGTTTGAAAGACCCATAATGCATCATAATAAAGAATAAACACATTTTTCGTATTATATTAAGTATATTTTTTTGTACCCATAAACCTCAGATTGAGCAACTCGCTATCTGTCAATTTTGACATCCATGCTCGTCATACAAGTGTTAGTAATTAGCATTGTTGAAATATCTTTCGTCATAGATTGCTTGGTATGTTACGATTACAACTCAGTACACTAAATATGGAGAACATTTTTGTGTAGGCCTTGAATTTGGTACGTACAAGCTGTCTAGAAGTTTGTGCTCGCAGTAGGCTTTTCTTTGTATACAAATCATTGGAGGTCGTACTCTGGTGTTGTCATAGTACAAAACATTTTTATTGAACATATTATCCATACAGAGTTAATCCATACATTAAATTTGTATATTTGTATTTTATACGCTATATATTATAGGTGGCGCTGTTGTGCTATGTATTTATTAAATTTCACCATATATAATGCTTTATCTAGTATATGTTACAAGTTATCTAGATTAAATTTAAAAAAAAAATACACTTTTTGATCATTGATTTAACTATAGTAACCTTTGCTTAACAATGCGGATAAGGTATCAGATAGGCACTTAACCATGCTTTTTTTAAAATTATTTATGCTATAAATACACAATGAGAACGACCAGTTTTTTCAATTCGTTCGTTTGATTCCGAAACTTCGCCCGCGTGGATTAGTGTATTTTAGCAACGTCAAAATAATCGTTATATATTTAATACTAAACCTTCCGGAAGGAAAATGGTGAAAACCGTGCAAAAACTAGCTGACAGAAATCCACGGCCACATTTTATTATAGGAACTGTCTGATTTAATAATTCTTTTCAATATTAGTGTTTGCACTACACAAACTAAAACTAAATATTATTCTCAATTTCTTATCAATTAAGGAAAATTTTGAACACATCTATCAAACTTCGTGACAATGCAGATATAGTTTGCGTAGTGTAACGAAAAACAACCTCTTGAATGAAATGACGCATTTGCGATAGGGAGAAAATAAGTTTGATGTCACCTTTTAAAGTGTCTTCGCAGCCTTTCGAGAAATTATTTGTTTCATTTTGAAACCTTTTTTAAAAACATGACTTTTTAAATAATTATCATAAACAGATATCGTTTCTTATCGATTCTTATCAACTCGGAATTTTCGAGGGTGTTTTAGCAATCGTGATACTTCCATATTAAGTAGACGGATACTGTCCGGCTCGAAGGACCAAAATGTAGGGTTTCTGGGTCTACGTGATGATTTAAATAATGTAACAACATTCAGTACACTCTTTGTTATCACTCCCGAATAACAGAAGTAAAAAAATTATGCCAAATGAATGCCTACGTCTGGCGATACTTTCGCGGCTAACTCCGACGATTTAGGAAATCGCCACGCATAGAAAAGTAGGAAATGGTCAGTGAAAAACGACAAAATGTACAGCCTTGGCTACCTAGCTGATTATTAGAATTTATTGGAATTTTGCCATATTAACGCCATCCAAAGCCGCAAATATTTGCAATATTCCGCTACAATCAATACCATTTTAATAAAGGCACTGATTTGTCTCTGTTTCATAATGCATAAATAATTGGAACACAAACAGTAATCGTTATCACAGACCTAATTATTATAACACGTGTACTAAATTAAGTTAAGACGTTATCTTGACAAATGTTTTTAAATTAATATTTTTCCTGTAATGTTCTTAACTAAAAATACGTAAAATATATTACACCGACAGTCCAATTTTATTCTATATCTATCAGTAAAAGTTTATCTGATTTACACGGTCTTTTAAATGATTTATTTGCTTTATTAGCCTTAACCTTATCCGGGTCATGAAGGTAGTTTTTATTTAAGTTTTGAAGTAAATTAAGGAGTATATCTTGGTTTTTAATGAGTCTATAGTTAATACAATTTTCTTGATTTTTATTTGAACATTGTTTGTAGGATGTCTGAATTCGGCGAAAATCATAATAGATAGATGGGTTTATTTATTGAGTGTTTAGTATTATTACTAAATAAGTTTTCTAATACGTTTGTAAAGTTGTGGGGACAACTAATTGTCGATTTGTGTTTATAAGTAAACTGTAGCTTTTTTGAATTTAATACGAACCCAACATGCATCTGAAAGTTTGTTTCTGGGTCAACTAAATCGGCAAAAATTGCAACTAAAGTAAAATACTGCAAAGTGAGCATACTTTGTGGCCTCGAGACATAAATGCCAGTAAATGTTATACACGTTAGTACGTTTTATATAGCAATAAAAATCACTGAAAACTCTCGTGACATTTTCATGATATACAGAAAAGCAAGAACTAGTTTAAATTGTTTTAATATTGGATTGTTAAATGTTTTAAATAACACCTGTAACCAAAACAAATGAAGGTTTCACTATATTAATTTTTCTAATATATGACACGCCGCGCCTCCGTGTAAATGCACTTAATATACTCTCATATCAACGCATATAATAATGGGTTGATAGAGACGTTGTCAGTACTAAATAGTACATAATTGTCTGATATGGCTGGGTTCCTACTAAAATTGTATCCAAATGTATAGTGTAGTGTAATACAATGTATAATATATTGCATGTAAAAGTCATAAAAATAAATATTTATTACTTATCGAAGTTGGAAACTAAATGCTTTTATTTATTTTATAATCTGTGGTACTGTTTTTTATTACGACTATTTAGACACACACATCAACAAGACAATTATTGAGGCAAAAACTTAACGAATTTAAAACAACTTTATATTTATAATACATGAATTCTTGTCAAAAAATATAAATAGTTCACTCCACACTAGCCTTACATTCTCCAAACCGCAACGAGTGACTCATAGAAGTATGCGTCGAACGAGTTATCTTGCATTACCTAAAGCCGGGTCCAGACGAGTGTAACGTGTAATGTAATCCACCGTGTAATGTAACACGAATTCTACGTGTGGACGGCACTACGAGCATTACATGTAACGCTCGCGCAGCGCTCGGGGTTGATCCATCGGCTGTCGGTTTTTCGCGCGAACACAAAGACGCTCGCAGTGCTCGTATGTACGTTCATGATGTGGAGTGACAAACAATCGCTTGAACTTATTAGTTTGTATCAAGAAAAACCTGTTATCTGGGACCCAAAAAACCCGCAATACTATAAAAAAAATCTGAAACACGATGCTTGGAGTGATATTGCTCATTCATTGGAAAGAGATGTAGAAGAATGCAAAAACAATATGATTAGTTTGCTTGCTTCACATCGAAGAGAAAAAGGAAAAGTACATGAAAATAAAAGCCGCACCAGCTATCACGACCTTCCTATTCGGCATGTTCGTAGCAACTGAGTGGAAACAGCTTTTGAAATATTTTCGCGTTCACAATTCGCTTTGAGTTCGTGTGCCGTCCACACTGTTGATGCTAAATTACACGTAATCTTACATTACACGTTACACTCGTCTGGACCCGGCTTTAAATACGTACGAACTACGGCAAATAAAAGTTTACTTACGTAGGCGCACAGCTGTATAATAAATTACCCACAAATTTAAAAAATATTACTTCTTTCAATTCATTCAAATTGAAGCTAAGTGAATATGTTAGACGGAATTACTTTTAAATTCATTTATAATAACTTTTAATTTATATTTCATTGGTTACTTTTAAGTTTATTTACAGTGTTAGTTTATCATTATAGATATAGCAGAAAACATAGGAAATATAATAGGTTAGGCCAACCAAAATTCATTTTTGATCAATTATTAATCGTTTAGTTAAAACAATGCTTAAGGCAAAAAACCAGGAAGCGATATATTCTCATATTAACGATAAGTACAGTCACGCACAAAAATATTTTTAGTATACGATAATGATATTACTGACAAAGTCACGTTCAATTAAATTTACGATTTGTCAATGCACGATTCCAATTATTTTCGACATCAATTGTTTGCGATTGCGATTTACTAAACTCGAAGCAAACCTTCCAGAAAATTAAAGAACTTAAAAACCTCGAACCCCGAGTTCAAAAGAGTCCTATATACGTTCAAACCCCGACGTGCTTCTTTCTCGGTACGCAATTAACGAACGTACGAAGTAGGTACTTCGTGAAGAAACCGGAATGTCTTGGACTTTTAATAATTGTATAATTATTAATTAAGAGATAAAACAGGGTTTGCTGACGTTACATATAAAACAAAACAACTAAAATGGAAATGGGCTGGACAGACATAGAGTCAGTTAAATGGAGCAAAATTGTAACACTATGGCAAGAGGCCATAAAAGAAGCAGAGGTAGGCAATTTAAAAGGTGGGCCGATGAAATCATGGAAATGGCGGAAAATACTAAAACCTAGACGAGATTTGTATACATTAGATTGTACAGTAGATTATATACGTACATAAAGATATGATATGACTTATATTATATTACTGTTATCTATTCCGTAGATTTGTGTGCATTATGACGCGTTACTTTTATGATAAACACTTTCTTGCGCAACGTTACGTTGATATATCGACTATTTTCATACACCGAAGGCTCTAGAGGTCAGCTATACTTCCGTTAAAGCATTACCGGTTTCTAGAAATATCGGAAAAAATCCTAGGAAAAAGTCAACGACGTAGTAAACATTTTCTCATCATTGTAAATAAAAATATCGTTTAACATATAGTTATGCATTAAATGCGTTTAATTTTTTAGTCATATACGGCGGAATAGCCTTGTGAATGCTGAGGCAATCCAACTTCTAGACACAACATAATAATAAGACGCCTAAAGAGAACTAAACCTTTTGAGTTAATAAACCTAGTGAATATAAGTACAAGTGCGGTATCTCGGACACACGAACATAGTGTCAAAACATTATAGAACACTAAGACTGTTATTGAACATTATTAGTTTAAGCAATTCACTAATATTGTGAAAATTAAGTCAACATAGGTAATATTACTTATTTTATGGCCTCTTTTCGGACATGACAGTAGTTCGTAGATTGTTGTTTTGTTCCACTGTCGCGTGTACGTTTGCCAGGGAAAGGCCTCCTCCAATCTTCTCCATTCTGGCCTTTCTATGGCCACTCTACCCCAAGTTGTTCCCGCGACTTGTATACTGTCGTCGTCCCACGTATACCTCTCTTTCTCTTTCCAATAATCACACAATGGTACCCAAGAGATGGAAAGAGAAAGAGAATATTACTTATTAGCCATAATTATTGTATAGCCTAGATTGTAATTCATGCAGTCGCGAATTTTGTGAACTTTATTGTAGGAAAAAAAATTCACTAATTTTCATTGACACCATTAACCAACTTGCTAAAAGCAAGTGTCGAGTTAGTTATAACTTTAAATTCAAAATATTTGTATACGTATATGTGTATTAATAGCTTTTTTCCTGAAATATGATTCTTTTAAACGTGTGTACTATTCATGGTTTCTAGAAATATTGAAAAAAAAAAAACCTTTGACGACTTTTGGCAGCTCGATTCGATTACTTCAAATGTCACCCGTATCCTCCGAATAAGTCAATAGTCAAAATACATAAGTCATTAAAAATTCATAATGTCAGAATTTTAATTTTGGATTGGATTTCAAGAGCCGATAAAGTATTGGTAACGTGAAATTATAAAATTTATTTTCTTGTCAGGCAACCAAGCTGTGAAGTGAACTGTCGTATTAATCAATAAAAAAATGATCGTAATATTGTGACAATTAAAAGCGTTTTAATTAAGTATGTTTTATTTATAAATAAAATACAATACGATATTTTAATAAAACTTATTCGGATTAATAACATTTAAAATTTGCAACAAATACAGCCTAATTAAAAGTTCAGAAATCCATAAATGACAAGAGTATGTTAATTATTATCAGTATTTTTTATTATCACCTACTTAACCTATTATCGTGAACTTTGGGTAATAAAATTATACAATATTATTAGCCTCAACTGAAAGTAAATTAAGGTAATTCTATTTATTTCTGGAGGCGTTTAAGCGTTATTTATATAACAGGGAACAAACGGGAAGGAGGCTCACCTGATGTTAAGCGATACCACCGCCCATAGACACTCACATGACCCAAGAATTGGTATGCCCTTTCTTGAAGGACCCTAAGTCGAATTGGTTCGGAAATACTTCAATAGGCAGCTGGTTCCACATAGTGGTGGTGCGCGGCAAACTGCCTTAAAAATCGAACAGACGTCGTGGTACTGGCGGAATTCCGTATTCTGCCTCGACATCCGATAATGAAACAGTTATTAGTATATCTTCTCTAAAAATCTCTCGTTTCGGTCTTATTTTATACCTGATTCAGGCATGTTTATCGATTATACGTCACCAATATCCTATCAAATAAAACTTTATCTTTTAATTAACTCAAATAAATAAAATATTAAAATATAATAAAAGGTTATATGTATTTTTAAATATTCGAGTAAGCATCATTTGTTGTTATGTATACAAAATTGCAGACAAACTGAACAGTTCGCAACGCAGTTTGTAACATGACGTAGAGTGAGGTCTCATTCAAAGCTTAAGACGTATTACACTACATAAAGCCTTCGTCTGTCTCTTTTCATCAGAGCGTAATCCCACCATGCCAGAAAGAAAGGACTTTACTATGAAGGGATAAAGATCATATAGAAGGGTATATCACAACGTTTCTATTTCTGGACCAAACCTATACAACTTTCACTGTGCAAGCTGTCTGCTATTCCCCTCTACGATACTAATGTCATTGAAAAAAACATCAATAGTGGTCACGTAACTTGTAAGATTAATTATAAGTTACGGTTTTTGTGCCGGTGCGCCCGGCGCCGGAATGCGGGGCCGCGGGGGGCGGCTGCGGGGAGGGTAACTGCGGAGGTCACCTAGTGCATTGCAGTGGTGCGAATATGTATCGATGAATATGAGCAATCGTTTCGCAATATAGTTGTGATTTTAGGTTCGATAGCCTCAAAAAAGTGTGAACTATGTTGTAGTATGTACGAGCCAAGGCTGTACATTTTGCTCACTCAGACTGAGTTCTCAGTTTTATAAGCGTGGCGATTATCTAAATCGTCGGAGTTCGCCCCGAGAGTATAACCAGACGTAGGCACTCTCTTCAACAGTTACATTGCATTCATTAGTTTCATAGCAATTAACATTTAATTATTTCGAATATTTTATATTGTTGTACGCGAGTTGTTAATTAGGTATAGGGTAAAAATAAAATCCTCTATTATTTAAAGCACCCCGATGACCCCGGAACCCTACATAGTAGCTGCTAATTAAAGACTAGAGTTTCACGCGATTTAATAAGGAGTAAATGTAAAATTTGAAGCCTTTCATTTTTTTTTGACGTTCATCAGTGTACATTGTGTTACCTATATGAATAAATGATTTTGAATTTTGTTTGTTTCAGAAATAAATGTAAATCAAATGCAAAGTTTAAAAATTGAATTTGTTGAACAAGTAAAATGCAATCACATCGATTCTGCAATGACGCACTAATACAAGTTTTATCGACATTTAACGTTCATCGACCTGTGAGCAGCCCTAACGAGGCCGCAGCTCGCCGGAGGGGCTCCCTTGCCCTCCACGGCGCCTCTCTCTCCCCTCTGTCGTATATAACGTATCGCGGCACGCGCGCCGCGTCTTTCGTTACAACGCAGCCGTATTGTTCTGTTCTCGTGTGTTTACGATACCACGCGGATCGAATTGTGAAAGTGTCGTATACATTTCTCATAAGTGAGAGTAAACTGAGCGCGGCCAGACTACTAAGTCTAAACAGCGGTGTGAAATCTTCTCGCATTCCTAAGAGTGGGTTCAATGGAAGCCAGGTTCGTAACCTGCCGGAGTTTCCAGCAAATCAAGCCGCCCGAAAAGAGTTTAGCCCCGCCGCCCACCGTCAAGGGGCTGCTATCTCGTTTCGGGAGTCAGGCTCAAGCGTTATTTGCACCGAAGAAACAGAAGTTTGGTTCGTCCGTTGCTATCCATAAGCTAAGGGAAACGAAGTGGTTCAAACATGAAGAGCAGAATATATTGTGTGCGGTTCTCGAGTCGGGATTCGTGTTGGAAGTACGAGCGGAAGACCCTCTGCCGCCAGATTCTGTGGTCTCCGCTGACTACCATATGTACGCCATTGCCATGTGGAAGAAGGGTAAAGGTACGTGAGCCGCGAATACCTTGAATTATTAAGACAGATAACATCGTGACGTTATGGTACAAGTTGGCATCGTATCGTAGCGGTCGCGCGCCGATAACGCAGTCCTCGGACGTTTGTAAATAATTGTAGTACGCGTCAATGTGATCGCCCACTAATGAGATCAAGGCATGAATTGTGTATTTATATCCGGTGATACCAGTTTGTATGGGGTTTTACTTTAGAAAACCGTGGTAACTTAACTCGTTTATTCATAACTTGTTTTGTACTGCATTTAATTAGCATAATCGCAATCGGCCTTGTCGTGTCGTGTCATTTTAAATTTCGAAGTTAATAGTGTAATATTTTTGTTAATAGAAAAAACAAAGAACCCGGAACAGATAGAGGTGTACACCGTCCAACAGAAGGGCGTAAGGAAACGTATTATCAAGACTACTTTGAGTAACTTCTGGAAGAAGGACTCCGTGATAAGAATCAACAATGTTGATGACAAACAGGAGACCCCCAACAGTGAGAAGGACATAAGAGCCAAGGTAATTACCCCGCGGTCGTTTCCAATTCTTCCACCCCCCCTTACCAATAATCCGATCAATCGGTCATTTGCCATTAAGGAAATAGAGACATTAAATCACGATTATGTGTTTAGAAATCGCGTTGATTGACAACTTAACTACGTAGATAAAATTACTACAAATTACATAATGTAGCGATTATACGCGAAAACAAACACTAAAGACAATAGATACGTGTACGGCTTTAGTTTTGCGACCTCGATATAAATGCAAATCGTGTCCCAATTTCACAACAGATGCTCGACAAATTTCGCGTTTATTAGCTCTTTACATTGTATTAGTCCCTATTCGAATTGTCAACCGTTCAAAGGTTCCTCTTACTTCGAGATTCTTCCTGTCTAGGACAGACGTCAGAATTGGAAACCCTCTCTTTTCAGATAGCCTCAACGGGCTTTCTATTTGGAAAACAGTGGACAAGCTACTAAGGAGGTTCTACTGATTGCAGCTTGACATGGCTACCAAGTCCAGGTTCGAGAGGAATTGGCATAACACACTGCACTTCGTCCACTGGTGCCGATATGGTGAAACGCCGCAAGAAGCTCGAATGCGACAGGTAAATACAAATTTCATGCGGTACTGTTTCAGTTTACGCGCCAATAATGTGTATAATTGAAACATTCGTCATATTCTATTTCGCTTTCTGTATTGTTCGAGAACTTTTTAATTTAAATTGCATGAATATCGTTCATATAAGCTGTCGTTACAATTTTTATATACCACGGTCAATTAATCATACCTACAACAACTCACCACGACATAAGAAAAACCTTATCTGTATCAAATCAATGAATTTATTCGCTTCAAATTAGGAGGAAAGTAATTAATTATTTTACGAATATCATTGTTGCTAATATACATGAGTTTTGTTTAAAGACTGATTAGGTATTTAGCAATTTGTAAAGACAGTTTCAAAGGTCATTTCATAGTCATCCATTTATTTGCTTACTGAAGCTTGTTTCTTAGACTTCTTTTCATCGGTAACATTGAAGACTGGCGCATCGGCGATCGTGCATGGGACTTTGGGGATAATTTAAAGATCGCCACAAAGTAGTAATTCTGTTACAGATCAGCTTAACCACGTCGAAAACACCTATGATTATCATATTTTGATGGTAATCGTTGAGGCGCTTTGGACAAACAGCTGGCGACATTTTATCGGTGAGGGATTTTCTTATCAAAATTCAATTTACCGGAATTCAATGTGCCCATATTATGTTCTATCTTGTGTGTTGCAATTTCTTCTTAAATCATTTTAGCAGTGTGTGTTTATTATAGTTAAAAATTGTCGGTAAGAATAGTTTACGCTACTTAGACTGCATAGGAGTATCGTTTAGAGACTGTTATACGTAATCAAAAGACGCAATTGGAGGACGTTTTTGTCAATTTCAGTTCAGAATGTCTTTGAGTATGTGACTGAAAAATTCTTTTTGTATGATTTTTGGCCTTGACTTTTTTGTATAGATAATTCAGTGAAAATTTTATATAATTTTAAACATATTGTTATACGCATGTTCCTATATTTTACTGAGCATTTCAGCTTTTCTATCTTAAGGTGACTCAAACGTTTTCACATTCAGACAATTATAGAATAACACGTTTACGCTCGGGCAGTTTACAAATATAGAAAAATGTTTCCGTATACAGAAGTAGTTTTAGTTTGTGGCTATATTTAGACAAGCTTAAGAAAATAGCTGTTACCATCTATAGGATGTCTAAAGCGTAATAAGTTTTTTAATTAAACCAGCAGTTTTTGGCATTATCTAATATATAAAATTCTGGTGTCACAATGTTCGTTGTTCCCGAACCGAAACGGCTCGATCGATTCTTATGAAATTATTTATGCATATTCAGTAAGTCTGAGAATCGGACAACATTTATTTTTCATCCCCCTAAATGTAAAGTGTGGTCCCACCCCTAATTTTTTTTAAGACCAAACTTTTTGTTTTATATTTTGTTATGATACAGCATACAAAAATACATACTACCCTTAATTGTCACCTCTCTACGATCAACCCCTATTTTTATTATAGTAGATAGTTATTGAACTAAAAAAATGTTTTCTAGAAATAATATACATGGCAAAACAATGTTTGCCGGGTCAGCTAGTTTATTATAAATAAAAGCCGTTTTATTACTTGTTTGAGGATTTGAGGCTTATATTTACTAAAATCCATCTAAAATGTACAATTGCAAGAATTATATATAAACTATATACAGTCAGGAATGTACGCAGATAACATAATACAAAAATTATATGAAAAATGTATACACAGTACACACTTATACTAAAACTACTTAAAAATTTATTACCCTAGATTAGAACTGATAACCGATTATATATATAAAGTTCAACTAGCAACACTGATATGAAATGTCATTAAAGTGTTCAACCGTGACATCAACGACAAAAGTCAATTAATTCAAATAATTTAGGTTAATTGGGTGAGTTGGTGATTCAAAGCTGACAAGTGCTTAGTTAATATCGCTTCAATCGTTTTAAATGGCGCTTATATTATACATAACACAATCAAATGTAAAATTGTTTAATATGTATCTCGGTGTACGACTCTACAACTCACGGGTCTATCGGAAGGCAGTGCGAGGTCTTTTGAAAGGGTTATATGGGGACCAGAACAAAGATACTTCGTAACATAATAGTAGATTGAAAATAATCTTGAGGCGAGAATTTTGTTTTTGAATCCACAGATAACTATTGAAGTGGAGTGGAGCACCAGCATTATGTTTTATAGTATTTGTAGTCTGTGGTATCTAAGTACCACCACACATTAAAAATTGATTTAAATATATAATTTTACCCTTTCTCTTGTTACAGATTAGCGAGTCACTGAAATGGGGTAACATCGGAATGAATATGGGCGTGATGCTAGTCAGCCAGAACAACGCGCGTCCAAAAGCAAAGTCTGTCTGATCATCACAGGCCGGCAACGCCGGCACTTGTTACGCTTGCTTCTGGCAACCCTCGGCCGGGGAAATAGACTTTGTTTAAATTTCACGTTCTATATTCAAACATGACAATTGACGGTTCGAGGGTTGCAACATAAGTACAACTTTTACCGGAATCTCTCGCGTAATGTTGCTTGAATGAAGTCCAAATGTGGATGTATCAGTTTATTCAGATCTAAATTTAAGTTGTATTATTTTGCTCAAGTATTGTTATAACAACATGGGTTTTCACCCAATTTTAACAGCTAAACATTCCTGAAATTAGTCGTGTCCACGGCACATTAGGCATGTAAACTTAACGATTATGATATTGTAGATTATCTAAGACACTTGAAATGTTAGTAGGATTTAAATTATATTATCATGTTAAAGACTGTGGTTTATCTGTGAAAATGATTATATCCGAACTGAAAGAAGCGGCTTACAGCTTAAAATTTTTTCAATACATGAAGTCGCTTATTGTCTAGTATTCGGTAAGAGTATTGTTAAGTATTTCTACGTAATATTGTATGAGAACGGCTGTTATCGAGTTTTGTACTCGATTGTTTGATGAGCTATTTATATTAAAGCATTTTATAAATAAAATAGTTAAACATAGTGTTTTATTTGATTAACCTTGTTTAACCTTATCTGTTAACATGTTTATTATGACTCATAGCAATTTGAACAGGTATGCAACAAAGGTCACGACGACATTGATATATAAAATTCTCGTGTAACAATGTTCGTTCCCATACTCCTCCGAAACGGCTCAACCGATTCTTATGTATTTTTTATGCATATTCAGTAAGTCTGAGAATCGGCTACTATCTTTCAAACTCCGAAGTAATAATCCACCCCAAATTTTTTTTTATGATAGAGCATACAAAATACATACAACCCTTAATTTTCATCTACCCTCTACGATCAACCCTTATTTGTTAGTTAAAAACTTATAACTTGAATTCTGAGGTTTATATAGAGAAAAATCACAGAAAAAGTTTAAGTTTTCATTCCGGAAATCCGAACAGTCTCTGGGATAGCATAGCAAAATGTTCCATACTAAAAAGGTATGCTAAGTAAAATCACATTAAGGAGAAACGAAATTCGCGGGGGCAGCTAGTTTTAGTATATGTTTAAATTGTATATAATGCTGCTGTGCCTCACGGTTTCACGTCTTAATTGGACCATATCAAGATCTTACATAGCTCATAGTCTAGTTCGATAAATTACCTATGTAACACAAATAGAACCAGTAATTCCTAATGTACAAACACAAACTCTTCAGAATTATTATATTCGAGTATGGGAGCGTTTAAGTATTACGTCACGCAATTTTTTGAGATTATTGGAACCCCCAGTGTAACGCGCCGTAACGTTTTTCTGTACCCAAGTATTGTAAAACGTTTCGTGACGACCTACTACCTTCTACCGACTCTTTATACCTACCTTAAAGTTACCATTATGTGGTGTAAAGTTCTGGAAAGTCGAAAATGATATTAACAATAACGCGTAATTCAATCCCCACCCCGCATCGGACAAAAGGACCCCCCCCCTCCAAAATTCGTTACGTAATACTCGAACGCTCCCTATTGATAAAATCCACTAGAGACATAACGATTAAATGTCCGGTTCAATCTATCTGAGTCACAAATACCTCACGTCTTATCCAAAAGTATTCGTAAAGTTGTCACGTGTACATATTTACAAGGTGACACGAGAGCGATAAGGACAAAACAAAAAATCTTGAAAGCAAGATAAGGATAAAGTATATAAAAGCATTAATCATTTCAGGAACCAGAAATGCAAGTCCAATTTATCTAATCAATGCCATCTAGTGGCAAAATACATATGTACTGCAATGGTGGGTTTTTGCGCATTTGGCTCTAGATGGCGCTATTACGCATCACGGATTATTTCAAAAAACTATTTTTTTTAAATGTTTCATTGTTTCCAAAATTTATATACCTACTGTTTTATTTTTTTTAAAGCAATATATCTATATTGAATTCAATTTTCATGTATTTAGTATGTTAAATATAGAAATTATGGTTTACATTATAAGTGCTGACAAGATATCATTTGATAGAAATTAGAGTAACATTCAGAAACTATGTCTTGACTCCCGTAACTCAAAAATGTATTAGCATTTGACATTTGGGAGTTCTCAGAATCCTACCCATCAGTCATCATCAATCAGTGATTGGAGGTTTGGGTAGGAACATATAAAAATTAATTGTAGTAACGACACATTTTGTATGAAAAATTCAAGCATTCTTAAATACTTAGAACTAAAAGAATTATCGTTCGAATAGGATATTATTTCGTGCTGTCAAAAACTAAAGTGATTGTATTGGAGTATACAAATACTTGACGAATATCGTAAAGATTATATGGACTGCTTCTAAGCTGCTCCTAAGCGTAGTAAGACTTCTTGTCGACGCAAATTACGCAAGAAAAAATAAGACGAGAAATCACGTCGTGTATTAAGAATGTAAATTCGAATAAATTTTATACAAAAAACTGCTTTCATACATCATTTGGATGGCGTAATAGTTGCAAACCCATACAAACAAACAAAAATTGCGATTAAAAGCGGCGGAGAACTCATATAACCACTGGCAAAATGGAACAGTTATATTCAAATATGTAAATATATTTAGGCTGTTAGAAAAATATTATCTATCACTCACCTCCCGAAGTAATCCAAACAGCATATCAGTGGACAGCGACCTCTCGTGGGCCTCGTCCATAATGACCGCACAGTAGTTGTCCAAATCCGGTTCCCGTAAACCCTCGCGGAGTAAAATACCATCTGTCATATACTTTATGACCGTGTTGGGAGATGTACAGTCTTCGAAACGTATGGCGTAGCCTACTTCCTCACCTAATGAAGGTTTTATGAGTTAATTAATGTAGGAAATACATATATTAGGGCCTTACATATGAAATTAGCGTTTGGATGTACTGGCCACTTTGACAATATTTCAAGATAATCAATAGCCAAATCGGTCCAGCCATTTACGAGCTTATCAACACAAAATTATCGTTTCACCGGGATCGGATCAGATCGCATCAGTATGATCTAAGAAGTAGCTAGAAGTGTCAAGTGTGTAGATTATTGGGATTTTTCTGCTAAAATACGAAATTTTTCTTATTCTATTCCTAAATTCTATTTCTAAAATTAATTTTTAAATTTTACAATTTCAATACGAGTCTAAACATCTGAGTCTATATATACATTTTATTGTTAGTTTAATGTATCCATTTTAAAATTGGTTTAACGGCGAGTGGTATTTACGTTCCTTTTCATCACAAACAGTAAAAAACACACAAGTAAATAGAACATTTTTTTTTTAAAGGTTTACTAAACCTTGAATTAGTAGGCAGTGATGCCAACTAAAGAATAAAATAAAGTAATTAAAGCTAATTCGTATATTGTTCGTGATATTGAATTATTTGTTATTTTTGTATTAGGTCACTTGAGTAAGTAAATATTTAGATTTACCTTTTAAAATACGTAGCATTATTTTGATTGCCCTCAAATAAGTCAAATTTGTCCCTTTTTCGGTGGAGAACTTTTTTAGTAGCAACACTTATGCAATGTCAGAATTCTACGGAATTTAAAATGTAGTATAAGTAGGAATTGTCTAGAAATGATTAGTTTGACATACATTTATACACTTGGAAAGCTAAATAGGACATCCACAAATTTTATAAAATTATAATACAATCATAAGTTTCTTTGAAAGATAAAAATACATATCGATCTTACCCAGCCTCGTGCCCATTTCATCGGCGACCCTTTTCGCGACCGACATAGCGGCCACACGACGCGGCTGCGTACAACCGATCATGCCAAGCTTACTGAACCCTTCCTCGTGAAGGTATTGGGTTAACTGTGTCGTTTTACCACTTCCCGTCTCACCTGGAATTTACGAATAGCTCATTAAAGCTCTATATAGTCTGTACTTTGGCGTTGAAGACGTTAGATGGAGACAATGTATTGCAGAGATATTAATAATAACTCGTAATGTATGACCGATCAAAACCAAATTACTTTTTATAAATCATAATCTATATAATAAAAAAATAAAAAAAAAATAAAAAATGAGTGAAAAGTCAAAAAACAAAACTTTTTTAAATTCCCATACAAAATATTCGTAATAATATTTAAAGGCAATTTGAACTTTAATATCATATCATAAAGTTCAAGTGTTAGTGGAGGGGTTCCGGGAAGGTAAATTTTTATTTTTTGACATAATGTATTTGTTGTATTATCGACTTTCTTTTTTTTATCTTACTAGCTAGACCGGTGTCCCGAATAGCAGAATAAGTATTAAAACAAAATAAAGAATCGACTGTTAGGCGGTACGATGTTCGCCAGGCCAGCTAGTAGTTAATAATTATTGTTGATCTTAGTAGGAAATTAAAAAGGATTTTTATTTAGTTGCAATGTAGTATGAAAAAGTCATCTTCCCAAAGATGTCGCCAACTAAAATTTAGGCTAATTATACAATAACTAAAAATATATGAATTTTTATACTGAAGTTTAGTTTTAAAATTCTTACCAAACATAATATAAGTAAAAAATAACTCACCAACAATAATAATTACATTATTCTCTCTTATGACCTGCATCAATTCCTCTCTAACAGCAAAGACAGGCAAGAACCGCCTCTGCTCTGATATCGTTTTCTTTCTCACAAAATCTGACTTCGACTCCGGTTGTTGACCCTCTGAAAACATATACATAACAATAATTTATTTAGTTTATTTTCAAATAGACATTATCACAACCGACAAAGTAGTGTAATAATACTCAAGTTTAGTGTTAATCATACCATAAAGTATTATGTAATTATAGTTATTTAAATTAATCTTTATATATATATGTAATTCTACTGTAGTTGTGTATGACACTGAATTCCTCTTAAATGGCTGGACCGATTTGAATGAATATTTTTGTATGAGTTTGGGTGGCGCCCTGGATGATTTAAATTCACAAATCAGTCCGCCAAGTGGCGCTGCAGTCGGTAACTTATTTATCTATACAGAAAATAAACAGCTGCTATATATAGAAATCTTCTATGTATATGTTCGTAATTAAACTCCTTAACGCCTGGACAGATTTTGATGAATTTTTTTTGTGTGTTCAAGTGGAGTCGAGAATGATTCACATTATGTATTGGTAATTTAATTGTATGTAAGACGTGTGTACAGGACAGCGTCAGTCGGATCCGAAAAGTTGTAGTATCTATATTTAAAAAAAAATCGAGAAAGTATTGAATTAATTTGTTACCTTTGTCCAAATGTTCGGCGTATTTATAGGCCTCCTTCGTGGGCCCATCTTCAATTTCTTCTTGTTCCTTCTGAATACCCATTATGTTACCTGAAATGATATATAATACATTTGACCATATTCATAATATGAGAGTATTGACCAGTTGTGTATTTACAAGCCGCTAAAAATGGAGAACAAACTACAAATTGAAATACATCTTCAATCGTTAATCGAACCTTGTGCCTTTAAGTAATGCAATAATAATACTTTAATATCTATCTATAGCAGTGTTTGCAAACGTGAGGCCCACGCCCCACAGGGGGGCAATCGAAATCAGCTGGATATAACACAACGTGGAGACTTGAGACTGAAGCTAACCAAATTGGAACCTAATATAAAATCTCTGAGCAGCAAGCATCATGCGCAAGGATCTCACTAAATTAATATAGAAAAATCCTTATTAATATGATTTGTGTGTATTTATTATCTTTATTAAAAAATTGAATTCCAGTTTTTAATTTTGTTTGAAAAATGTACTTGTAATTTCTTCCTAAAACCTATCATTTGAATACCTTAAGTTAATAATTCAATTATTTAATACATAAATTATGTACGTTATATAAGGGGGCCTAAGAATTTTAGGTTGGATAAAGTGGGGCATGGCACAAAATAGGTTGGAAAACACTGATCGATAGTGTCATAAAATTTATAATTAAATTTTGCGTTCTTATATTATTTTCGAAAAATCCAGCTATATATTGCAAATATTTCTTTAGTTGACCACGGTGAAAACACTTAAACGTCAAGTTAAAGTGTTTAAAGTGTAAAAGCAGTTTTATTTAATTGTACTCTATATACCTATTTTAGTTCCTTCCAATTTCCAATGTTTCTTCTGAGCTTTTCGTCTTTCCTTTTGTTCTCTAAAGGCTTTTACTAAAGCAGAACCTTTCCTCGCGTTAATCGCCATATCAGATGTCGGATCTTTCACCTAAAATAGTATATAATTTAAAACTTGCCAACGCTTGGCACACTAATTAACTCAAAATATGAACTTAATAGGAAACTATTTTTTTAAACAAGAAAAACTAGTATATATAATTATAACTAGCTGACCCGGCTAACTTCGTTCCGCCTTAATAATAATATCGTTGTTACTTTAGTTAAACTTATTTTAGGATTCCATTAAGGTGATAACTTTTTTTGCAAATAGAGAAATGTTTTATTGCTTGCCATTGCAAAAGAAGAATGGCAGTTTTACACATTAGGCCTCTTCTCTCTATCGCCAATATTGCGATACTGCATGTTAAAGCACTTTCTGCTTTACAACATTTTTTGATGAGGTAACACATGTTTTCGATCAAGATCAAAGCCTGGTTATGCACCTCTTGAAGTGACACGAATTCGACGTAAAATGATGCGTAGTTTTGTCAACAAATGTCACCACATGCCGTGTGCATTCGTAAAATTAATTAATTTATTTATTGTTATTCGATAATTTATCCGATATTTTATTACTTATTCTGCTATTCGGAGTGGAGAAAAATCCATCAAAAAAGACATAACTAACATCGGTCCAGCCGATCTCGAGTTATAAGTGTAGTAACAAACACGACTTTCTTTTATATATATAGATGTAGCAGGCGCTCAGAGGCAAACATAACATTCATGGAGGAAAAAAATAAAAAAAAAGAATTTGTTTTTTTTAATATGTGAGAATTAAGTTTTAAATAAATAGAATTTATACATACAATTCATGTACTGGAAATGTAATTTTCTAATTCGAAATCAAGAATAATGAAAACTTACTAAAAACAGCTGGTAATAAACAAGCCTTGTATCAAATTTTATATTACTAAAATAAAATAAAATCTTACAGGTATAACAGGTTCCGGCTGCTTCGTAAACACAATACGACCATCCAGGAATGGAGGGACAATATTGTGTACCAATAAATGTACTCGGTCCACACTTTCCTGAAACATTCATTTCAATTTTAAATAAGTTAATTTAGTCATGAGTAACTAACTACATTAGACATATTATATCTTTGAGAGATCTCTAATTCGGTTCAAAGATACTTTATTTCTCAAAGAATTACATTCACTTAGCGAGAAAATTTAGAATAAGCTCGTTATGTACATCGTGTTATGAAATTATTTGAAAATAAACTATATAAAATAAATATACTAGTTTCTAACAATATGTACAATTTTTATTACAAAAGTGCAGGTAGGTAGGTGCACTCTCATACTATGTTCAAAAATAATATTTCTGTAATTTTATGCAAGTAAACTTTATGATTATTTTGATCAATAAAATAAGTAAAATATAGTATGACAAAAGTGGTTAGAAAATATTAAAAAAGCAAACCGAGATTAAGAACAAATTCTGGTAACAAACATATGTATTAAATAATATATAAATTATATAGAATGCAAGATTATCAAAAATACTTAAAAATTGTATTTCTTTGTTTCCTTTAGTATAGTTTCTATCTATGTGTAAATGGTTAACGTTGACAGACAATTTGCATGCCCGCGATAATGGTGTTTAGTTAATTAAAATTGTTAAATAAGTAAGAGAATGGTATGTTAGACTTTAATTCTTGTTTCTGTAATTTCGGTTAAGAATATGTTCTGTTCCGTACATGCATTAGTTTTAAGAAATAATTAATTTTACTATGGTTAAAAAATAAATCAGTGGCGCTACAGGTCTGGGCCTCAGATTTTTGTATCTATTTCAGGATCATTTGTAAATCTAATATGCAAGTAGTTTTCCTCACGATGTTTTCCTTCACCGTTCGAGCAAATGTTAAATGTGCATATAGAAGGAAAGTCGATTGGTTTTGCTGGGGATCGAACCTACGACCTCAGGGATGAGATTCGCACCATGTATCCACTAGGCCAACACGGCTCTTATACAAATACTATAATAATAACTTAGCAATCCAAGTCTAATTTAATAAAACTGTATTGTTTTAATTTCCGACTCCTTTTGATGTCCATACTAACCTCATCAAGATCATTATTAACATTAATGGAATGAACAACTCCACTTGTAAGCATTCTGTTCCTTTCCCACAGCTCGTTGTCCTTGTCTATTTGCTGCCTTGCAGCTGACACTTTTCGATTTCGGCGTTTCTCTATTTGTTCTTCCTTACGAGCTATATATTCAGCTGATGTTCCGGCAAACGGGTCAGATTCATCAGTCTCACCTAGGTACAGAAATGTGATGTTAGTGTTTTCTAATGTGGTCAGTACAATTAAAAATATTGGGGGAGCTCACGAACGTGTACTCTACCATCACGTTAGTTACAAGGCTATTCAACTTCTAGACACCATAGGCCTAGTAAGTAAATGAAAAATAAAAAACTTTAAAATTAATGAATTGTTGAGAAACGAAGTTAATAAAAAAATAAGTTTAAATGATAGGTTTGCAAACAAACCAACAATATCCTGATGGTTATAGGTAGTAAACCAGAATGTGCTGTTTGAGACACTGGGTTCATATACATGCCCATAAGCCTCTAAACAACGCAGGTTTGTTATGAATAAAATGTTTTAATAATTTTACTAACATAGTTATAAGTATTACTCTACTAATCAATATATGGACTTATAATGGCCTGAATTAATTTTTTTTTTAACTCTATAAAGTAGACAATAAAAAATGCAGTATATACAACGCAACATATTATACACAGTATATTTTACATACAAATAACACAGACTTACTGTTAATGTAAGTGATAAGAGAGAATCAATAGTTATTTGAGTTCTATATAATGTTTATGATTAAAAAAACATTTAATTAATATTTAAGTTTAAAAAAAAACACCATTTTTGAAAAAAGTTTGACAAAAAGCGTAGAAAGAAATAATAAAACACTAAATAATTAATATACATTTTACACTATATAAAAAATAATTAATATAGGTAATATGTTCACCTTCACCCATGTTGTACCAAGCACGGTCTAATTTCTTTTCAGCTTCCTGCCAATCGGGATCATCTACATCTTGCCCACGCCGTGAACTGACCCATCTGAAATTAAGGGAAATATTTATGAAAATCTTCATTAACATATTAAAATATTTTAATTATATTTTTTTTATTTTAAAGACACTATTGATATATTAAATGTGTGTTTACTTGCATGTTACTTTGCAAAAAGTATTACCAATTTTTATTAATAACTGATGCAAATATTTAATTATAAGCCACAAGTGAATAGAGAAATATCCGTTGTTTGTTTTGACAAATATACAATTGGTGGAAAAAAATAGTTTGTTCTCAATATTAATAACACCATTCGTTTGAAATAACTAAAAACATTTGAAGTGAGCAACTAGAAACATTTAAGAAATATACTAAATTTATATGTTCATTGATTTTAATTTGACAAAATATATTCTCAAAAGTAACTATTATTTTGCTTACTTATGAGGTGTAGGTCTAGGTGTATCATCATATGGTCTTCCTTTATAATCCCTGATAGGCTTTCTATCACTCCTAGTAGAGCGATCTGGAGTCTCCCTTGGTAAAGGAGTTGGATAATCCCAACTTGACTTCCTAACTGCCTTTGGGTCATCATCATCTTCATCCCAGGCTGTCTTATCAGTTGGTTTTAATGCTTTAATACTGAAAAGATAGAATTAAAATATTAGAATTACTATGAAATTAACAGACATGCACATTATGAAAATTTGTGCTGTGAATTATACTTTAAAACCCAATAAACTTCTCAAATACTCAAACATGTACCTTGGTGTGCGAGGCTCATCCTTAAACCTAGGTTCATAGTAACTTCTTCTCGAACTGTCTCTATCAGAATCTCTATCTCTTCTATCTCTATCCCTTCTATCAGACCCTCTATCTCGTCTCTGCCAGTCTCTGTCTCTTCTGTCATCATCATATCGTCTGTCCCTATCCCGACGATCATATCGACGGTAATGGCGATCTATATCTTCCTCCTTTGATCTAGTTTTTTTTTCCTCTTGTGTCGAATTGTGTACACCCTTTTCTCTAGATTCTTTAGTTTTTCTAAGTAAAAAATAGGAAAGTATTAAAATCGTAAGCAAAGCATTATATTTGTCTTTCGATTACAAATATAAATTAAAACATAATTTAATCATTAGGATTTTAGTGGCACTGAAACATTGCAAAGAGTACTGTATTATTTATTGCCAATGTAGATTAATAATTATTAATACTGAGCTTATAACAAAGATTGTAAATAACCTAACCTCCACTTACTTTTGTAATCGTTCTAGCATTCTATTTCGAGCTTCTTCAGCAAGACCCCCAGTGTAGGTTGGTGTCTCTTCATTATGTCTCCTGTATTTTCGTTCCTTTACAGTAGACGAGTCACTTTCATCTTGTTTTGATTCTGATTCAGTGTCCTCAGGTTGAAAAGATATTAAACGGTTTTGCTTACGTTTAGCTGCCGCTAGCTTATCTAAACCAAGGAGAGAGGGCATAGCAAACTGAAACTCTTCTGGTTTTCCTTTCTTTCTAATAATTAACCCACCAGGAGCATCACCTGAAGTCCCTTCCAAGCGGTGTAAACTTTCATCATTATCCGCCATGGTAAAAACACGGCTGTGTATAATATTTAGTATTAAAACACAAACATTAAAAGGAATGTACCCTCCTTATAACGTACAATAAATATCATGTTTAGAAGGCATTCCGAAATAAGTTACTACTTTATACTTGTAGCGGAAAACTTTACTAAAATACAAACAGCACTGTACTGACTACTGACTAGTGACTACTGAACAGTGACAGTCGACAGATTTGATAATCTATCAAACGTCATTTCAATCTATTTGTCAAACCAGAAATAAAGTGGTCCATGACAGTTTTAAGACTTTTGGATTTGACGTTACGGAAATTTATATTAGTATTTTATATAGCTATGGATATGATTAAAAACTTTTTTCTTCATAGAACAGGGGGCAAATCGGCAGCAAGTTCACTTGATGTTAAGTCATACCGCCACCTATGAGGCTATGAAATTTCTAGAAGGCTCGCAAGCGCGTTGGCTGCTCGTAGGCGAAGTATCACGATTTCAAAGATCGGAACCCTTTCAAGCAGGGAATCTGTAGCTGTTTGGATGGGTTGGGTGTTTAATACCACCGCACTTTTTTGACGATACTAATTATCTAGGAGTGTCCGGGGGACCTTCATTGAAACACCTCCAAGTGAGTCTCAGGACGCCGAGAAGCCGAGGCTTGAATAAACAATTACTATTTAGATCGGAGCTGTCCACAAAAAAAAATATTATTTAGATTGGTTAGGTTAGAGTTAGTATATGAATATTTATATATTTTTATTTAATATATTAGGAAATACAGACGAGTAGGTATCGATAATTTCAAAAAATTTCGGAACCCTATAATCTATCAACACGAAATTAGGTTAATTTCAATGTTGATTATTCTATAACTTTAAATTTCAAAAATGAGGAAATAATCGATAAATAAATAAAACGATTATTAACAATCGATAAATTAAAAACACGATTTTTTTAAGTGAACGTCACATCACTTATAACCAATAGAAAAGCAGAAAATGGCGGATTGTTTACAAATTTTAATACATTACACAAAACTTTAAATTTTTTATAAAAATATTTAGACGCGTTTCCGGAGAAAAACTCACTTGGAGGTGTTCCAATGAAGGTCCCCCGGACACTCCTAGATAATTAGTATCGTCAAAAAAGTGCGGTGGTATTCAACACTGTTACCATTATATCTGAGTCTCGGTAAGAATGAGCTAGTTAGTGGACAGCGTGGATGTTGGAATTAAGGCCTCTTAATAAAAGTCCACGGCGAGTGTGGAAGGCGGTAACCTTTGATACGGGATTTACACTCGCGCTTCGTCCCTCGCCTCGTGGCTCGCCTCGTCCCTCGTGCGAGGCTCGTGTTGATCGATGGTAAATGAGTTGCCTGTTTACACTCGCGTGCCGAGTTCAGTCGTCTTTGAGCTAGCAACAATGGAGGACGTCGAAGTTTTTGCAGCAACAAGTTTGTGCGTACTGGGCTTATACTGCTACGTCACTAATTTAAATAAAAGGAAAGTAGTAAAGAAACGCCGGTGGCGCCCAAGAAGATGGTGGATGATATCGATTCATCGCAATAGAACCCTGTAAGTGTGTTAATGCCTACGGAGCTTCTGCTTCTCCCTGAATCGCATTATGCAATATGTAGTATAGTTATTTTTAATGCTTCTCTTTTAAATTTCAGGCAAAGTATGGAACAAATGTTTCAAGAAATGCTGAATGAAGATTCTGGCGAGTTTCAGAATTTTTGCCGAATGTCACCAAATGATTTTGATTTTCTGCTAAGCAAAGTAGAACCTTTGATTAAAAAGCAAAAGACTAGACTCAGAATACCCATCCCAGCAAAAGTGCGCTTAGCTATAACGTTACGATTCTTAGCTACTGGCGACAGCTACAGGTTCCTTCACTACTTATTCAAGGTTTCCAGTGCAGCCATCTCAATCATTGTACAAGATGTCTGTAATGCTATCAACACAGTGCTAAAGGATTTTTTGCGCCGGAGTAGCTGGCGAAATGTAGCCATGAGAGAATTTTTCTTGTTTTTTAATTCTGTTTGAGATCTTCCCATTATTTCGGACAATCTCGCCCATGCATCGCTAACTTTTTGGCTGTTCTTTTGGCATTTGGCATTTATGTTTAGGGTCCCAAATTATTCGTTATTTTTGAAATAGTTCTATGAACTTAAATGTTTCGTCTTGCGACCAATCCATTATACGATTACTGCGTTTTTGTTTTTGCGTATTTAAAACTAAACACAACCTGCGCGGCACGATGTAGAAGCCAGAATAAAGCGGGAGGGCGAATGTAAACACCCACTCGCGTGCGACGCGAGGTCCTTTGACTCGTGCCCCAAAAACCGCTCCGGACGCGAGCGCCGCGAGGGACGAGGCGAGCCACGAGCGTCTGTTCACCCTCGCACCTCGCCCCTCGCCTCGTCCCTCGCCTCGTCCCTCGCCTCGCGACTCGTACGCGAATGTAAATGGGCTATGACAGTTTGTTTCGCCCCGAGATCGATTTAAAACTGGACAATTTAATTTAGAGTTACAGAGCGCAGAGTTGCATTGCATCATGTGAAATTATTATGACACTGTTCATTTAAATATAAATTAAATTTTTATGTACTATGTCTTTTACATAAAAAAAAACATTAAATATAGTACCAAAGTTCCTAAGGTGTTTCATTCACTTTCATTTTCATCAGTTCTACAGAAGGTACCTATTCCAAATTTGTGCAAAAATTAATTAGCAATTCATAAAATTAGTATCCCGCAATTAACTTGTAAAAATATAAACAGTTCGCCACAAATGTAAACAAACGCGTGAACAAAATCTTTTTCATTTTGTCATACAAAAATAGAACAGTATAAAACTGTAGCCCGTGCCATAAAGACGTGCGTTATGAAAAAAAGTTGGCGGGAAACCACAAACTTTAAATCGTCGGCACTGGAAATTTTCATTTGACATATAAATTATTCACATGTGACGTTTCCTTCATTGTACCCAAAACAAAACAGTATTGTTATTAGTGTTAAGTTTAAACAATTCTATTTACTGTTAGTATTTCAGTGAGTGACTTTTAAATACATATATCTCATGGATGAAACATTTGTGCATTGCTCGGAATTCACCAGGATGGCAGATATCGAAAATAGTCTGGAAAATAACGACGACTTACCAGGTGTCGCAGGTAAGTTTTCATTTTCATTCATTCCAATTTCAAGTTGATAGTTAGGTTAGGTTAGTTATAACAAATTTGTAGCTAAGTCATGATGTCATTGTCAACTTGCGCCTGAGTGTTTTTTTTAATATTATCACACATTCTCGTTAGATAACGGTGTCTAGTGTATTCAGTAACAGAAGATTTCACTGGTTTTGGCTGTCGCACCAGTCTTATGTAAGACTGTTTGTTATTAGTGTTCATCATAATTATTATTGTTGAGTTCTAATATCCTTTTTTTTTGTAAAAGCTAGCTTAAACCTTTCTTAATTTACACGGTAACTATCGTCTTGTTAAATCGCAACCTTCGTAATAATTCGGTACAGGTAAAATTAAACAATATTTTGCGAGACCAGAAAAACACGTTTTCGTTAATTGCACACGTGAACCAATAGTGGCCTAGAACTTGATTGAGATAAGCCGGGAATAGTTCATGGTAAATAAATAATATAAATTGACGTCATTAATGGTCAGCGAAGATCTTTCTGATTAATGCGCAACAGCTTGTTGGATTATTTCAAAATGGCAATCAAACGTTACGATTATAGATATTATGAGAGTGTAGTCAAACTGAAGGCTCGACGTAATCAGGGACGTTTGTGTCTTTGTGACAATAATTAAAAAAAACAAGTTGTTGGAAATAAATGAGCGTGGGATTTTGAGTTAGGTGGTGGCTTAGATTATACGACAATTTCGACATGGTTTGATTGAGTTTGTCTTAGGCTTAAGCGTGCGACCCTCAACCCTTAGATCGTTTAAGTCACTTTTTCACACAGAGACTTTTCTTTTTATTTGCACATTAACTCTAACTCGTACTTCGTAGACATCGTGAGAAAACCTTGCCCTAGACCAGTTAGTGTTTGTTGCGTATTAAGAAATAAAGAGAACAGGGAATATCTAAGACAAAGACTAAGGGTTGTCGTGCTGCTGCTGTTTTTTGTATAACCGGATTAATCTTATTTAGGTATAACATACCATGACGTAATATGCTAATTTGTTTGTGTGTAAATTTCCGCATTTTTGGGTTTTTTACACTTCGCAGAATAAATTAAATTAATTGGTCGAATCGTACTAAACTAAAGTACTTTTGTTATAAAGAGGAAATGTTTGTGATTTTTTATTACCAAAAGCAATCAAAAGTCACTGGAAATTCACAAATTCTTTCACCATCAGAATGCTATATTATCCCTGAGTAATATTCGCTTATATATAGGCTTATTCCTCTCTTTTTAATGGGCAGCTAATGTCTGAACGTCGTGGTCACCAAGGAAGCATCAGGAGTGGACTATCTGTTTCCACCGATTTCTGTCCAGCGCCTCTCTTATGATAGTGTGTTTTCAGGACAATGAGTCTTTCAGTCGTCATCTGGTTGGTGAACGGCCACGTGATCTTTTGCTTTCTGTGTTAGCAACCACGATCAGTTTCTGTATGTGCTCATCGCCTCTGCGCATTGTATGTATTCCTACAATATTGAAAATAATGTTCAGCCGCGCGAGGCCTGGATAGACTGCTAGTTATTAATGTTCTTGTAAAATATGATCGCAACGATTTCTAGAAAAAAATTGATTCAATCACATGACGTAATCGGGGATTACCCCGATAACCTTCCACGTAAATTACTACAGGATTTATCACAAGGACGTAGATATGATCCATTCTTTAAGCCTAAAAAATGATCAATAATTTTGGGTCTGTTCCATTCGTTTTTCACAACGAAGAATTACATTTACTTTCACTACTTTCTAATGCGTCTAAATTAAATTATTTGCAAGAATCTCTTCCGTTCTACGCCCTTGATTTGAGAACTGGAAGTAAATAATTATAAGTGTATATTCTGTTACCTATATGAATAAATGATTTTTGACTTTTGGAGTTCGTGTAATAAAGGTCTTGAGTATGAATCAGATACAGATGTTTGTTTGACCTGTATGTTATTTACATGAATACTTTAATATAAAATGTGACCTCTTTGGAATCTTATCATTATAAAGGGATATAAAAATGCCATTAACAGGCATGATTCCCAATGAGTTTTGATGAAAAATGTTCACTGTTCAATGAACAAGGCCAAGCGACATGAAACTAATTGGTTGTCGACGAGTTAAGAAAACGTTACTAGTTTAATGAAGTACAAGAGTTGTTATGACTTGCACTATGATTATGCCTTATAACTACAATTGCTTTATATACCTACATCTATTGACTCTACGAACTTTAAATGGCAAGTCAATTACATTTCTGTAAATATACCAATAATATTATGTATTTATGGACAAGTAGGTGCCAGAGACACTGTGTTCTTGTTGACATCGTGATGATACGAATATGGCGCCAAGATTGAGAATCGTCTAAATTTTTAATTGGAATTTTTAAAATTTGTGTAGTCTAATAAATAATCTGAGGTGGTTATAAAAATATTCCCAAATAGCGCATATGAAACGATTTCAATGTATATGTTTATTTATTCACACTTTCTTACATTTATCAAAAAAAAAATAACATAATACATAAAAATTATAAGAGACGAAGACGGATTGAGAAAAATCTAATAAAAGAAATATGTTGGGTAAAGTGCTAGATGTGTACCAAATCTCAATTATAGAATCACCAACCTAATTCAAAAATAAAAATAATTAAGTAAAATAAAATGCTTATCTCACGGGTAAGTACTTTAAGTATATAGATACACGGTTCATCTTGGAAAAGGTTATATATTGTACTTCTAAAGTACCTTCTAAACCTAAATAAAATTCCTCTGTTTTTCAAATTCAATTGATTTTAAAATTATTTCAAATATGTCAAGTTTCGGTAAACGACCATTGGGAGTATAACGAGCGCGGCATTTAAATTTGGTGGTCATAATAATTTTTTATAAAGTAATTATGACCACCGTTCTAAATTAACTCAACTCCCGCTGTTATATATCTATCTCTTATATATATATATATAAAATTCTCGTGTCACAGTGTTTATAATTAAACTCCTCCGAAATGGCTCGAACGATTGAAATTTTTTGTGCATATCGGTTAATCGGACAACATCTATTTGAATGTCATGGGTGGTCCTTAATTTTATTTTTTATTTTTAGACAAAATTTATTTTTTATTTTTTTATGATACAGCAGCATACAAAAATACATACAACCCTTAATTTTCACCCCTCTACAATCAACCCCTCTTTTTTATTATAGTAGATAGTTATTTTGATTGAAGTAAAAAAATGTTTCCTATAAATAATATATGTACATGGCAAAATGACGGTTGCCGGGTCAGCTAGTATTTAAGAGCATTTTAAGCGTTCCATACAAGGAGTCATTATGAAATCATTTTAACGCATCAGTAACTAAAAATACCTATACCTTTATATATTTAAAGCTTATGGTACTCTTGAGAAATTGACATAGTTTAGCGAATTACACCTAAATATTCCGTAGAATATGGCGGAAAGTAAACAAACATTATTTGATTTGTATTTTTGAAAAATTTGTTCTGACAAACGGCTTTGATTCAGTTTGGCAACCACAACATTGTCTAGGCTATTGACAGTTCAGTTTCAGCGGTTTCAAAATATGCTGTAAATTACGTTAATTGACTTTCAGAAATCGATTCCGATTCAAAATTATATTTATTTTTGGACTACGTACTCTGTAAATGAAAATAATACATTTTATTTCAGATGTTTTACATTTAAATACATTTATATCTATTTCTTTTACCTCATATCTGTCTGCCATATTTTCAGACCTCCTCCAAATCCCGCCATTTATGTTTGCACTGAGCCACTCTCTGCCATGTACCTGCTGATTCCTAAATCTGGTCTATCCACCTTCTAAATTGTTTTCCTCTTTTGCGTTTGCACCTTGGGCACCAGTTTAAGTTGTGCCCCGCCCATTTCCATTTAAGTTTATTTATTTTCATTGTTAACAACAAGAACAATAATAAAACCTATCGACAAATTGTATTCTCACAGGTGTCTCAAAAGAAAGTTCACATTTAGTTGATCGATTAAAAAAAAAGTAAGTCGTGTATCAAAAATGTGTTTATTCATTATTAATGTACACATTGGGAATATATTTCTTAAAAATAATACCGTCCAAATGTAGACTCCTCGGCATTAAACCGAACAATAAAATTATATAATTTATTTTTCAAATATTTTATTATAGCAACTTATAGGCAATAAAAAAAAATTAAAATCTATCGATAATATGTCTATATACTTTATGCCACGGAGTCTTTCCATTCACAAAGGAAGCTATTACGAAGTACATAATAACGTAAATAAAATACATGAATGTAAAATACAATACTTTGTTGACATTCTGAAACATTTCTGGTTTAATTAAATTTTGGCAATGAGCCGACGTTTTGATATATTAGACAAAAGTAAATGATGTGTGGCATTTTATATACCTAAGGTTACAGTACCGTTCTCCTTATGGAAGATGTATTAGAATCAGATAAAAAGATTTCACTTTTCATCATTTGAATATATGTATCAGAATTAATTTGGTAGTTTTAAGGGTTTTTTTAAACTTATTAATACTCTACTCCTCTCCATTCTGCCAGGGACTCTTCTATCTCTTAAATTAAAAAAAAATCCATAATATTAATAAAAAATACTTTTAAGGTTTGGTTGTATTCAATTTAAACAATATAATAATAAGTGTGGCTCGCTCCGATGTTATGGGTATCTTTTAACATACTAAAAGCGTTGAGCGGCTATCAACTTTCATTGTGTTCCCCTTAATAAAGACTGTACGTGTTATTGGACACTTTTATATGTTAAATATATTTTTTGTTAAATTAGGTTACTTTTATTTATAACTTTTAATTAGGCTAGATCGTAATATTAAATGATGTCTTTCTCCAGAGACAATTTATTAAAAAATAGGTTAAGATTCTACGTAAATTATATTCAAATTATATTTAAATTTAATTTTGAAGTTTCATTATCTACCTTTTAAAACAGGTTAAACTGCCTGTTTTAGAACCCTTTTATATAATTTCGACCACTAGTAATAGTAATTTATAATTGAAAATCCGAAAGTGTGTGAAATTTGATTGGAATGTAGCTTTAACCTGGATCTTAAATTAATTTATATCCACGGAATCAACACACCATTTCAACGATCATTAGAATACACTCGGTAATCAAATAAAATCTATTAAGACCAAATGTATTACAAACACATGTTATCGACGTTTAATAAAAATTCCTTGCAAAGTTGAAATGGAGCCAAAAACCTGAAAAATTAACTATGACATACAAGTTAGGTTGGTGACTACGATACAAGAATACCGTCACAAATTGGCGATCAGCCAATCAGATATCCGTTATGAAAAAACTATTTTAACAGGTTACAAATATGGTACGATATACATAAGGAATAATTTGTCAATCAGAATACTGTATTATATAGAAGATACTCCTGTCGTCTTTTCTTGTATATCCTCAACGGATGTGTAATTAAATTTATTTCTACATTTTTATTTCTTCTATCCCGGCTTCGCGCGGCTGGACACATATAATATATATTCTATAGCTTATATTCAACAGGAACATTGTAGGATTTTAATGATGAATTTCAAATCGATCCAGCAGTTATGGAGCTTATTCAATGCAACAAACAATCTCTTTATAAAATAAGTAATATATCTCTCGTTATCAAATAAAGTTTTACAATGATTAATACAAAACGATATTTATTGATTTTCCTAAACTAAGTTGATTTTAATTCAGTTTTATTAATATAATGACAGCAGGATGTGACAGCTAGATATAGAGATAACCCGTGAAAAGTCTAAGAATAATAATAATAATCATTACTCACTGACATTACTAATGTTACCTTCGAAAGTGCGCAGCTGGGTCAAGCTTATTGCAGTAAATTATTATTAAATCTTTATTAATTAATCCACACAACAACTGATTGGTTTACATTACTTATTATAAGTATTTGTTGTGTTAGTATATGTTCTAAAAATCAAGGTGTTTTTAGAGTTCTAGTAGTCTTGTATGATCCCTTTTAGGATAAAAGCCTCCATCATATTTTTCTATTTCATTCAACATGCATCAGTTTTTCCTATATTACAGTTAAAGGTGTATTAAATATTATTGTTATACGCTTTGCGTGACTCTTTGTATAAAAGAACTACGAATATTAATTACCCGCTAGTTCAGTTTCAGCATGAATAATTAATTCAATTAATACTTTTGTTTCATTAAATTGTGATACTTTAGTGTACCTACCTAACTAAGTAATTTAACTAATTGTTAAAAATACTTAAATAATTAAGTATACACCATCTATATCCATCTATATCTTTCTTGTGAATGTTATTTATTTATTCACAAACAAATTTTATTACAACTTAAAAATTAAAACAGCTTACATTCGTCTCTAAGTTTCCTGTCCTGTCACAAATATGGTGCATAACTGACGACGGTTAATTAGTGAAACTGTATCCGAAGAACTGCTGGTGAAGGAGCTCGTGAGCTCTACTCAGACATTGGGGCATGCCTCCGGGATAATATAATAAATTAGAAAAATAATAATAAGGGAAAATACTTTTCAGGTACATATAAGATACAGGTCCAAGAAACGCTGTAAGCAGGCCTATGCAGTCTGTTCTACTCCTCAAAACAAATAAAACAAAGTAGATTGCTAGATACCTCAACATAATTGTTAACATCTGTCTGACTGACAATAATAATATTCATATTATGCTGATGAATTGATGCTGATTTTCATGGATAAACCCACGAAACAGTTATACAAAGTAACAAGTGATTTTTTTAGCTAAAATAGTTAAATTTGGATTACTATTTAATGTTAATTGGCTTGTCATCCCAATGTCTCTATGTCGAGAAGGAATTTCATTAGGGACGTTTACAGTCAAATCAGCACAAGGCGTGAATTTAGCATCTAACTCGTTAACTAACGGAAACAAGGAGAAACCCGGCACAGAGAATTGTGAGTGTCAAAGTGAAATTACGATTCTCTATATTAAAAAAGTTCCGCACGAAGCATTAACTTCGAGCCTACTTGAGCATAGTAATTAGCCGTAGCTCCGTAGCATTACAATTGTAGCGTTGCGTAGCTAAGTGTTAACGGTTGTTAACAACGAAAGAGAAAGGTGCTACGAATACGTTGACGCTACGAATACCCAAAGAGTTTTACTAAATAAAAAGACATACTATCTTTATATTTTATTCATTTCGATAAATTTCATATAAATATTATTTATTTCGTAATCCTACAGCTAACATAAGTTATATATAACAATTATACAAAAGATATATCCAAAGATGGAATACATCATTTTTACAAAAAGGTTCAAATATTTACGAAAGGAAAAGATCTGTAAAAATGATTTAATAACTTCGGCTGTACTGTGTGCTGGGAGTAATAGCTTATAAATTAAAACTAATACATTCACTTTTATTAGTATACTATTAAAACACTTTGGTTTTAATATTGCAGGATAGTTATAGTTTTTCTTTAAGCCTTTAAAATAAATAAATATTTGTATGTATAATAAAACTATGGGTATTTTACACCTTAAAACCTATTTCCCGAGTCGGTGGTAACCAAAATAGGCCTTGACATTGATAAATCAATGGAAGAATACACTAGGATGTCGTTTGTTACATTCGAAACGTCCAATAGTTATTTAACATGAAACCGCGTGACCGAAGCAATCATGACCCAATCCAATATCTCACCTGTCACCTAAGGACTTCGGACCTATATATTAAATGTCAATATAATACCTAGACAACGGTAGATAGACGTACAATTTGTTAGAATGTTAATGGTATAAAACATTTTCTACGTATATTAGCTTTGCTTCATCTAGCATTATTATTCAGAACAAAAACGGTCTGATTGCACTGTTTTAACTTTATTCATTTGTTTTTTCATCACAGCTTAAATACCATTTGACAGTAAGAGACGAATGAGTGCTTAAGTTGAACGAGTGCAATTAGAGATACCTTCAAAGCTGGCAACGCCCTTGCAAACCTTGTTATGGTCCATCGGCAGTGGTTTCATATAAAAAAATTAGACCGATTAAGTTTTTATGAATGGAGTTTTAATTTCAGTATTTAATTTAGAGTTCATTAGAGGTCATGTAATATCCAATGAAATATATTTTTTTAAATAATTAATAAATCATTTACTACTAAACGAATGCGGTTCCTATTTTAAATCATAACACTTTCGCCTCTTACTAGACTGTGATTCATATCTTAGTGAATTAAAATGATGGAACAAAAACGTTTTATTAGGTGCAATAAGCAGCTTGTCCTTTAAAGTCAAAATCGCTTATTCATATCGGTAACACAATGTTACCTTATTAAATGCTTTTCATTTTATATTTACTGCCAGTTCTCAAGGGCGTAGAACGGAAGAGAAGAGCTGGCAATACACTCTCCGCTACTCCTTTTAATCGCCAAATTTTTGAAGTTATACTTCTTTAGGCGCGTTATGAAAAATTTATGAGAGTGAAATTTTACGATGCGCGCGCACCGTGACACAAAATTCAGTATGGGCGCCGAGCGTGGGCGAGCGAGATGGGAATCAGACAATCTACAAGTAAAAAGAAATAGAATATGCGTGCAGCGTGACGTATGACCATAATGACATTTGTAGTACCTTTTAAACAAATAAAGCAGTTTAAATTATTTTTTCAAAGAAATTTAGCAATGCTTTTTCACAAAGACCTATTGTTACTTAGTTAAAGGTTATGAAACATACCTAGTTATTAAATTAAATTAATAATATAATAAAATAATAAATAATAATTGTTATTAATATTAATTAATAGTTCAATTGAATATTGTTAAATTATTAACGCTAAATATCTATTATTAATTATTTAATATTTAAAAAAAATAAAGAAAGCCAAAGAAGTATAACTTCTTACGCGCGTACGTAAGTACACGCACCATTTTTTGATTTAGACAATGATCGTGAGGAGCTGCAACAATTACACCATGCTCCACAAGACATCTTAAGTAATTAATAGTTAATTAATACAATGATTTGTCCTTCTCTGTCCAAAGGAGTCACGGTGAAATAGGAGCACGCACTTACATTCTCGTGGGAACAACATGCATAAAACGCATATTAAGTGAGAAATATATAACAGAATTAAAAATATATTCTATAACACACACATCCACATACACCTACATATACAGCATTCCCGATTTCCAAATGAAAACAATAAGTAAACAAACTCAAGGAGAGCTTTAACAATACAACTTTATTGCTTCTTCGAGTGCCTTACGTTAACTCCGATTGATATTTGAGAAGCCTTTGTGGGTAAAGAAACCCGTCGTTTGTATTGTTAAGGAAAATATATATTGAAATCTTTCAGCTAAACAATGATATAGAACATAGAAGTTTGTATTGACATGCCAGTTTCCCCACGCTTGTCTTCACCAATGAGCGAGAGTTTTGCGAGCAGGTTTCTTTTATCGTGAGATGAAAATGCGCTTACGCATGCCCGCGCTATTGATGTCGGGCTTGACGCGAGGTATGAGGAGGCTGGGTCTACACTCAAATCCCTCTGCTATTCAGATTGGTAACAAGACCCTACCCACCAAAAACACTTCAGCTCATACGCACATGACGGGATAAAACTACTAGGCCAAAACTGGTAATTTTTGTGATAATATACTAATATATGTTTTGTGAAAATAAAATTATTATAAAAAGAGGTATTTTTAAATTAATTTTACAGACGTAATTCTTATGTTCAACTGTAGGTACTCAAGATATTAAATTGTTTCCAGAACATTTATTATTTGGGTTGAACAGTTTAACTAGAGTATATTGAGCTAACAATCGAACGGTTCCGTCTGTTTCCTTGTTAACCGACCGCGAAATTGTTTTATTAGGTGCACCACTTTGAATGTGTACACCGTATCATTCAATTGACGCTGAAATGTGTTCAAGTGATTTACAAAGGTTAGAGTTTTCAAATTTAGAATAGTTTCTATTTATTTGTTCGTGTCATATTAGATTTCTAATTCTGTATCTGGTATTGAAATTGCAGTATGATATCTATTTTAAGTTATATAGACCTTTGTATTCAATAGTACTGTTGTAACAAGAGACCCGAAGAGGAAGGGTTTTTTATACCAGGGGGCAAATGGGCTTACCTGATATTAAGCGATACTGCCGCCTATAGACACACTAATTGCGCGAGGGCTCATGCGTTGCCGGCCTTTTAAGAATTGGTATGCTCTTTTATTGAAGGGCCCTAAGTCGAATTGGTTCGGAAATACTTCAGTGGGCAGCTGGTTCCACATAGGAATGATGCATGGCAAAAACTGCCTTAAAAAAATCTCCGATGAGGAATTACGGACGGTAGAAGCAGAGAGACCCCACATCTCTACGCAACAGCACGGGATCAAGACGCTCGGAAAGTGACGATTCGAATGGCTTTTCGTTGAATACGGTCAAGCGGAAGGACCTGGTATTGGTGGGTGGTGGGGCCGAGTTTGCGCTGTAAAATTGCAATGTGCAATTCAAGGTGTTATTTTTTGTATCCACGCATTTGGTGGTATGGTTCGAAAATACCAAAGACAATAAATTGTCTTTGATAAACTGTCTATGACTGAATCAATAAAAGACTCCATATTGTGTACTTAAAAGACATATCTTTAAAACATTAATCAGTCTTCTTTGAACTATTATGTCATCACATACATTGTATTAGTTTTCTACGATCTGAGAGGACGGTTTAAAAGTTAAAAATTTGTTAAAAGTGGATTTTCATTGATCTTTACGATGGCACTCGTGAAGATTTATAACCGCCAGGTGGTTACAAATAGCATGTTTATTTTTCCTCTCAAAAGAAGATCTCGAATGATAACTCAAATTTGAGAAATTGTAACATTTATTAGCGTATAAAGATCTGGTGAGATTATAGATGATATATATTTCAATGTAAGATAAGATTAGATATTTCTTTACGTATAAGTTTTTAGAGTTTTTTTTCAATCTAACTGACTGAGATAAGAAAATAGGTGAAAGATAGATTGAGCGGTCGAATCACCGTCGGCCGTGCACCAAAAGACTTCTTTCTTTCTTCTTCTTCTTTCTTCAATATGCGCAATTAACAATTGCTCCTACAGTGTAGGCAAACATCGTGAAATCTCGTAAACCGAAAAAAACACACAGTGAGGCACAGATGACTTTTTTTTTTTATGGCTCTGGCATGGTTTGTGCATTAGCCAGCGTCAATTATGAGATTTTTTATCAATCGTTCTTTTTGCCTTAGAAATTCGATCATATCCTCCATGTACGGTTTAGGCACTCGCCCGGTACCGCACAACCCTCCCAAAGGCCGAGAACAAATTTAAATTAAATTAAAACTTGCCCTCGAACCGGGAATCGAACCCGGTACCCCTCACCTAGCTGCTACTTAATAAGACCGCTAGGCTATGAGGCCCCACACAGATGACTTATCTTCTAGTTAATATAAAACGTTCAAATAGTTAAATATATAAAATTCTCGTGTCACAATGTTCGTTCCCATACTCCTCTGGGATGGCTCGACCAATTCTGCGATGTCCTTTTAATAATTCTTTAAAACCTTAATAGATTTTAAATTATACCTTAATTTCCGTGCAAGTGCACGAATAAGATTTTATCTGATATAAATTACTTCAGTCTTCAAACGGAAAAGATAATTCAATTTCCATCAAATGACGCGATAAAAAGAAATCAGAGAAATTTCTCGTTGAAGTGAAATGCGAAAGACAAAGCTTTGTGACTTTTCCTTGTGAAAGTTGTTATAATTAATTTAATATGTGTTCTATTAAGTTAAAATTTACGAAAGTATCATTCGTCTGATATGTTTTTAATATTATGTTTAAAACTTCAAATTCGTTAAAATTAAAATATAGCAATATTTTTTTAATATTTTATTTTTATCACAATTATTGACAGTATTAAACTTGTTATGAAATAGCTGGGAATCATGGCACAGGAATCTTTTACTTAAAAGGGTCCCCAGTCCCCACATCTAAAAATCGTAATACATACACAACGAATAAACACATTTTTATAAAAACAATTATTTATCAAATGTAAAAGCGAATGTATTCTTTAATAGACCTTTCAGCAATTATGATCAGCTAGACACTGTAACATCCTCAAACAAAATAAATTTATATATGTAGGACTCACGTAAACTAAAGATAATGTAATACAAATATTGGATTATTTAACGAATTTTATTTGACGAATAAAGAAGGCTTTGATTGCCCAATTGTTCACTAATTTTCTCACGGAAGTCGGTACAGAGTACTAAACAGATGTAGATTAATTCTATACACAAAATCCTTTAGATTCCAATCACATAATTAATTTTTTTATAAATTTATTTTATAGAAATTTTAATTTTTTCCCTAGAGAAATCAGTAGAAAAAGTAAGTGGTCCTAACTATCAATTATGTACGTCTTAAGTCCTCAAGCTGTTGCGCCAACAAAAAGATTATTAGCTCGGGAACTTTATTATTTAATGTTTGAGTTATGGCTTGATTAGTTCTCTTAGTATTTTAAATTAAAATGTTTTTTATACCAGCTGTTCTTGACTTATGTGCAGTGTTATTGTTTGTGGAGGCTTCTTGAGGAAACCCACATGAGTCAGTCTCTGCTGATCATCTACTTGCTTATAAATATAATGTATTAATGTAACAGTTGCATAAATAAAAATGTTATCTATAATAATAAAAAATAAAAATGGGTTTATTCATTATAAACAATGCATTTTAATGTCCAAGCTCTTCCACAACAAACATAATAGTTATTCCATAACAATTATTTTTTGTTATGCCCATAACTATGAGGAGTCACGGTATAAAGATTGTTTAAGAAATACTAATTTAATTGATAAACCATATAATTGATATTACATTTTATTACCTCCTAGTATTTAAATTAACAATAGCTCTATATTAATTAACGCGTCGTACTAGATTATCTTGAGGCTAAAAGCCAACTTCGACATGAAATGTTTGCGAGAACGTATGTAAATATGCAGGGATGGATTATGATCCTTATGGGCCCCTGATTAGATGAACCATTTATCCACTAAAATGTTGGTATGGGTTTTAACAGTAAAGAAGGCTACAACTTTATCTGGCATGCAAATAAGGCTAGTCGAAAAATTCAGAATTATTTGTTTTAATAATCTATTTATTGATTATTAATGTATGAGCTGTATGAGCATGGTAATAAAAAGCCCTTCAATACTTGTATACTATCTGTACTAACATCTGAAACTTATGCGTCCTCTTAAGCGCAGCATACAAAGCTACAGGTGAGTCAAAGATCGATGGAACGAAAAGAATATACAAAATAAAGAATACAGCTTAAGGAAAAACAACTGAAAATAAATAAACTAAAGACAAGATCGAGATCAGGTGCCCAAGATACAGCGAACGAAAAAGAGGAAGACAACTTAGAAGGTGGATAGAACAAATTAAAGAAACAGCTTGTGGTACATCGCAGATAGTGGCACAGTGCAGAGAGGAATGGCAGGATTTTGAAGAGGCCTTTGCCGAAAAAAGGCACACAGATACCTAAAAGAAGATGAAAATAGAAACGTGTTAAAATGTAAAAGTGTCTGATTTAAAAGGCTATTATTACTATTACTATTACCACCCGTAAAATGTTTACTGTTTGGACACTAGAGAATTGTTTAGGATTAAGAATGTTCTGGTAAACAAAATTCGAATTGCAACTTGTCGTAGTTTATTACTTGATTCATTCAAATATTTAAATATATTAAAGCGCTTTTTATTCCGAGATACTCTATCGTGACGTGCCGTTTTATTTCACTGTAAATATGCTTAACAAATACGGAGCGGTAAATGACTAAAGTTCCAAGTTTATATTACGTATATATCCAGGCAGATGAACAATTATGTTTAATTGTGAAAATATAATAAACTAATTGAAATTATTTTAGTTTAGGAAATATGTGTGGTTTAAAAGTAAAATAATATTGTTCTGCGCATCGAAGAAGATATAAATGTTATTTTTTATATTTTACGCTGGTCATAGTTTTGACATAAATAAATTATACATTGCATGGGATATTATACCCCTCTCTCTTCTGAGACTCTTAACACTAACAATTTTCGTTACTACTAGTTTATCAGTCAGCACAAGGCAGAAACTATTTTCAGGGAATCAAAATCCTTTTTACTCCGTGGACCAATGCCCACGTGCATCAATATGCATGCAGGTGGTAATAAAAATAAATATATGAGTAAGTAGTATACCCGTAAGAAGCTTGGGCTGCAAATAAATACAACGAATATGAAAGTTAAAACTGTTAGTTCTGACACAACCCATCTTTCTTCAGTATGTTATCAATAGATCTTGCGCTGATACTGATAACTTGGAGACGCTTGTGGTGACTGATAGAGTAAAAGGCACGAAATCCTGTGGCCGATCCTCTGCTCGCTGGATCG
This sequence comes from Pieris melete, assembly GCA_963693345.1. Classification (NCBI taxonomy): domain Eukaryota; kingdom Metazoa; phylum Arthropoda; class Insecta; order Lepidoptera; family Pieridae; genus Pieris; species Pieris melete. The sequence continues at coordinate 472,919 of CAVNZK010000114.1, forward strand.
ACTAATTTATGGTCGTTACAGGCTTTAGTAGAAGTAGTTAGGTGATATGGCTTGCCCAAGACAGGGTGATATTAACAGCAACACGACCTTCAGTAACAAAGAACGCGAATAAAGAAGATATCAGTAAATTAAACATTTACTGTGACGGAGGTGTGCCAGAAAAACAAATTCTATATTTAAATATTTACGATCGGATCACCTGTGATGTGTCTACGAGATCTCCTTATACTAAATTACCATTACATCACCAGATGAATTATGTATCCTTGATAATTTGATGTTAATTTATTTTAATAACGCGGTTGAAATTTTCATGTCCGGATGTTAGATAGTTTATGAGTTTTCATCATTTAAAATAAATATGATTTGTCATTGAGACTTGTGATATAATATGACCTTAATTTTGATAATTAATAATATTTCTATTTAATCTAAAGTGCTGAGCAGTGGTAAGTAACACAAGAACAGAGTATCTTCCCTTATATAGACTGTTAGTAGTGTTATTATACACTTTCTTAAATATCCTTATTAGTGATTACGTAAGACATTAATTACTAGTCCTAAGTTAAGGCTAGATTGTATATGTTATATATTATATGATATGGGTGAAAACGAGCCTACGGGACGCCCATAAAGGGCAGTCATTGCCTCCCATGGATACCCATTTTTAGTAAGGTGCGTTGTTGGCCTTTGAGTGAGCAGTACACTCTAACTTTGAATAGTTGGAGGTCGTATTTCTCAGGGAAGGCCCCCACCGGGAGTTTCCAGTTCACTAGTCCGCAGAAGAAAGTAAAGAATATTTATTTTAAAGCAAGTATATATTATATCGCTTTCCATAATAAGATTTTAAGACGGAAAATAATGACACATTTGTACCAATAATTATATCGTACAATTAAATATTAATAAATTAAGTATTTGGCTCTATACAAATCTCATTTATGGCTTAAAATGGTACAGTCTTAATATATACTGGATTGTATAAAAAATTGTGACCTACAAAAAGTTAAAAATAAGCAGCATATTTTGGTTTGTATAAATTGTTAAGAATTAACTTATCTATGTAGAAGGAAATAATCATAGAAATCACATATTATAAATACAGAAAGCTTTACCATGTAATTATAAAATCGATGCGCATGAATAAAATAGTATCATAACGACCTCGAACTTGTCCAAGATATACGGATGACAGTGGACAGCCGGTCTATAGATAGACGCGGATATTCGAATGCTCCAATTATATTTATACGGTGTAATAGGCGAGAATAAAACGTATTGTTTTCAATTGTTTTATACATTATGACGCTTGCTCGTATCGTTTTTTTTATTTTACATTCTCGATAAACCTGACGCATAAAACTCGCAAGTTTTTTTACGAGGCGGTTGCCAAGTGATAAAGCGTCTTACAAAGGTTGTCGGCTTCAAAGATGGTACGCTCTTTTCTTGAAGGCTAAGTCGTATCAGTTCGGGAATACCTCTACATGCATCTGGTATTACAAAGAAGTCGTGCGCAGAAGTAAGTCTCTCTCCCTAAATTGCGATTAAAAAGAGTGGCGGAGAGTTTATTGCCAGTTCCTCTCTCCCGTTCTACGGCCTTGATTTGAGAACTGGCAGTAAATGTAAAATTAGAAGCATTAATATGTTTTTCTTTACTGACATGTAATAAGTGTACATTAAATTACCTATGTGATTAAATGATTTTTTACTTTACTTTACTATACTTTAAGTGCCTATTTGAGAGGTTATTCCTCTCAGAAATATTACGAAGATAGCAAGGTCATCACTGTGATTTGTCGACACGTCCCGAACCCTTAGATGTATTAATTTTTACATGCCATTTCCCTGGCTTTAATGAAGCATTTTTACGACTTCAAATCACGCTTTCGGATAACGCCGAGGTCGTTAATCGAGATAAATATAACGATAGTTAAAATAAATTAGCTCAGATCTTTATTGCGTGACAAAATGGAGGTGACACAATTTGTGTCTGTCTTTTAATACCGTTACTGTTTGTTTATCGCATGATATTTCAAGCGATTAGTATTTTAAATAAAGTATGATAGTGCTGATTGCAGCGCCATCTGCTGGGCTTATTTGTGTATCTAAACCATCCAGGGCGTCAACCAAACCGATACAAAAAAAATGATTCAAATCGGTCCAGCCGTTTAAAAAAGCCAAGAGACTTATTGCAGATGGATTTTTTTTTAAATTAAGCTTAGGAAGTTCTTAGGGATCTTTGTGTATGAGTTGTTTATCGTAAATAAATAGATCTAGTATGATAGGATAATGCTTGGCTTATTAGTGACCTAATAAGTAATCCCCAGGTTCTTTAATCCATATAAATTATTGTCAGCGCACCATACAAGGAATGAACAATACGTCATCGCTATCAAACTAATTGACTATTGTTCCATTTTCGTAAGTATAATTACTCCAGATCGTTGATAGCACGCAACTATAACAAGCCAAATAGGTTTAATTGATCCTTTTTAGGATATTAAATAACTTATCTTGATCTAACCATTGTTGATGTAATAATTTTGACCAGTCATGCTTGCCGGTGACCGATGCCGCACTAATATGATTTATACTATCTCATAGCATTAATGCCGCAATTAAATGTTTTCTTCTATCTGATATTTACGGCTTTATTGTTTAGAAGTTAGTATGTCGTTAGTATGGCGGAGACAAATATTGATTTTTTAAATGACATCTCGATAAATACGATTAAAGGACTGGCGTATGAACACAAATTACGAAGTGTTAGAGATGCCTAACACGAGAGCCTGGGACCTAATAAGTAGTTACACATTTCACTCAATCACTCACACACATGCACCCACACACTTACAAATCATACACATTATAATGAATTCTTGTCAAACGAATAAACATATTTTTGAAGTGAAACTTCTTTAGGCGCATTAGGTTAAAAATTTTACGGATAAATATAATAATAATATTACCGCCACGAAGATACTTTTATTGCAGCTGTTTGTCGAAGAAAAGGTCGAGAGCGATTGGAAGAGAGTGAGAAGGGCAAATTACCTTATAGAAATTCTATTTTAAAATAAAAATATCGTAAAGAGAATTTATGAAATATTAGTAGTTTATATTTTATGCAAAATAATTTATTGAAATCTCAAATGACGAATTGTAAATTAAAATGCCACATTTATACGTTTATCGTAATGTTTTTACTATCGAAGAAATAAATTAATAATCTGTATTTATTTTCGACACTTTTAATGACAATGAAATTCATTTAATTCCTAACATATCTTCATTTTTCCCTCCCTCAAAGTCTCGGAAATCGAAAGTTCCACATTTGTATAAATATGAACAAGACTTACAAATTAGTTTGCCTAATTTTATCCTTCCTCCAAAGAACATGAACGGTGTCTTGAATAACTCTGAAAGAACGATTCTAACAGACGCTAATAAGTAGTATTATAATTTTATGAATATGAATTTGGTGAAGATGAGGTACGCAGAGAGAGACGAGATTCGCTTTTATAAATGTTTGGAAAATTTGTTTTGAGTTAATAAAAAAGGATTTACTCCCACGTCACGAATATATTACAATGCTTCTAAATCTCACGTGGGCTGAACGAAATTTTGCGTCAAAAATAACTATTTTATTTATAATCTTATCTTTATGAAGTCTCTTTCAGTAATAGTTAAAATAATATTCAATTCAATTATATTAATAAACAGATTAGCCAAGGCAATAAAGAACTTCTTTAGATTGAATTTCACTAAAATTCATTTTCTATCGTATAGCTAGATTGTTTCTAGTTTGCTGGACGTCGACGAATACTGGTTGGCAACCTTTGAACGCATAACAATGCATTATGGAAAAATCTAGACAATGGATACCTCTAAAATCTATTTAAATGTATGTACTTATAAAATCAGTAGCGCTACAACCTTTTTACACGGTTGAAACTGCAAGGTGCAGATTTTTGTATAGAACAGGGGGCTCACCTGATGTTAAGTTATAGTGCCGCCCATGAACACTCAATGCCAGAGGGCTCGCATGTGCGTTGCCGGCCTAAATAATATGATAATGACTATAGTCGTAATAATTAACAGTAATATAAAAACCGCATATTTTGTGTTATATAAGTTGATTAAAACTTATATATTAGTATTTATATGTCATCAAAATCTCAGATAATTTTTTGCAATTAATTATAAAATCGATATGCATTGATAAAATTGGTTCATACCGACGTTCACAACGACGGCCGTAGAGACTACAAAGTAAATAACGATGATATTAATTTTACTTTGGTATTTCTTATTGCATCTGTTTATATGTTTCTTAAAGTATTCATAAAATTCTTCTTTAGACAACATTTTACAAAGTGTACGTTTTTATTTCCTCACCTACATCGTACCTCACATAAAGTCTTAATGTTTATAGCCAACTTTAAGTACGGCAAATACCATTTCCAACAAATTACTACCAATACCCCTTGAATATTAAAAAGCTGAAGCGTTCTCTAACCTTTTCTGTCAAATTCAGATGGTTTCTGAAAATAGCGGAAAATGAGTGACACGGGTCCCAGTTGACGTACAAGTGAGGTAAGCTTTTGATACCGGCTTTTTGGTAATCTTTTGCAATGTTTATATATGTTAAATCTTGTAATATACAGTACCACATATATATAGTGGCAGGCGGCTGAAATTGGTAGTACCGTCGCCATTTTGGTGCGTACAATAAATAATTTTACCATAGTATTTATTTTTATTCCTTGCATTAATTACAATGGCACAGTTTTAATTATCGAAAGATTAATATAATATCTTAAAAGATATTATATTAATAGTACTGGTAACAAAACCTATCATATCAGTTGTGCCTAAGTTTGTGTCACATTTATTTACTGTATATTATAGGTACTAGTATACATTGTTTTATAAAGACATTTCAATAAATAATTAAGTTGGCCTGCATGACTTCAATTCCCCTTATAATGGTTTTAATTTTTATTTACTGGCAATACTAAAATCCATGACAGCTACGCTTTTACCGTCCAAGAAAAGTATGTGGCACTGTGCAGAGTGTGCACGGTTTAACTTTATATATATGTATATAGATATAGTTTTACCATAGCGAAAAAACCTTGTTATTTTTATCAATTTATTGGAACTAATAATTTTGTGGTCTCGAATATTATTATTATTTTATAATTTGTGAGTCTTTAAATATAAATATTTACAGAAATCATAACGCTGAGTTTCACTTCCTTTGCTTCTGATATGAGAAACTATTGACTAATACAACAAAGTGATGTAGGTACTACACTTTAATAGAAGACATTATATATTTACAAAGTTTTACATTTATGTCACAATAAAAACATATGCAAAACTAATGCCGGTACTTACTAGGCCCCTTATTCAAATAAATTACTTCGTAAGGTAATATATTTTTGAATTATTGAAATCGGTTTCAAAAGTTATTTATTAGCGCTCTAAGTGACTAATGATATTATCTACAAACAAGGTTATATACCTTCTTAACTATTCCGTGGTAATATCCTAGAAAATTAGATAGCTATGTTATATATATAACCATTTGACGATGCTGACTAATTTACACGTCTATCCTCAGTATATAACATAAAATGCGGTTTCGTTAATTTACTACGAAACGTTGGCGTTAAATTGGTTTAGGTTAGATGTTCGGCTGTCTTGGCATTTACACATGTTATTGTATTTTATTAGACTGTCAGCGATTACAATAAAATTTGCGTGAGCGTAAGAATTCATTAGTTCACCTTATTACACGTCATGTGAGATGCTTATTGTAAGGATTTTATTGAACACACATGGTGATATACAAAAATAATAATTAGGTATTTGGGCAATTGGTTTAAATAAGCTGTTTCTTGCGTCAGTGATTTTGGTTATATATTGAATGCTTTTTTAATACAAGATTGATAAATAAATAAATTTGCTTTTATGCTTTCTGAACACTGTTAGTTTATGACCCTCGACTCTGAGGTCGTGTATTCGCACCCCGACAGTGCCAAAATATATTTCTTTCTATGTGCGGAAGTAGCGATGCAGAACAAAACCGAGTGGAAACTTCTGAGTCAAAAGCCAATAGAAAGTGTCAGGCACAGAGACGACTTATCACCAACTTACCTTACTTTATAGAAGTTGAGTTTGCCTCGTAGCCCAGCGGTTGTATTCTAGGTGAGAGTTCGATTTCCGATCGGAGTGCAAGTTTTTTTAACTCTAAATTGTTCTCTGTCTTTTTTAGGGTTGTACGGTACCGGGCGAGTGCTTTAAGCGTACTTTGCGGGTACGATCGAATTTCTCAGGCATGCAGAGGGGATTAAACTTTAGAAAGGAGACTGTGAGGTTTATGATATATGTCTCAACTAAAATTTACTAAACTTTTCAAAACATCCCGTCGTCGCCTGGTCTACATCCTAAGTCATGAAAAAGTCCATATTGGTGTTTGGTGATGGCTAATGGTTATTTATTTAAGTTCACCACATCATATATAATGCTATATATACAGTATATGTTACAAGCTATTACAATTATTGTAAACATAAATGTTACAAAAATAAAATTACAATAAAAATATTACACTTCCAATTTTAGATTTTAATAGCGGATTAAGTATCAGATAGACAATGTTTTTTTTTAAATTGATCAGCCCACTACCGAATATGCTAGCTCTGGATAGGTAGTGTTTATCCTGTTATAAATATAAATAAATACTAATTTAAAGTACTTTATTACATTTAATATTACAATTCCTAAGTGAACTGCTTACACATAAACATTTCGAATGAAACAACCCCATGTGGTCTGACAGTAAATTAATCAAACAATGGATTCGTTGCCTAAATCCTCGCGAGTCTGAACTGAACACCTGACATAGATAAATTATGAACTTATGTCTTTATCAACTGTAGGTTGTTAACCTTCGTTACATTAAAATAAAAACAAAATGATTTGGGTTGCCACGGGCGGCCTTATCAGGCAACTCAACGCAAAAATAAATATTAAGGGTAAAGTGCATAATCAAATCAACAAAATTAAAATTACAAGTCACAAATTATATAATCACAAAACTTAATCTATAATAACTATAAAAAAGTTAATAATATATACTACTAGCAGACCGGCCAAGCGTTGCTGTGGGTTTTTGTTGTATTACATAGTAGCATACTATTCAAGGGAGACGCTAGGAGAACACCAGTCATGGGGACCACCATGCTTTTTTGGTGGTTATGCCATTAAATTGTAGCTTATGTGAAACGTTGGTACTATCAACACAGCGCCATCTGTTAGAATTGTGACTATCAAATAATAAACAAATATTTTGCAATAAAATAATATTGTGGTTATAAATTGAGATGTAAGCTATCCTATCTTTTAAGTTGGATCAAACTACAGACGGTGTGCAAATTTGATTGATATCGGTTCGGTAGTTTAGGAGTCCATAGCGGACAAACAACGTGACACGTTATTTATATATATTAAGATTAACTAAAAGCGGTTCATACATTACAATGCAATACAAAATAATAAGAAAAAACATGAATTACAAAAGTTGCGATTGGTTATGAAGTGTTTATGTAGTAGATTCTTAAATGAGTTTAGAGAGGTAGCCATTCCTAGTAGGTAGCAGTCCGAGAGCGTATTCCACAACTTAATGGCTGACATCCTAAACGAATTGCCTACAAAGGACGAGCTGTGTGATGGAATTTTCAAAAAGCATGCGTGTGACATTTAGTTATAAGTAGTTGAGAATGATTACGATACCTTTTGTATGGTTTTACATTACTCATGGCCTGATGCTAATTATTTCGGTTTGATACGTTATTTTCTCAAAGAATTATGTTCATTTATTAGTTGAATTACATATCAGTTGCCCCGCTAATATTAAAAGTTTACGCTTAGAATGTTTAAGGATAATAACTTTGGAACTAGCAATTACGATTTAAATATTGATTTTTTGTAGTACTTCCAAGTTTGCGAAATCACCGCTACAGACACATATTCATAAAAACTAAATCAGTCTGATGGAACTCTATTTGTTATCGTAATCTTTCGTCTCTGTCTGTCAAATTGTGTTTACGCTTTAAGATAGAAAGAATGTTCGAAATTGGCTGTATAAACGTATATCAGTATGCATCTCGTCTGTAACAGGTCTTCTGAGTAATAACCCACCACTATATCAGAAAGTCCCAACGTCAAATCTGCTGGGACAAAATAAGCAGTTGGACCGCTATATTTAAACTCAAACTCATATAAAAACTTCATTCATATAGGTAACCAAGTACACTTATAAACGTCAACAGAAAACATGTTAAATTGGTTCTAAATTTACTACCAATTTGCAAGTCAAGGGCGAGCGAGCAAGAAGAACTGGCAAGAAACTCTCCGCCACTCTTTTTAATCGCCAAATTTGAGACATACAAATTTTTTGAACTGGAGCAATCAATCCTAAGGATTAGGATCATTTAAATAATCGTATAAAAAGCTTTATTGATTAATTTACGTTTTTGCTTACCGTCTCTGAACACCTCCAAAATTAGAACGGTCGCAGGTGCGTTTCCGGAAAAATAAACGTCATTCGAAAAACGAATGTAAAATCTAATGATTCGTTTTTCATAACTTCATATAAATCACTCAATACGAACACGAATAAAAATATTGTTTTTAATACAAATATTAGCCAAATATTTATACACATTTCTGCTAAAATGTATTCTTTAATTTTTCATGTTTTAGCTGATAACTTTTACCCACAAAGTCTTAGCTACAGTAATGATCATTACAGATATCCGCGATAATGTCTGAAAGTTTTAAAACCTTTGGCGTCATATAGACAGATAAATAGACAAAGTTTTGAAACTCGTTACTTTGAGTTTGTTTCTGTCTGGCGTTAGGACTATATATGCTTTCATATATAATTCTTTGTTTTATAATACGAAGTATTAAAATTTAAGAACTTAATAGCACTTCCAAAATACTCATTTATTACATGAACGTATACAATCGCATACTTGGAGGAACAAAATAATACTTTCGATGGATACTGAAAAATTAAACTTAGAATGAATATTAGAGTCTTTCATTATCAAAAGCTTGGTGTGCTCAGCAAGGCGAGACGGTACTTCACTCCGGGCCGCCGCTTGCAACTCTATAAAGCGCAAATTCGGCCCCACATAGAATACTGTTCGCACCTCTGGGCGGGAGCTCCCCAGTACCAGGTCCTTCCACTTGACCGTATTCAACGAAGAATCGTCGACGACCAGTCACTTTCCGTGCGGCTTGATCCTTTGGCTTTGCGTAGAGATGTGGGATCTCTCTGCATCTTCTACCGCATTTACCATGGAGAGTGTTCAGAGGAATTTTTCGGTCTAATACCTGCAGCTGAGTTTCATCATCGTACGTCAAGGCAAAATACAAAATACCATCCGTATCAGCTCGACGTCCGTCGTTCCACAACTGAGCGTTTTCTAAGGCAGTGTTTACCGCGCACCACCACTATGTGGAACCAGCTGCCCACTGAAGTATTTCCGAACCAATTCGACTTATAGTTCTTCAAGAAAAGAGCGTACAAATTCTTCAAAGGCCGGCAACGCACGTGCGGCGTCCATGGGCGGCGGTATCACTTAACATCAGGTGAGCCTCCTGAACGTTTGCCTCCTAATACATAAAAACATATATATATAAAATATGGTATTTACTGTAAAACATTTGTTTATTGTATAAATAATAAATAATACCGTAGAGGCATGATCCTTGCGTCTTGGGTTGAACTCCGGCTAGAAACCAATTCGAATTCCTATGTACGAAAGTTTGGATAGTGTATGAAACTATCTCAAGAAAATTTATATATCTTAGTTGATATGTCAGGCATAGAGTAATCACCTGATATAGAAAATTAAACAATTTGCGGCCAAATTTAGAGGATTGTATGCGAAAATTGTTCTTATGTTGTCTGTAAATCATTTGTATGTATTTTTAGAAATATGTTTGGTAATTAAAGGTTATTTATATACCTCTGTAATTCTATTTCTAAGCAAGCTTTCTTAGATCAAAGAGATGCGAATAGTCGTAGCAAACGATAAACTTCAACTATGATACAACAATTATTTCTTTCATTCGTTTTATCTCTCTCGTTAAACAGTTGCATATTTCTTTTGTTAAACTTTTAATTCAGATATGATGGAATTGAAAGAAAGGAATGTTTTTATAAAAGCTTTTCGATTAGACTTTAATATATTTCTATGCCTGCTTGTCTTAGTATATCTCAACCATTTTTATTTTGAATAGAAATGTAGCCATCTAAGACGAAATCAATAGAATTTATTAAACGTGTTAATTATTACTTACCTACATATTTTGTTTATTTTTACATATTTTATTTATTTATTTAAGTCTCGCCTATTGGCTAGGCATAAAAGAAAAAGTAGCTACGGTCCTTATAATATACACATAGCTCTCTCATTTCTTCTATTCTCTCGACATTTATAACCATCATTGTTAGCTGGTGCTTTCTGACCTGCCCTTTTTTAAAAACACTAAATTCGTATAAGCATGTCTACCAGCTCCACCATCATACATTTTAAGTAGTTTTTTTTAATTATTAGTAATATTTTTTTAATAAAGCGTAATACAAAAACTGACAATTTAAATAATTAGACTCTGAAAGAGTAGAGTCCAGATATTGTATAAACTCTTAAATAACGTGAAAAAAATCTGAGATTTGATTTTGTAGTTTTAATGCATATCATTTTATATTAATGGTTATTTTTCTTTAAAATGAATAATTCGGTGACTGTTCTATGGGTATTGGCCTCTCATCATTTTCTTTTATCCTCACACATGTCGTAGATTTTTGTGTCTCAGATATTTTAACGGTTTTTATACTCACCGTAGGAGCAATTGTGAAGTACATAGAAAGGATTTTTTTTTCTTCTAAGCAGGGTTTTGAATGCACGTCTGGTACTTTGAAGATTATTGTTAATATACGTGATAACTAGCTGGTGCCGGCGACTTCGTCAGCGCAGGATTAAAATAATATTAGTCCGAATGATGTGATGTAGCGTGAAAGACATATTTTATGTACTTTAAATACCAGAAGCGTTTAAAGTATCTTTTTCATTCAGGAATCAATTTATTACTACCAAATGTGCATTTGAAATAAATTATTTACACATAAGAAATAGATGTGTGGCGGGCTTTTTGTAGGACTATTTAAGATAGACATTTCCATCATACATTACATATGTGTAACTCTAGCAGTTTTGGCAGCGCACGCCACAATAGCTCGCAGATGGTAGATTTTTTCCTACTTACTTGATATTTTGGACAATTCACCTAATATCTTTATATAATGTAGCCTATGTTTTATTATAATGTATAATCTATATTATTGTAAAGGTACTTACAAACTTTCGCGTTTATAATATTAGTAGGATATAGAACAAAGAATACCAATTTGGCGTCCCAAATAGTTTTAAATAATCATGAAACTTTAAAATGCCTACACTCGGTTCATACGTGAAAAGCACTTTGTTATTTAAGACTTCGTTCACATTCAGCTCGAGTCTGAAGCTTATTCTAGGTGGTTTTGTATTACATAAATGTTTAATATAAAATTTAGAGACAGAGATAAGTTATCACCATTGGGCTTAGTATAAATAAGTAAAGTACTTAGTTTACACTTTGTATCCGAAGCTGTGTTACGAAGTAAGTATTTTTCTAAGTAATAAAAAATATGTGGTTGTTGCAGTTAATGTAAAAGTTAGTTTCTTTGTATGTTGATTAAAAAACCTCCTTTGGCTTTATTATAAAACGTCAACTAAAGTGTAAGTAAACTAAGTTAATATTCTATATACATGGAAAACCTTTTCCTTTATTTGTTAATTAAGGGAAAATCAAGTCCAAGGTTTAAAATAAAGGCTTGCTTAAAATAATTAACGCGAATTAAAAATATTCATGATCATTTTATTACGTGATTAAAAAAGTTATTCCGAATTGTGGCGAGTATTTCAAGAACCACAATCAAAGCAAAAGCCTTTGAATATAATTTATAGGACAAGGCCAAGATTTGATGTTATGGTAACCAATGTAAGTGACACCCACAAACTTATTAAAGATATTGTCTTTTTAGTAAAGGTTTTTTTACATATAAAATTACATTACATATAAAAATAATCTGCATATTTTAAATTAAAGCCTCTTTTAAAACCCGGGAATAGAACCGGCTATAATTGAAAGGAATGCCACAAATTGGTAGATTCTTTACCATCAAATGTTTCTACGTGGTAAGTTAAATAGATGAAACTTATTGTAAAAATAGTACACGAATAATAATTCTTTTACATACATTCTGATAGCCATAGACGGTATTTGAAGTATCTAGGTGATGTTAAAATTCCACATCATTATCCAAGAATGTAGTATACGAAACAATTCCTTTGGCGATGAAAATTGCAAACTTCGAAATTGGAAAACGGGAAATCAGTACGCGTCGAACTGTCAAGGAGGAAGGTTGTGTCGGTGGTTACGAATTTTCCCTCCAAAATTTCGCGCAGTTTGTTTCCTTAAAATGTGGGGTTTTATTTAATGTCGAATGGGTTCGGTATAATTTTAGCATAATGAATGAAAATGAGGATGAGATTGTTCAAGGTAAGATTTTAAATAAGTCCTTGATCAGTCGAAACGATTTGACAATTAGGGCAAATAACGGCCCATTTTTAACTTTTAAAACCCATTTGTATACAATTCGATGTGGTTTATTTGTTGAATTACAATATTGTATTGCGTGACAAGTCCATTTGGATTCTCATTTTATGAACTTTTTTAAACACTGAGAACATCACACATGCAGATAAATATTATTGATTACATACATTATAGAAAGAATAAGATAACCTAGTAGTTTTTTTTGTTATATTAGTAATAATTAAAACAATATATTTATTTATTCATTTATTTATTTATTCTTTATTACCTTACAAACATACACATAACAAAAATACAAAAAAAACATGTAAAATATATTATGTTGACGAACATTATATTATTTATGTCAAATAAAAACACAAACAAATCAAGTTTCAATGAATAAAGAGTATTTTTTTACATAAGCTTATTTTTTTTTAATTTGCTTTATTTATTATATAAGCATTATATTATATGGTGAAATTTAATTAAAAAATGCACGAAGAAATTGTATCTAGGAATTTATATTGTATTGTGTTTTTGATTACATTTTTAACTACTTGCAGTGCTAAACATTCCATTACCCGTAAAAAGGTACAATAATCGTGACATTGATTGAAGTACAATATTTAATTATGACTAATAACGTTTCTGAGCAAATCAAGAGTATCAGCTATATATTGTTTTATATAGAACAGGGGGCAGACGTGCAGGAGGCTAACCTGATATTAAGTGATACCGCCGCCCATGGACACTCTCAATGCTATAAGGCTCGCGAGTGCGACTTTTTCATAATTGGTACGCTCTTTTCTTGAACAACCCTTAGTCGAATTGGTTCGGAAATACTTCAATGAAAAAAAAATTCTTTTACATTATAATACAATGTATACGACGGATAATCGACCCTCATGTTTTCAAGATCTAATTGAGCTCTTTGTTAGTATACTTGCTTTAATTTTACATCCATGGACCTTTTCATAATTACCCACATTATTATCCTTAAGATGGTAATCTTAAGGATAATAATAAGTGTGTAAGAGAGAAGATAAAATTACGGATACTTTTTAGCATTTTTTATTATACAAACTCTTTTCTATACTATACTGATACGTGATAAAGAAGAAAGGTTTGTATTTTTGTAAATTGTCTATCTAAATTATTATTATTAAGCCTTTATTGCTGACATCCAGTATCATATTTTTACTAATTTAAGTTACATAATAAAACTTAGTCTAATACATAGTCCTTGTTGTATTAGAGTCCAAGTTGTGCCTCCTATTCTCTTTATATCGCCTGCCCATCTCTTGCTCTGTCTTCCTCTTTTCCTTCTTCCATCGCGTGGTTGCCATTGTGTAATTATTTTTGTCCATTTCAACCTGCTATCTCTCGTCATGTGCCCGGTCCAGCACCATTTCAATTGCCTTATTTACTTTATAATGTCTTCTTTGGTCGTTGATTTTATCTCTTCTGCTCTTTTTCGATGTCTCAGTGTTACACCCACCAAGCTTCTTTACATTTCTCTTTGGCATGTTCTCTACTTTAGAAGATGTTTCTGAGATAATGCCCAAGTCTAGCAGCTTATGTGACACATGGTAAGATACATAAGTTGAACACCTTTATCTTAGCTACAATTGGGAAGTTTGTATAAAAAGTTTCAGTTATCATAACTCAAAATCTCTGAGTACGGGTTAATTGTCCTTATGGAAATTTTATTCGTATTTACCAGAAACTCTCAAACATAACGAGAGAATCATCGTAAATTAATCAAAATTACGATTTATTAAATGATCCTAATCCTTGGGATTGATTTGCTGCAGTTCAAACTGTTTGTATGACTCAAAACTTGGCGATTACAAAGAGAGGCGGAGAGTTTCTTGCTAGTTCTTCTTGCCCGCTCTACGGACTTTACTTGCGAACTGGTAGTAAATGTAAATTTAGATAAAATTTAATATCTTTTCTGTTGATGTTGGTTTAACCTGTATACTTGGTTTTGTACTTGGTTTAACCTGTATAAATAAAGTAATTTTGAATTTGAGTATATAATTGGTTTTAACTGGAAGTTCTACACGATAATTATATACCCACATTATTCATTTTGAAATATATATTTCAAATAACGTCTTCGTGTTCATTCAATTTTAAAAATAAAACGCATTTTTATCCTGTCACAAAGAATAATTCAACATTTAAATATATCTGTCTGTGTTCGTTTGCACTGGATTAGAAATAACACTATTCTTAGATGCTGTTTTTACTAACTAAACCAGATATACTCGTAGTAGTACAAATAAAAAGAGTTGTCTCTTGAAAATGCTAAACCTAACAGGGTCTTGAATATTGTATTCGGTCTGCGAAATAGCAGCGTTGTTAAAACGAACCGTTTCTTTTTTAGAACACAAATACAACAACGTTTACAGTACAGTACAAAATGTGTAGAATTGTGAAATGTTTAAACTATTCACTAGTATTGTAGAAAATTAAGTCAACATAATATTATTTAAGAGCCAAGAAGAGAAAGTAAGAAGCCAAAGTAAGAAGAAAACAAATATTACCGTTGTATCAGAAAAAATATTGACTTTGTTTGATTCAGTTTCGGCTTTAAATAATGGCATGTTTCGTATTCACTCTGCCACAATAACCAAACTTTTTAAGTTTGTTTAAGTGTTTTGTTTATTATTATTTTTATGTACAGCTTACATAATTTTGAATTAGTGTTGTTATACCAACGATTATTACCTTATATTTAATACAAATTAACTCCGTATTCATAATAATATAATTCAGTAATATTCCCTCGGAAAAGTTGGCGCGGCTTCAGAGCAGGCGAAACATAAGAAACGACTCAAACATCAGTCCTTCCTGCCACTTGGATTTTGTTCCCTTTGGAGTAGACACTCTTGGGCCGTGGGGTTCAACTGCACAGGTACTAATTAATGATTTAAGTTGGCGCCTGGTAGATAGTACCGGTGACCCCAGCTGCTTTCCTCGTTCTACGAATAAGTATCGCAATACAGCGAGGAAATGCTGCGGCACAATGCCACAGGGACCAAAATTTTTAAATTTGTTTCAATTTTCTTTATTAATATATAATTATTTATCAATTCAATAAATGTTAATCATGTCAATTTTTACAATTAGTGTAGTGTAATGCCTTTAAAAATTTGTGACTCTGCGACCTCCTTTCAACTAAACAAGGAAATATACTAGGGCCAAGCTATAAGAACTATTAAAATCAACATGTGTTAGTTCATAATCGCATGCTACACGTACTAGCCATTCATACCTTGGTTGTGTGCCAACGTAATTCAATAGCAACTATTTTCACCTTGAGACAATTGCACTGTCAAAGTTACGTGTCAACGGACACACGTGGGGTCGAAACAATAACAAAGACATATTGTTCTACTCATAACTCATAAGGCCGGGTTTTATCACTTCAATATGGCCATTTCTAAAATTCTAAAGTCGTTAAATCCAGATAAAGGACCTGATGGAATTTCGTCACACTTTGCAAAATCGTGTTATGATGTTCTCTCACTATCGTTAACAATTGCTTACATTCTGCCAGCGTTAAAGGTAACTTTTTAAATTTGTTTTAATTTTCTTTTTATGAATTTTTTATTATTAATATGTAGGTTATGAAAATTGTAAATAGTGTATATTCGATTGGTATGTTTAGGTTTTAATTAATTTAAATAATAAGTTTACAATAAATCTTTATCATTAGGTTCTTCCCCATGTATGGAAAACTGCACATGTAATACCAGTACATGAATCCGGAGACAAATTTAACTTATACAACTATAGGCCAATTTGAATTTTAAACACCTTGCTAAAGTACTAGAACGCGTTTATAGGTACAATAAAATTAATATTTTTATTAAACCCATACTTATTTCAGAACATAATGGGTTTGATGAGGTGTAAGTTTCTATTTAGTTTTAGTTATTGTTCTTTTTTTTTATTTGTTTTAATTTTTTTCCTTGCTAGCTTGCTTATGTTCTGTGTAAGTGTGTAATATTTGTGATGTCATATTTTCTGGTATAATTTTATGCATACACGTTGTTTTAGAACATATAAATAAATAAATTTCGTAAGTTGTAATTCAAATTCAAAAAAATTACTGCCTAACAATGCCATCAATTGCCGATACATAGCTGATATCATTTTCTTTTCGAAATGTCTATGTAATATTGAAAAGTTTTTATGTAAAATATGGTACAACTGCACCATCTTTCTTCCAAGTATTGAGTATCAGGGCTGTTAGAAAAATAAGGAAAATTAATATATGAAAATTTTAGGAAGGTCATAATCTACATACATAATATAAACTGAATAATATGTAACGTACAGTGGGAACACATTTCTTTCATAACTTCCAATTAACGATTTTCTATAAACTAAAACTACAGTAAACAATTAACGAAAGTCTATAACTGTTGGGGTAATAAAATAATTCAATCGTGATAATACACCACAAAGCAGTAAACGGTGGCAAGGCAATAAACTATATAGCTGGTTTATTGACGAATGCGCCCTTGGGGACAATGTGTTTTTACCGCTCAGCCTTTAATATACTTTAGAACTATTACGGGATTTCCTTAAACCTCGGGTTTGGGAGTTGTGGTATTCATTCTCAAGTGTGACCTAATTTATCTCTATCTAATATATAAAATTCTCGTGGCACAATGTTCGTTCCCATATACACCAGTCATTATAGACATTCGAAATCGAAAATTTGATAATAATTCCAAAAGTTTTCAAACTTCGGTCAAGTGAATGGTACATTGGGACGACAATAAATCTCATTTTGCAACCTTGTCCGCAGTCCGGAACATTGTTAAAATTGCAATTAAATTAATTTTGTTGCTGTATGGTCGTGAAAAAAATTCCAAAAGTTCTGCAAACTTGGGGAAGTTTTCGATATAATATTTCATATCACGTATAAAATTTGCAACCAACCTAAGTGTACGGAACATTTTTTGTTATTTATTTTATTTTCGATATATCTGTCAAATTTGCGAACTTTTGGAACGTTTTCCTTCAGTTTAATAAAGAACAACATTAATTAAATAATGTTCCGTACACTTAAATTGGTTGCAAATTTGACACGTGATGTAAAATAATATATTTAACACCACTCCAACTTTGCAGAACTTTTGGAATTTTGGTCTCAAGAACTAAGCAAATTATGATTTATTGCATTTTTAACAATGTTCCGGACCGCAGATCAGGTTGCAAAATTTTATAGTTTGTTTTAATACCACTCCCGACCTTACTTCAAAATTTGAAAACTTTTGGAATTATTATGAATTAATTGTCTATAATGACTGGCCTAATACTCCTCCGTAACGGCTTGACCGATTCTTATGATTTTTTTATGCAAATTTAGTAAGTCTGAGAATTGGCTACTATATATATTTCAAACCCCGAAGTGATAAGGGGTGTCCACCCCAATTTTTATCTACCCGCTACAATCAACCCCTATTTTTTATTTGTTAGTTAAGAACTTATAACTTGAACTCTGAGGTATATGATAGAGAAAAATCACAGAAAAAAAATCCGGAAAACCGAACAGTCTCTGGGATAGCATAGCAAAAGAAAAAAAGAAATAACTTTATTATCGACAATATACAAGATATTTAGATAAAGTAAAATGCACTGGCCCCCACACTAGGACTCCCTGTTTTGTGGGCAGTCAGTCTCTTCCTTTTGGCAAGTAAACAGTATTTTAAAAATTATATTAATGATTTCTACACATTTATAATAGAATAATATTATTTAAATTATTTTTGCACAATAAGAATATTTTCAGTGTCAGAATAGGACAGGACGCTGTAAACTTTACTAAATATTATGACTACAATATAATTACGAAATTTGATACACGCCAAAATAACCAAATAAACGCTGTTACCTCCCAACTGTATCGGGGCACTGTACACAATTTTGCGTCTCTTTCATTATATTTTATATACTTGATATTTGTAGCACGTTTAGGAGTCGTTAGTGAGTCAGTAAATTCACTGTTAATTATTATAAAAATATAGCGTGTATTTTCAGTTTTAGATATATTGACACAGTTACAATAACGCTTGTATCGAGTATCATTTCCCCCGATAGCTGCGTCGTTATTTTAATGTAATTTCATACTTCTATCCTAAAATTATAAATTGAAAGTAGTCCTGTAGGCTCGTTTGCCCCCTATTATATAAACAAAGACCAATCAAAACTATATTAAAAAAAATAAACACTAGTACTACATGGAAATATAACAAATTTAAAACATTTAATACCAAATGTTTTACTTTACAATATTTGTAAAGCGTTGAACAGAGTAGCCTTGAAAACCCGCTAAACGTGTGCTATTTATAATAATATTATAGGAAGGGAATACATATTTGTGTTTATATGTTTTCAAAAACTCAAAAAATACCAGACCGTTTTCAAAGTCTCTTACTTTTATAATGCTACATTATCCGTGAGTAACAATATTTAATTCCAAAATTGAAAATCAAAGGTCCGTCTAATGAGAATATATATATGTCGGAGAAATATATCGTCACTCCATCAAAATTGACATCGTCATTAGTGGGCATAGTGGGCATCAGGTAATGTGCGAGTAAAAAAGACACGAATAATTTTCGTACAGTATTTAATTTTGATTGATTTTTTTTAACATTACACATAACACTTTTAGCTTAAATTATAACGAGCAGCGGGTTCAAGGCATCGATCTCACTTTTAATCACAATCTACTCAACTACAAATCACATAAACCAAACTCGGTCCAATGTCCCATCACCACAATGTTCCACTGAATACTCAATCTGAACTACCCTGCGATCCCTGAACGTACTGACCAAAGTTAAGATGGCGACGTCACTCGAGGCATTTCCTCGGCTAGCGTAACAATATTCGTTATGTTAAAGGTTGCAGCGCCACTGATTAATTTTATTAATGATTCTAAATTATAATAATAATAATAATAAAATAATAATAAAAAAAACGAATCAAATAAAATTATGATTCTTAAAAGTAATTAATCGCAATTATTAACCAAAGTAACAACAATAATAATCATCGGTCAATTGACTCGAACATTTCCTGATAATCCGAGCATTCACCGACATATATATTTTATATTTAAGTTTGTCTAAAGATCATAATATACCTTATTTTAGTTGTCAAGTGTTTAATTTCGTTATATTTCTTTTCGAACTTTTGGCTAAAACGTAATATTTATGTGAATTTAATCTTACCTTTAAGATGAGTTTTTGCCCTCGGTGTCCCAATTCCCAAATCAAGTTTCAAATATTTGTTACCCGCAGAAAGTTAGAAATATTTTTTCAAAAAGATTCAAATATCAAGTTTAAGTGTGTAGATGTAGTCAGCTACTGCTGTCCCGACAGACGTTAAGTTGAATATTCAATTTGAATTAAAACAAATAATTATACTTCTCATAATATTTTTTATCGTTTAGACTATTGCGTAAATATATTTACAAAATTTTCAACGACGGCCCAAGCCGAGGTCCGAGTTTTGCAGGAGACGTCCTTGCGCTAGTCGCGGGAAAACGCCTATTCTGGCCGAGCTACGCTCGCCAAAACAGCCTGAGCTGAGCTGTAAAGTCCAGCAAAAAAATGGTCCCACACTTCTTCGGCGCTCTCACCAGATATAGACGTTACTTATAATCATTATAGCGATTAGTGGTTATCCTTTGTTTATAAATTAATAGATATTGTGTGGTTAATTTAATATAATCATATTTGTTATTTTTTTGTAATTTTATTTGTTAATTTCTACCTATATTATCATAGATTACAAGGTATTAAGTAAATGCGAAAGAGCTAATAAATTTGCTGGTTTGATTATTTTTTAAGTATGGCCTTATTTAATATATATATATTTACTAGCTGATCCGGCAAACGTCGTTTCGCCATGTATATCATTTATAATAAAAAAATAGGGGTTGATCGTAGAGATGTGAAAGTTAGGGGTTGTATGTATTTTTTAATGCTGTATCATAAAAAAATAGAAATTAAAAATTTTGTCTAAAAAATAAAAAAATAAATTGAGGGGTGGACCACCCTTATTATTTAGGGGTGTGAAAAATAGATGTTAGCCGATTCTCAGACTTACCCAATATGCTTACCAAATTTCAGAGGAATCGGTCAAGCCGTTTCGGAGGAGTATGCAGACTAACATTGTGACACGAGAATTTTATATATAAGATTATCAAGGCAACGTTGTTTATTTTCTAATAAATTAGAAAGCTATTAAATTTCACAAGTTCTGTGTAAATGAAAAGACTATAATTATAATAAATGTTGTTTTGGATCGTAAAATAAAATTGATGGTGTAGTAGACATTTTTGTGAATATTAAACAAAAGCAAGAATGTAATATTGCGCATATTTAATGCCATATCCCTGCCTTTGGGATTGAATAAGACCGTTTTCTCGGTATTTACATACTTGCTGTCTCATATAATATGATTGCAGGTTCCCTTTGTGTTACGTTAATAATCTGATAATTTAAATATCTAGTGGTAAAGGAATTTCAAGTTGAAATTTCAAGTGCTTATAGAATATATATTATCGCTTTTGTAGAAAATATATATACAATACGTACTGTGGACCATATGCAATGAAAATATTGTTTTTTTTTGAGTTGTGCCACACAATTATAAATTAGTTTTAAATGATTATATAACAATACTACGTAACTGCCCCCGCGAACTCCGTTTCTCCTTAATGTGATTTGACATACCTCTTTAGTACAATACCAACATGAAACATTTTGCTATGCCCAGAGACTGTTCGGTTTTCCGGAATGAATTTTTTTAAATTTGTTCAGTGAATTTTTCTCTACATATAAACCTCAGAGTTCAAGTCATAAGATTTTAATTAACAAATTAAATATAGGTGTTGATCGTAGAGGGGCGAAAATTAAGGGTTGTATGTATTTTTGTATGCTGTATCATAAAATAATAAAAACAAAAAGTTTTGTCTAAAAATAAAAATGTAGGGGTGGGACCACCCTTAACATTTAGGGGGATGAAAAAAAAGTGTTGTCCGATTCTTAATCTTACTGAATATGCATAACAAAATTCATAAGAATCGGTCGAGCCGTTTCGGAGGAGTATGGAAACGAACATTGTGAGACGAGAATTTTATTTAATCATTGAAATTTTATATATATATATAGAGATAACTAATATTTTTATCGTTATGTAAGCGAGATTAAATATAGATAGTTGTTAATGTATAACTTTTTGGTTTATCAATTATAAAATCTAACATATACAGCAAATGCAGTACATAAAAAGAACTTCTAAAACCCGTCTAACGCGAAACCGTATTGTAATTATATTTATCAGGACCGTAAAGTGTATGCGTTTTACTATATGAATAGATATAAGTGTTATTAAAATGAATGTTGAAATAAGTTTTTGTTTACAGAGGAAGAGGAGGGTACAGAGTTGGAACTTGAAGCGCTGTACAGGCGATATTGTGTCAGATTGAAGCATGCTTTGTTCGTGTCAGCTCTCTGCGTCACATTACTGTGTACTCTAGTGCTATTGTGCGCTGTCTGTGTTCTACATTCACAGGTAAGTAATATTGAATGATGATATAGTTCCGTAAAGAGGCGTTGGGCTCATAATTGAACCCCTGACAATTTCTTCTTTGGATGTTAATGTAAACCTAAACTTTCATAGACATATCATTTATTACAAACAAAAACACACAAAATAACAATAAACAAAGAAAAAAATTAAATAAAAAATATAATGAGAGATATATTTAAAAAAAATCGCTTTTCCCATTCGGTTCATCTCAAGTGTGTAATGCGTGTGTGCTGTGGCTGTAATTGGCCCTGGCTCAGCATATGCTGAGGAGCAGAATGTTCCACAGCGCTGGTCATTCTGCCAGAGACCACATCAGATAGTTTGCGCCTCAGTCGCAAAAAAAAATTAAGAAAAAGAATGGTATAAAACTTATTAGAATATAATAATAATAATATTAGCAGTGTAAGTAATGAAGTCTTGTGTAACGGTGTGTAGTAAATAAAATGAAATTAAAAGTTAAAAATAAGAACAAAAAAAACGAACGCATAAGCATTCATTCTTTTTTATAAAAGTATTCACAACCTTTACATAACTCAAATAATAATGATATTGTTTTTTATATTTGGCTTAAATAATTTAATTAACGTGGTAATGCTACGATGTAGCTAGCTTGCTACGAGGGATTGCCATGGGCTACGAATTACAAGACACGGCCTACGGCTAAATATAAATCAAATGATTTTGTATTAATTATATTGTATTAAAACATAAAGACTTCACGGTTTACAAATTTCAGTATTACTAATAAAGTAATATGGAAATTTATTTTTTTGCTCCGCTATTGGCTTTGACAGGTTAAAAGGCTTTCATGTTTAACCCATTTAGTTTAAAGTGCAACGTCATTTTTAAACAGTTTCATGTAATATTTTAACATATACTTTTTCAACATTGATTGCTTTTATTTTAAATGTATAAATTAATTAAATTAACACATTTTTTTACACTTGGGAGATGCGTTGCGCGGTTATTACAGCGGCGCGACGGCTTAGTAGGTTATGTGGGACTCGCGATTGTGCATACCCACTAAAACCCCAAGGCGCCACCAACAACGGCCAACCAGCTGCCCCTTGAAGTATTTCCGAACCAATTTGACTTAGGGTCCTTCATGAAAAGAGCGTACCAATTCTTAAGAGGTCATCAGCGCGCTTGCGAGCCTTCTGGCGATGCGAGTGTCTATGGGCGGCATCACTTAACATCAGATGAGCCTCCTGCCCGTTTGCCTCCTATTGCATAAAATACAAAGTACAGCAAACTAATTTAAAATTAAAATTAACTCTTGTTCATATTTATACAAATCTAATACTTTAGATTTCCGAGATTGCAGGTGTGTGGAGTGCCATAGGCGATTTGCACTTCTGAGAAAGATTCTCGTTTAACGAAACTAACAAATTATTTTGCATCATGTTAATATGTTGTATAAAAAAAATCAGTGGTGCTACAACCTCTTTAGGTCTTGGCCTCAGATTTCTGAATCTGTTTCATGATCAATTTTAAATCTAATAGGCAAGGTGATCAGCCTCCAGTGCCTTACACACGCCGTCGACTTTTTGGGTCTAAGACATTACACATGTCGTTTGCCTCACGATGTTTTCATTTACCGTTCGAGCAAATGTTAAATGCGCACATAGCAAGAAAGTCCATTGGTGCACAGCCGGGGATCCAACCTACGACCTCAGGTATGAGAGTCGCACGCTGAAGCCACTAGGCCATCACTGTTCTCACTACTAATATGTTGTATATTGGTCTCAAGTTCATTACTTAGCTTAAGGTATGCAGTAATGTATATAGTAAATTGCATTAGAGCCGCACCTAAACCACTTAGGGATCAGATTACGTCAGAAATCTCTACAAAGTATCTAACACCTGGAACGTTAAGTACTACATGTACTCTCTGAAATAAACTTCATGTAAATTCTTGATATAGAATCTTCTATACATTATAATAAAACTAAAAACTTACAAAACATATTAAAAGGTTGTGGATCCTTAACAAAGTATCAACAGTCGCTGTCATTTTGACCACATTGAGACAGATTAGACCTCTAATCAATTCCTTAATATTACCCTCCAAAATGCAGTAGTATTAAATACAAGTACAACGCGCAAATACCGGCAAGAAAAAAACTGTGTTCACTTGGCTTAGCCTCGCATGTATAGGCTCTCTGTGAGAACAGTTACATGTACCGTCACGGCACCAATCTTCCAGGGATTCTAAGGGACCGTCATGCGCTAAAAAGAAGAGGTGGAGACAGCCAGGGAGGATCCGCTTCACCACACTACCTGCGACGTGTTTTGGTAATTCTGGGCACGCAGACGCCTTAGTGGTGGAACAGGTGTTTCATACGTCTAACCTAACATCCAAGCCAGTAAGCTGATGCGAGTACGGCACTTCCTGTGTCAAGGTCCATCCCATATCATTAATAGCCGTTGGGGACCGTGAATTCAACTGCTGACACGTGGCAGATGTGGACAAGGCTACCGTGCCCTGTCTCGGGCAATTGCTGCTGGCACTTTAGTCGGTATGCACAACTTTGCCGATGCCGATCCTACTTAAAGTATTAAAAAAAAACAAATAAGAATAAAATATTTATTTCATTTATTAACACTTCGTTGCGTTACAAAATAAAAATTGAACATAATAAAATGAAAAGGAGGGCAACTGGCGGCCTTATCGCTTTCGAGCGATCTCTTCCAGACAACCACTGTGAGTAAAAAAAAAATGGTAGGCAAGAAGTGCAAACATGCATATTACATATAGTTAATAAGACAAAACTAAACAGGAACAAAAAACAAACTAAACGAAAAAAGGATACATGAAATAATAAAAGGTGCACATTACAAATAATTTTTATTTGCCTAATAAAACATATTTACTACATGCCAGAGAAAACCTATGCCAATTTGTTTTTCTAGTACAAAAACGTAGCTAGTAACCTCATCAAGGCTTTTTCGCTGCACTTATTAAAACTATGGTAACAGGAACAAATAACCTTTACGTGTACTCTTGTAGTAAATTATTCATCATCATAATTATAATAATATAAGAATATTCCAAGAGATAAGCTTCATCTAATTTGATTAAAGGGTATTACACCTGTAAGGTTGTATCTAAAATTACTTCACTGAGAATAAGTCCGAATTCCGTTTGAATGTTGAAGCAATTTCAAAGAGATGTTCAAGAGAATAGAGCTTAGTTTCCTTTGTACTTTACGATTGCAATGTCGGGATCAAAATACAGCGACTCTTCGTGCTTATTACTCCTGGATTGTCACTTGGGACCGACATTTAGAGGGTTTAGTATCAAATTATGTACAGTAATATTACAGTAAGACTGATTTTAGCTACAGTTTGAGTTGTGAGAACTTTAGTGAAAATATTTCAGTAAATATATTAGTGTAGCTATTTTGAATAAATCTTTTTTTAGGATAAAACATGTCCTCGGGACGCTTCACAGTAACATAACGTGATAATTTCGCGGTATATCATTATATACAGGTTTCTTGCGTTTTATTTATTTGGCTAAGTGTTCTCTTAAAAAGAACACACGTGTTAAAGTTAACATTATACTTCTATCTGGCATAATACAATTGTTATCTTACAATTATTTTCGTCTAGTAATAATTTAATTAAAACGCCCAAAGGAAACGAGAAATAGGCTTATATCTAATGAGTATGGGATTTATTACCAAGAACAAAGGTTCAAACGGACAGCTGCCGGGCATTTAATCGTCAAATAGTCCCCAGCGGATATTACTTTAACTTTACTTATATAAAATGGCATTAATTTAAATGAGTTTTTGTTCTAACGCAATGAATGCTGGAAAATTTATATAAACAGTAAACGGCTCAGAGGAGACTCTTGGGCCGTGGCTTTCATGGCGCTAATTAAAGATTTAAGTTGGCGCCTGGTAGATAGTACCGGTTATCCCAGAGGTGGTAGTTTCCTCGCTCAACGAATAAGTATCGCAATACAGCTAGGAAATGCTCTTAGCGTTAAAGGTACACAGACAGGGACGAAACTTTTTTTTTTTTTTTTTTTTTAATTATTATTATTATTTCTATGTACGTTAACAAAATTGTAAACACTACGTATATATTTCTGTATTTGAAATAAATATTTTTATTGTATGAGAAAAAAGTAATAAGTATATTTTTTTGATTTTTAGATAAAATATTTTTGGAATATTTTCGGATTTTAACTAAATGAAATATTATATATAAATTATTTATTTATTTACACTTCGTTATTAAAACATACTTATAAAATATAGAAAAGGTTACATAAGGTAAGGCCTCGGGCGGAACTATCTATATTTTCAATGTTGATCCGGGAAACACTAGTCGTAAATTGAGCCAATGACAGTTGGGCCAAAACTGTTGAATAAACTAAACGTTTTACAATTGGTCAGGGCGGTCTTCCTATTAAACAATTGATGTATCCAGTGGCACGACAATCCGTTATAGGCTTGTCCATTTCTGCATCTATATCATTGATATTTGTTTATTTGTCCCATTCGGTGTGGAGACCCTTGGTCCGTGGGGTCCTGGCGCTTTAAGGCTTTTTAAAGAAATTTCAAAAAGGTTAGTCGATATCACAGGAGACCGAAGATCTGGCAGCTACCTCGGACAAAGAATTAGTCTAGCAATTCAAAGGGGGAACGCTGCCAGTATTTTCGGAACCTTGCCTAAAGGGACTCCTTTTAATGATATATTTTAGTTTATGTTAAGTTTAGTTATTTATTTCAATGTATATTATTTTATTATTATTAAACATTACATCATGTCTTTTGAACAGCCAGTATATGACGTAGTTATATATATATATATATATAATGTTGGTTTCCTCATGACAAGCAAGCGTTTATTGCTTACTTGACTTAAAGTCCTTTGACCCCTAGATGGGGCAAGTGGCATCCACAGTGAGACTCCATCGCATTCAGCCTTGAGTCGTATTTAACCTTGCAACCAGTCTTTCCGGGTACCTTTGCCTCATCTGCTACTGTACGACGCCAGGTTTGCCTGGAACGGCCACGCTTCATTCCTTGCGGGTCGAAGCAAGTGCTTGCTTGGGAATATGATTGGGATCCCTTTGGGATGTATCGCCAATCCATTTCTATTTGAGTCGTTTGTTTTGCTGGCTAATCGTGGTTTCTTGGCGGCGCTATTCCCAAAGTTACTCGTTAAGATGTTTTCGGGCCAGTAGATTCCCAGAATACGGCGAAGACAGCGGTTGATGAAGACATGGAGTCAGTGCGAGATGTCTTTAGTGACCTTTCATGTTTCACACCCATAGAGCAGCACAGATTTGACGTTGGATCCGAATATTTTAACCAAAAAATTGCGCGTATTAAGAAATCCGCGTTTTTACTGATACGTCGGTTTATGTATCGTAACATCTTGTCGCTTAATCTAATTATTCTATGTAAATATGATGAAATAGGGACTACTATTAATTCGTCTCATATACTACATTAAATTACAACGCTTTGCATAAAATATAAATGAACGTTAGAGTATGCAAATGTTGCAAGCAAAACGCACTATTTTACATATAAAAGGTCTCGTGGGTAACTGTCTGAATTTGCAATTTAATTGTTCCCTTTGTAGCGTTTGGATAAAATAGTTTTTTTGTGCCCCAAATTAAGTTTAATAAAACTAGTCCATGGACACTCTTTATTGTAATGTAATTATAAGTTATAGTTTAAAAATAATTCAATTTAATAAAAGAGTTTGAGTATGTCATTGTGTGTATCATGTTTAATTTAAAATAGAAAATATGAATAAATGTTATATTATGATATTTGAAACAAATTTGATTGTGTCGAAGTTTATTTGCTACTATGACTATGATATTATATAAAGAGTGTATCAAACATACACTATGTACAACTTTCTTAACCTACATAGTAATTATAAAAATATTTAAACATTTATAAAAAGAAAATTATAACAAATTTAAAAAGTTTGATCCATGTGACAGTGCACCTTTCACAATGGCAGCAGTTTCTCGCTGTTTTGCGATATTTATTCGTTGAGCGAGGAAAGCACCAGCTGGGGTCACCGGTACTATCTACCAGGCGCCAACTTAAATCTTTAATTAGCGCCTGTGCACTTGAACCCCACGGCCCAAGAGTGTCTACTCCGAAGGGAACAAAATCGAAGTTGGAGGAAAGACTCTTATATTTGAGCCGTTTATAACTTTCCGCCTGCTCTGCGGCCGCCCCAGCTTTTTTGATTGTCTGAGGAAGGTGAGACAAGGCTAACGTGTCCACACAAGTAGCATCCCATACCAAAGCCCGTCCCATGTTTCAAGGGATCAACGAAATCAATGTAATTTAAATAATCGTAAATTTATAAAAGGAATTTGTTTAAATTACTTACAATTTTTTGGAGTTTACTCCTTAAGAAACGATTTGAGTTATAAGGCCCGGTACGGAAATTTTATGAGGAGTAAAATCAAGTGTAACACGAAAAGTTGGGGCGTTATGTGTAATACGAAAAGTTGAGGCGTTATGTAGAAAGAGACAAACATATAGAGTTTACTCCTCAAGAAACGATTTGAGTTATAAGAAAGAATGAGATGGAATACATTACACAGACTTTTCTATTTTGAATTCACGTTTTGACAGCCACGTTACAACATTGTCAGTGTTGACAGGTGTAAAAAATAAAAGTAGATTATCTAGCGTGCCATAGAGTTTTGTCAATAGTAATGGTCAGTGAAATTAAAACTAAAAAGATTGTTCATTCTTATTCTTCTCTTACTATAAAGGTAACTTTGGTCACAGAAAGAAAATCCTATTTGGACATAGATGATGTAGGTACGTTTTATTACTACTACAAACATTTATATTGTAAAAACATATATTCTTACCACCTTTAGTATGAAAATATGGTCGACAGCCACAGAACATTATCGCCATTTTATCGTTCGTAAGGAGTAAACTCCAATCGTGCGTCGTAGCTGACACACACACTTTTTTTTTTAAATTATCTTCTAAACATTACAAATAGACTAAAGTGGTATTAATATTTTCCAAAGGCAGAGTGCCCTAGTGCTGGCACGTCTTCGTTATTTTGTACTGTGGGAGGGTTATACCAGCTCTGGATCAGATATACATAGAAATCTTTTGTTTCAGGAACTGTCAACCCAAGTAACATCAATATCATCGTTATCAGTGATCTCCTTCATACTGTTATCAGTATTGGCACTCGCGCTATTACCAGCGGCAGCAGAATGGGAGGCTTTCGCGCTGACTGGCTCCATCTTAGTCACAATAAGCCTCGGTGCTGGTACGCTGATGGCAACTCATCATGCACCATTGCCACTCTTTGCATTAATTTTGGTGAGTTCTTTTTAAATAGATATTGTTCACAACCACACATATTCAGTTCTTGATTTAAACCTGTAAAAAAAATTGAACCAATAATTATTATGTTTTTTTGCGTTTTGATTTTTAAATACATATTTAAATCATTGTTAAGTATATAGATGTTTATAACTTTTGTATGATGATATGGTATTTACGATTTAGGTTAATGATTAAGTACGTACTTTGTTATCTCGTCGCGTAGACTTGATTATACAACGAGGTGTTTAATTTTTCATAGGACAACTTGAACTTAGATAGCGTCAGGTGAAATTATTAATTCAGTCGTGTTCTAACTCCAATTATTAAAGAATTTGATATTAAAATCTGACCCAGCAATTTCCGTATTGCCTCAGAATCAATAGAAGTTGAATGAACAAAGTTAATATCTGAATTAATTTCGGTTTCTATTAAATTAAAATGAAAATCTCCAGATGAATTTAACTTCAATTGATGTACACAAATTAAAGTATGGCATTAAATTAAAAGTATTTTCATAAATCGTATTAGAAGAACAGAGAATTACGAGTAATAGCAAATTCATATTTCTCTTTCGTATTTTAAACGTATCTCAAATAAGACGTAAATCTATGTTATTTTATGGAAAACCAGGTTTTACAGATCTTATTGCTAGATTTGTGTATAATTTCTTCAAAACCAAAATTCAATAACAAATTTGAAATAAAATTGAATTATTTTTAATAAACACCTAGTTCCTGGCTTCGCACGGTTAAATCTTAAAAAAAAAAAAAATGTGAAATAAATATATCCTGAGTTCATTCTGGGATAATGTAGCAATCTCATAGTGCAAAACTTATTCGGCGCAAGCAGTGTGTTTATTCGTTACCAAAATACATCCTTTTTATAATGTTAGTATCGATTCAAATAGAGATTTCTTATAGTATTTACCAATCAACAGCTTCTATTGGTAATGATGAACTCTGTACTGTCTACAATAAATTTCATTGCACAGTGTTACTTATAAAAAAAAATCTTTGTGAAGCTTGTGAGAGGTGAAAAATTTAAAGTAGTTTAAATTTTCTTCTGATTCTTTAAACATTTTACCTTCATTTATAGTGTTTTACTAGAAGAAGCCTATATATTAATTATATCTTAAATGAAATAATAAACAATAAAAATAGCTTGTTCGAGTATCTACCTACCTACTATAAGGATAACTTTAAGTTTATGTTATTATATTTAATAGTCCACGACCTCCAACGGAGTGAAACCAAATTCTTGCATTTATCTCTCATCTTCGCTACTGTTTTCCAATCTTTCCCCGCTTTCTATTTTACTTCATCTTCCCAGAATTCTGGCGAGCCACCTCTCTTATTTCTCCTCAAGTAAGTGCCTTTTTTTAAAAATGAGATATGAGATAATTCAAATATAATAAAATTATTTAAAGTTCTAGATTGTTAATCAAATAATGAAATAGCCCAATTTACTCTGCGGTATAAACTGCATATTTATTAAAACGTTTAAAATAATAATTACTTTTGTCATTAGGGAACCAGGTTTAATAAGAGCATTTTCGTTTACATTTTTAAGGAAATTCGCGTGGGGTTCGACGCTGACTCTGCATAATTAGATGAAATTTGCATACCTTATCGCTATGTTTAAGTGTAAGCTCGGCCTAACACTGTTTAGTGTAGGAAATTAAGGAAAATTAAAATTTCAAAGTCAATAAAGAAACTATCGGCATTTGATGGTAACGTTATAAATCACACGAGAGATTAAATATTAAAGTTCCTGCTTCTTTAGGTCTAGGCCTCAGATTTCTATATCTATTTCATGATCATTTGGTCAATCTAATAGGCAAGTAAACATGACAACGAATTTTAAATATTCATAATATACACCGCTAGTGAATATATTACAAAAAAAATCTACTAGCCTGTTCTACTGTTACCGTTATTCTGCCCTAGTCTGTTGGGTCCAGACGTTTTCCTGTACACACCTCTTAAGTTCAAAAATATCATATTGTCAATCTAAATACACTGAGGTGTTAATTTCAAGCATACGAGTACACATACAATATTTATGTACATAAAGATGACACAAGAAGATCTCAGCTACGAATGACCTGTGTAGTGTAGCTAGTTCTTTATTGAAGATGTTTTTGAAGAAACTTCTTTAGGCGCATGAGGCTAAAATTGTTACGGTTACGTCACGAAGATGTGCAGCGTTTTTGTCGAAGATAAGGGAGAGAGCGATTGATAGAGAGCGAGAAGGGCGAATTACCTTATAGAAATTATATTTTTAAAATTATAATTTCGTAAAGAGAATTTATGAAATATTAGTATTTAATATTTTATGCAAAATAATTTATTGGAATCTCAAATGATGAATTGTAAATTAAAATGCCACGTGTTTTTATTATCGAAGCAATAGATTTAAAAAAAAATAAAAAATCTATTAATTTTCGACACTTTTAATATTTTAATGACAATTAAATTTATTAAATTCCTAACATATCTTCCCTTTTCCCTCTCTGTAAGTCGCGGAAATTTTTAGATATGTATAAATATAAACAAGACTTAAACATTAGTTTGCCAAACAAGTTTCACTTCGGACATGTGTACTTTGTACGCACGCATTTTTTTCTATGCATATTATTTGACAACGTATTAAAAAGGATATTTTCTACATTTTGTAATACAAATAGTAAATGTTAACAATGAATTCGATTAGATTGTGTGCTCTCTAAATTGCAATCACCATGCAATTTATTGAACGGAATTAAAAAGGAAGAAAAAGCGAATTCAATTCCGCATGTGAGGTCTGGACGTTTGATCGTAATTACTACGATTGTAGGTGTAAGTGAAATGTGCTGACACTCGGTAGTGCAATTGATTAATTTATCTCTCTTTGTATGTAATATATAGATATCCTGAATTAATAATTGTAAATATCTTTATAATTCGTGAACTGTGAGATTAGCTTTTAGTTTTTAGTTTATTTTATTATGCTTTGAAGGGGAAGGTGATTAAATTTATAAAGGCAAGGTGCGTGTTGCGTGGTAGAGTATTTAGACCATAAATTTTGAAAACAATTATAACTTATCTGTTCTTATTATTAATACATTATGATATTTATATGACATTTGCTTGCTTATTTTTATATGGCTGATCCTGCCGTTTTGTTTTATAATTAATCAATCTGAATGTACCTACCACTTTTTTTGCAAATGAATAATTTCTTTTTTCACACATAAAATTTGATAGTTCTATAATTGTTCAGTGTTACTTGTAATTTTGTTTTTGTTGATTAAGCACAATATTACTATATATAGAGTCGCCTGGTAGATATCGCGTGTTAGCGATAAGGTCACCTGTTGCATCCCTAATAATTTATATTATTTGTTTTTATTTTAGTGTAACGAAGTTTGAATGGACTAAACGATAACTATGTCAGTCAGTTTTGTTCAAGTCCTTCTCAGACATTTTTGTATCATCATCTTTATAAGGGTACCAGTTAAGCAGTGTTGGCCTAGTGGCTTCAGCGTGCGACACTCATCCCTGAGGTCGTAGGTTTGATCCCCGGCTGTGTACCAATGGACTTTCTTTCTATGTGCGCATTTAACATTCGCTCGAACGGCGAAGGAAAACATCGTGAGGAAACCGACATGTCTTAGACCCAAAAAGTCGACGGCGTGTATCAGGCACAGGAGGCTGACCACCTACTTGCCTATTAGGTTTAAAATTGATCATGAAATAGATTCAGAAATCTGAGGCCCAGACCTAAAGAGGTAGTAGCATCACCGATTTTTTTTTTATTTATAAGGGTACGTTTATGGGTTCATTTATCGAATTCAAAAGTTTTGGGTGAAATAAGTTTTCCAACCCGGAGCCACAGAGGGAATAGAAATTGATTCAATAATTTTACCACATATAATATTTAAATACGCGATGTTAATTTTTTTCGTTTTTCAGATGGTGCATACAATGATGCCTATAGCGCGTTCAATAGCGCTTGTAATGGCGACAGCACTTACCCTCGCTTATATCGCTTTAGCTGTGGGCTTGGGTCCAAGAGGGCAGGAAGATCAGTTTTATCAACAGGTATTTTTCAATTTTATTTGAAGGCGCGGTGGTAGTGGCTTGACCGTGAGCCTTAAAATCCCCATGGGACTATTCTGCCCTTAACACTCACTTGTACGTTGAAGGAAAACACCGTGAGGAAACCAGCATGCATTAAATCTAAAAAGTTGACCAGACACTGATCAGATTTTAACCCTTTGTGAAAAATCTGGTCAAGAAACAGATACTAAAATCTTATAAACAGGGCCAAGACACTTTTATTCTGTAAATTTAATTTTTTTAATTTTTTTAATATGGAATTAGATTAAAACATATTTTACACAAATCGTAATAGTGTCGTAA
Organism: Pieris melete; assembly: GCA_963693345.1. Classification (NCBI taxonomy): domain Eukaryota; kingdom Metazoa; phylum Arthropoda; class Insecta; order Lepidoptera; family Pieridae; genus Pieris; species Pieris melete. Next base: position 507,024 of record CAVNZK010000114.1, read on the forward strand.
CATAATTAGTTACTTTCATCAGTAGATAAATGTATAGTGCATATGAATTGTTGTTGAAAGTTTCTGTATGTTTATGACTGCTGGGCAAAGAATTAAACTATTAAACAATATTACTGATTTATTTTTTGTCCATCTTCCAAATTAACTATGAATTAAATACAAGTGAAATATAAATAACGACCATTTATCGTTAATATTCCATGCTCATAAGGTAATTGATTGTCTAACAAGCGCCTAACAATCTGATAAGTATCACTTCAACAGACAAGATTGCTACAATTTAATTCACAGGCGCAACATTTTTATGAACAATTTATCAAAAGACTTTTTGTTTTATCGGACAAATTTACTTCAAGTTAGAGTTTATACAAAAAAAGGATTTCAGTAACGAGTCAAATTATTAATGTTTTGTTTAGAAATTGTGTGCCTAATCCTTGGATGAGGCTTCCAGGCGTCTTGTCGAAAATCGGGGCATCAAAGTACTCCGCTGAGCATATAACTTATTCAGCTTAGTCACTGGGGCCATCCAGTTAGTAGCTCAACTGGTTGAGAATGCTACCTTTACAATGGAAGCGCAGAAAACCATACTTCTCCACATAATAGTAACTGTAAAATAGAATATATGTTTCTTCCTCGAATCTAAGTCCTAAGCCATAATTACGTCTACGATCAGAACAACCAACGTTTTATATTCAAATTAATTTTGAATCTTGTCAGCTAAAGTTTAAACGAAAAGGATATTGAATCGAAAACAAAACCAAATCAATTTTGTTGGTTATGTTCGGGTTAGGCAAATATTTGTGGAGTACCCTAATATCAGCGTTTAGTGGAGAATAAATCAGTGTTGTTCCTTGCGAGACAAGATAAATAAGTAGCTGTGGCATGTGGTTTCATCCTTGTTATTCGGTCGTAGTTTGATGTTTTTTTTATATAATAGTGGGCAAACGGATAGTTCTTTGGTATAAAGCTAGTACTCGTATAATAATAATAACGTATCACAATATACAAAGAACTGTATTCAGGTTATGACTTAATTATAAATTAATGTGTGAGTGTTAATAAAAAAAATACAATTTTTCATTTTATTTTATTTTTTTTAAATAAGTTAGTAGACTTTCCACATCGTTATAGTAAAAACTAAAAACGTTTAAATATTCTTCTCTCTTTCTTAAATCGGCAACTCATGTCTGAGTGTCGTGGTCAGCAAGGTAGCATCTGGAGCGGACTATATGTTTCCACCGGTTTTTGTCCAGCGCCTCTCTTGTGACAGAGTACAGTTTTCAGGACCATGAGTCTTTCACTTGATCGGTCCATCTGGTTGGTGAACGACCACATGATCTTATGCCTTCTGTGGTACCAACCACGATCAGTTTTTCCAAGTTCTCATCGTCTCCGCGCATTGTATGGCCGAGATAAGATACGATTCGCTGTAGGCATATTGTAGACAAGCTAGGCCGTATGTGGAGTTGGGTTATGATGTATTGGTGGGCTTCGCAGTCCACGGTAGTCTAAGCATTCACCACCAGGCATCGATCCTTTGCCTTTCTCGAGCCATGATAGTCTACGTTTCTACTCCATACAGGAAGATAGGGAATTAGGGGATAGTCTTATTTGAATAAAAAAAACATTCCTAGTCGTTATAATATTAATGTAAATCTTTATATTACAATTATTGTTTGGCATCTCTTCTGCATTTTAATAAATATATAAATTGTTAAAATGATATTCTGTTCTTTCCAGCTGATTTGTGAGCTAGCACTCCTTCTATCAGCCAGTGGTATTGGTTTATACTACCGGGCGCTCACAGAGAGGGCTCATAGAAAAACCTTCGCCGGCACCAGAACCTGCCTGGAACAGAGAGTCAAACTCGAGTGCGAGAGGGAGCAGCAGGAAAGCCTTTTGCTGTCTGTCATACCAGCCTATATCGCCGCTGAGGTAGGTCATAGCATAGATCTCCACTTGCTACCGTCATATCACAACATCCGGGTAATTTACCATAAGCTACTTACTACTTTTTATAATACTACTTTTTATGGTATTTAAAAAGTTTTTAAACTAACGAGGTCTTAGTGAAATAATTGACTATCGTCAAATATTTAATTATGGCTAGGCAACAATTAAATGATAACTTTAAAAATAAAATAAATCAGTGGTGCTACAACCTCTTTAGGTCTTGGCCTCGGATTTCTGAATCTGTTCCATGATCATTTTTAAATCTAATAGGCAAGTAGGCGATCAGCCTCCAGTGCCTGACACACGCCGTCGACTTTGTGGCTCTAAGACATGTCGGTTTCCTCACGATGTTTTCCTTCACCGTTAGAGCGAATGTTAAATGCGCACATAGAAAGAAGGTCCATTGGTGCACAGCCGGGGATCGAACCTACGACCTCAGGGATGAGAAACGCACGCTGAAGCCAGTAGGCCAACACTGCTCTAAACGATAACTTTACGTGTTCATTATTCTTGCTTTCATGAATTTCGCTTATTCATAAATCTCACGTACCTACTACGTTTCTAATAATTTAAGCATATAATGGCGTCAATCATACTTGATAACTTTTTCATTCATTCATTTATTTAAATGTTAGAGGAAATTAAAAGAATAACTACGTTGAAAAATAATTAAAATAGCCTTTGTGGAATGGTCAAAGTTGCAGTAATTATGCTTTCGTTTATTTGCGGGTCTAGGAGAAACTAACGAGATTCTTTCAAAAGAAAATCTTTTAACGTAATTTTATAAGAATAGAACAGTTTTTAACCCTGACAACTTTGTTTGTTTCTTAAACGACAAATAATTATTTTGTACTCCATTTTAAAGAAATATATTTTTATAAGTATCGCAATACAGCGTAATGCTGCCAGCCTTTAGGGTACATTGCCACAGGGACCAAACTTTTAAAATTTGTTTTAATTTTTTTATTATTACTATACAGAAAATTGTAAATACTGTATTTGATAATTTTAATATGGAATAAAAAAATTCCCGCAAGAACGTCAAAATTAAATCAAGAGCTGTTAGAACATTTCTTCTGTACATAGTTTGACATATTTGACAGCGCTCAAGAAGAGATTGTGACTTGAGACGGATTAGTATATGGACCTTAGCGTCAAATAGTGTTTTATTCCTCTCATTACTAAAACTTAATTTGCAACGAGATTGGATTTAGTTTGAAGCTTAAAGTACATTTTATGACGTCACGTTTTTCCTTGTTTATTTAATATTATTCCAACATTGCGACTTCACTGTACCATACCAGATTTTTTATCGGTTAGCGGCTTTTTAACAATGCAAAAAATTAATTAATTACACTACCATTACACTAAATGCGTTATACGTTATACGTTTATATTTTTTAATAATAATTATATATTTTATTATCACACAAATATACAGTACTTACAATTTTCTAAACTTACATACTTAATAACATACATAATAATAATAATTGAAAATCAAAACGAATTTAGACAGTTTGGTCCCTGTGGCAGTGTACCTTTAACGCTGGCAGAATTTCCTCGCTGTATTGCGATACTTATTCGTTGAGCGAGGAAAGCACCAGTCGGGGTCTTCGGTACTATTTACCAGGCGCCAACTTAAATCTTTAAGTAGCGCCTGTGCACTTGAACCCCACGGGTTCGTAGTTGAAGGAAAGACTCTTATATGTGAGATATGTATTATTTTCGACCTGCTCTGCAGCCGCGCCAGCTTTTTTTCTTGTTCCCAAAGAAGGTGAACCGGGGTTAACGTGTCCACACGAGTAGCATCCCATACCAAAGCCCGTCCCATCCTCCAAGGGATCAACGACATCCCATCCGGCAATGGCAATTATCTTTTTTGTTGATAATAAGTTTCAAACAAAAAAGTTCAAGGTAATTCCAGGCTTCTCAGCGACTCCGCGATATCAAGGCTTTATGTATGTTAATTAGCTACTTACATTCCAAGGTAAGGTAGGATTTGTTTCAGTTCAAAACAACGAAGAAACGTGTACTAGGTTTTGAGGTTAAATTTGCAACAAAACTCTATTTATCATATAGGCTATAAAATGTTGTGAAAGTTTAAGAAACAAATTGCGAAATCTATTTGCTAATCATATTATTAGACTTAATATAGTTCTAGGTTATTTTTCACAAAGCAAACTTTCGCTCACGTTACACAAATCGTTGACTGAAGAAACACAGTTTATCAGTTCGTCCCACTGAGCTCATTCACTATTCAAACATTGTCATGATAATTCTTCACTCACGAAATCGCTTTGTGTGTCACTGTGAATAAACCTTTGGGAAAATTGTCTTATCATTTGTAGGTACAATCTCATGTATGTCCGATTATGATTCATATTTGTTCTTATAAGGTAATGTGGAACCAGCTGCCCACTGAAGTAATTCCGAACCAATTTGAGTTAAGGTCCTGCGAGCGTATCAATTCTTAAAAGGCCGGCAATGCTTCTGGTGAGTTTCCATGGGCGGAGGTATCTCTTAACATCAGTTAAGCCTCCTTTACGCCCCTTAACGCCCTGGTCTATAAAAAAAAATACTTCAAACAGATTTCTCCAACTGGCACTGTCGATTTTTGGGTCTAAGTCATGGTATCCTCACAAAGTTTCCTTTGGGTCACGAGCTCGTCGAACGTCTATAGTTTAGGGTTGGGAACAGAGATATTATAGAGAATGGTATTTTTTCATAATTAAATTTTTCATAATGTGTGTAGTGAGAAAATCATTCAAATGCCTTTCACCAAGAACACTCTTAATCTACTATATAAAAATAAGTCGGGTTTTCCTTCCTGACGCTATAACTCCAGAACGCACAAACCGATTTCCACAGTTTTGCATTCGTTGGAAAGGTCTCGTTATATATAAATGTTACATTAGACCACTATTAGAGTATGCCTACAGCATTTGGGATCCTTATTTCATAAAGGATATTAGTATGCTTGAACCCTTCAAAGAAAAGCCACGTAAATTATCAGGTCACTCAGGAAGAAATCTTATAATGAGCGTCTGAAAGCACTTGACCTTACTGATTTAGGAAGTAGGAGATTAAGAGGAAATCTCATTGAAACCTATAAAATCCTCACTGGCACTATAATGTTCCAGGAATTGAGAAGCTCTTTACTTTAAGTGAAAATACACATTTGAGGGGTAGTTCTTTGAAACTTAAGTCCACTCAACATAACACAAATTCCTTCAAGAAGTTTATCCCAAACCGAGTAGTGGCCGACTGGAATAGGCTTCCGGAAAGTGTAATCAGTGCACCATCTTTGAACTCTTTTAAAAATAGATTAGATAGTTTCTCCAAATTTTAAAATACGCAATAATCAAAGTATGAACCATTGTTTTCTATGCACTTTTGCCATCTCATATATAACCCCAAAAAAGTTACTTGTAAGCGATTGGTGGACTAGTGCCGGTATTGTTCATTGCAGTTTTCTCAAATCTAGCCAGACTGTTACGGCTGATGTCTATTGTCAGCAATTGCAAACCATGATGGAAAAGCTAGCAGCTAAACGACCTAGGCTGGTCAATCGCTCCACGCCCACTGCTACTTCACGACAACGCTAGACCCCACACTGCACAACAGACGGCTACCAAATTAGAAGAACTTCAACTGGAATGTCTAAGACATCCTCCGTACTCCCCGGACCTTGCTCCAACAGATTACCATTTTTTTCGAAATTTGGACAACTTCTTGCAAGAGAAAAAGTTTAACTCTGATGGGGCAGTCCAAATCGCCTTCACAGATTTTATTGATTCCCGTCCGACTGGTTTTTTTAGTAAAGGGATCAATGAACTACCTATGAGATGGCAAAAGTGCCTAGAAAACAATGGTTCATACTTTGATTAATTAAATATATTATATTTAAAAATATTCGACTTTTTGTTCCTCCCATACAAAACGCCAATTTCATATATAAGGACCTGATATTATTGAGAATTCATACATCGTACAATTCGTTGACTTGTTTGAACGTAGCGAACGTTCAACACATGCGTGTCAAAAGTTTTCATGGCATTTAGAAATTCATAACGACACGAAGGCTCCTTTGTTCGCTTAAGCACTTCATAACAAAGGCATGCTTATGAAGTAATGTATAACACTAAATTATGTAGTAATATGCTTACAGTATTACAAATTGCTTAACCTCTGTAGCTTATCGGATAGCATATATTAGGAATGAATTCTGGTGACACATTGTGGTTGTCGGGGAAATGAAGTGCAGAAATGTCTGTCTTTATTATGTGATTATTTAAACTTTCTTAGAATTTCCAAGATTAAAAATGAAATTGTATTCAAGTTGTTAGTGAGTTGTTGAAGATAACAATTTGTATTCCATTGTACTGCAATAACTTATTTGTAAAGTCGCAAGACTTTATTAATATAATAAATGTTTGTATTCGCTACATTGTTATACAGATTTAGTTATTTTCTTACGATTCGATCGAATGATACGATCGTCATTTGTTTAATTTTTGTATACTAGACGATTACTTAGATAAAAGTAATGGAACAAAAGAAATGTTCAACAATGATAAAGTTAGGGATACTGTGTCGACAGGTTATGATAGTACAGTAAAGATTTAAAGGAAGATCGAGAAGGAGCTAAGCGGATAGGGACGGGAAGTGAATTCCATAGCCTCAGTTCAGAGGCTTAGCTGAGACCTTAAAGGAATTAAGAGTTTTGTGATGGAATATCAAGCATATAATTTTCAGATAAGCGTAGGTTATAGCTATGAGCTCCCACTAATTTATCATTTAAGAAATAGACTATTTCATTTGCAAATATGTTTTAAAATTTAAGAATTATTGTTAGATTTTACTTTCATGAAAGCAGAGTAACTATACACTCAAAACTGTCTCAGTACATAACACTATCGAATATTGAACATTTCATAAAATTCCGTTTGGAGATTTGATTGTGATAATCATAGATTCGTTCGATATATATATCGTTTCATAAGGGCGTTTTTGCACTATGTGGAACCAGCTGCCCACTGAAGTATTTCCCAACCAATTCGGCTTAGGGACCTTCAAGAGCGTACCAATTCTTAAAAGGCAGGCAACGCCCTCGCGAGCCCTGTGGCATTGAGTGTCACGCTTACCATGAAGTGAGCATCCGTTTGGCGCCTGTTCTAAAAAAAATGCGTGCGTACAAAGTACATATGTCCGAAGTGAAACTTCTTTGGAAAACTAATTTTTAAGTCTTGTTTATATTTATACAAATCTAAAACTTTAGATTTCCGAGACTTAAAGGGAGGGAGAAAGGAATGTTAGGAATTAAATGAGTTTAATTGTCATTAAAATATTAAGTGTCGAAAATTAATACAAATTATAAATTTAATTTTTTAAATTTATTTCTTCGATAATAAAAACACGTTGCATTTTAATTTACAGTCATTAGAGATTTCAATAAATTATTTTGCATAAAATATAAAATACTTATATTTCATAATCTCTCTTTACGAATTTTTAATTTTAAAAATATATTTTTTTAGATAATTCACCCTTCTCACTCTCTATCAATTGGTCTCAATCGCTTTCTTCCTTATCTTCGACAAAAACGCTGCACATCTTCGTGACGTTTTTAAAAAAAATTACCCTCATGCGCCTAAAGAAGTTTCACTTCAAAAAGTGTTTTTTATTTTAAATATAATTTACATCAAAGGCAGACGTGAAACAGTCAAAGTATTGTACAGAGAACAAAATAATTTCGTCGTAGATTCCAGACTATCTAAACATTCTGTTTCGCAAATATTTCTGTAAATTTATGACTTATTACAAATATTGCGGGTTAGGAGACTAGTTGGTTAGTTGGTTAATTATGTTTGTCATAACAATTTTCGCCTACTTTTCGCCACGATTACAACTTTTCCTTTCTATTTTCAACTGTGTCCTAGTTCGTGGACATTTTACACAAATGTATTCGGTGTCTAATTATAAAACTAGATTTGTATAAGTTATACTAGCTGACCCGGCAAACGTTGTTTTTCCATGTATAGGTACTTTTGTTCATAGTTTTAGTTCAATAAAAATAATTACCTACAACATTAAAAAATAGGAGTTTATCGTAGAGGGGCGAAAATTAGGGGTTGTATATATGTTTGTAAGCTATATCATAAAAAAGTAAAAACGAAAAAAAATAGGGGTGGACACCCCTTATCACTTAGGGGTTTGAAAGATAGAAAGTACTTACTGAATATGCTTAAAAAATTCATAACAATCGGTCCTGCCGATTCGGAGGGGTATGAGATCGAACATTTTGACACGAGAATTTCATATAAGTTATAATTAATTATTATATGGCAAATTCAAATGTACTTGATTACCTTTCCCACTTTATTGATTTCACATGAGCGTCGATAGACCCTCGTAGTGTTCATTAGTCATGTGTCGTACTTACACTTAATTAAAGCACACTTTCGTCTCTTTCTATGAAATTGTATTCACACTATAATGGAAAGAGACAAATTACTACTATTGTTGAAATGGCAGATTTTGTGTTTGCATAATAGTCCAGTCAGTCAAGACAATTAATTCATTATAATTCCAAAAGTTTCCAAATTTTAATGTAAAGTCGGGAGTGGTATTAAAACAAACTATAAAATTTTGCAACCTGCTCTGCGGTCCGGAACATTGTTAAAAATGCAATAAATGATAATTTGCTCAGTTCTTGAGACCAAAATTTTATTTTAATGTTTTTCTTTATTAAACTGAAGGAAAACGTTCCAAAAGTTCTGCAAATTTGACAGATATATCGAAAATAAAATAAATAACAAAAAATGTTCCGTACACTTAGGTTGGTTGCAAATTTTATACGTGATATGAAATATTATATCGAAAACATCCCCAAGTTTGCAGAACGACCATACAGCAAAAATTAATTTAATTGCAATTTTAACAATGTTCCGGACTGCGGACAAGGTTGCAAAATGAGATTTATTGTCGTCCCAATGTACCATTCACTTGACCGAAGTTTGAAAACTTTTGGAATTATTATCAAATTTTCGATTTCGAATGTCTATAATGACTGGTCTATAAGGGCGTTCTATAAGAACGTTCCAAAATGCGGTATCTGAAAGCAAGTGGTAGTAATAATAATTTGAGGCATTTTCTTGATTGCGCTTTTTTATACATTCTTATTGTTTTCTTTTGGAATTTATTTTGGACACGTTTTACGTTACACCAAAAAATAGCTCCTTCAACTAATTATACAAGGCAAAGTGGCAGGTAGAAGGAAACCTGGCTGCAAGCGCACGGCTTGGTTGAAAATTCTAATGGTTTGGTCAAAGCACCAAGTCATTGTTTAGAAGCGCGGCGTCCATAATTTAAATAGCCATGATGATCGTCAACCTTCGCAAGGAGATGGCACTATAAGAAGAAGTTGCCAAGGAAAAGATTCATTTATTTATTTATTATTTATTCACACTTCGTTGGAAGTATTCAAAAATACAGTACAATTAAATAATTAAATAAAAAGTCAACTGGCGGCGCTTATCGCTTTCGAGCGATCTCTTCCATGCAAACACTGTTGGAAAAAAAAGTCAAAAAAGGTGAGCGCAAGAAGTGCAAAAGTACGTAAGACATATTATAGTTATGTAGACAAAACTAATGGAACAAAACAAAGCAATTAAAACATATGTAAACAGTGAAAGGGACAATAATAAAAAGGACACATGAATCACGATAGCTGAACTCAGCTAGTCCGAAAGTTAGGGATACGATGAGGACAGGTAATGCTTGTACAGTATAGAAGATTGCGCCGTTACACTCTCTAAGTTACGTTGAGTATTCAAAAGCCTTTTCATAAACGTAAATCCATAATAAAATCATATCGCAGAAAGATATAATATGAATTGAATAAAATCTTCAGATACTTTTATCGCTCTTTATTTCTCACGTCTCGGGATCGCTTCGAGCATAATAATGAAAAAGCTTCTAAGATATGATATTGTGATTTATTTTACTAGCTTAAGCCTGTTGTATTGCATTGTATGTTCAGAACTGTTTCAGTCGATTTTGGAGTGAATTATTTGGAATATTATTTTAGAATTAATTGCTTTAAAATGATAATGAAAGAGTTGCTTAAAAGGCCGGCAACGCATTCGCGAGCCCTCTGGCATTGTGAGTGTCCATGGGCGGTGGTATCACTTAACATCAGATGAGCCTCCTGCCCGTTTGCCCCCAGTTCTATAAAAGAAAAGACAAAAATCATATGATATCTATCTATGATTATATTGCGTTTTCTAAGGCACTATGTGGAACTAGCTGCCCACTGAAGTATTTCCGAACCAATTCAACTTAGGGTCCTTTAAGAAAAGAGCGTATCAATTTTGAAAAGATCGGCAACGCACCTGCGAGCCATCTGGCGATGTAAGTGTCCATGGGCGGCGGTATCACTTAACATCCGGTGAGCCTCCTGCCCGTTTGTCTTGTGTTACATAAAAAAAGCTACTAGGCTTATGGGTGACAATGAATAAAAATCAGATTTATGGTCTAAATCCTATATTTAAAAAAAATATTTACAATACTTATATCTTAAGATCATCAGTCACATCTTTAAACCCACATAAGAACACTGTTTATAAAATGGAATGTTACGTAATACCTTATTATATGGCCAAATATCTAAAAGTGTTATTTTCCAATAAAACAGTTAGGAACGTGTTTGAAAAACATTGACATGTTAAAATACTTGAACATTGAAATACTTTAAAACACATTTAACAATATTTAGTTCAATAATGACTAGCAAAACTATTAAAATTAAAAATCAAATAAATACGATAGTTGACCATAACCTATGAATACTAAACATTAAGAAATAATTCAAATAGGAACACTGCATCAAAATACGTAATGTATACAATATCCGCCATTAAAACGTCTAATATCACAATCTCAGTCACATTTACTACATCACGTTTGAATAATTTCCTTTACGGTTGAATCACTATCAGTTTTCCCTATATTAACATGGATGGTTATAGCTTCATCATTCTCGGATTTCAAGACGACATCACTCCACTGTACCTCGGCTTTCTTACTGTACGCCTCGTTCTCAATAAGTATTGCCGATTTGGTACACAGCGCTTTACTCTGAAATTCTACTAAAGCGCAGTAATCGCTTCTTTTGCCTTCTGATTTCACGTCCGCGATGTGTCCCAGTTTCCGCCTCATGACTTCGACTTTGACGTGGTAGTTGTAAATGCAGACTTTGATGATGAAAGCGCTTTTTTGGTAGAGGAGTATGATTTTGTACTTCGTCCTGCAGCAGGCCGTTTTTTTCAGTTTCGTTTGGAAGTTTTCTATGAGGATTTTGATCTTTTGGGAGTAGACGGCGATGATGTTGTGTGTGGATTGGAGGTGGGCTGAGAGTTCTTCGAAGGGGACTGAGCAGCAAGTTGCTGTGATCGGACACACCATTGTATCGTGCTTGCATTCTTCTTCGTGTTTGACTCTAGTGTTTGCTGTGAGGAGTTCCGTACAGCCTCGTCTGTGGACAATGAAATGAACATTAGTTTATGTACGCAGAAAAGTTTTTGTATTCTTTTAAGTGCTGCAGCGTTGTGAAAGTAAATAACATTCTAATACCCAATGTCAAGTTGAAGGTATTAAAACGGCCTTGGCTTGACACTAAATATACAATCACATTTAGTATTGAGATTAGACGAAATATACATCAAATACATTTTAATCTCAAGATTAAATTTATCTTAAAACTATATTATTTTTTTCCTGAAAGTTTTCAAATTACAGCTGTAGCGAATAAAAGCTATTACGCTGTAAAGACGCTTTTAAATTACTATTCATCCGAAAACATTTTTAACCTTTAACACGGCATTTATTATTCAAATAGATCTTCTGCAATCAAATACTACAGTGATAAGATCTATAAGTGTATTCAAATATTAACAATCCAGCTTATTAACACTGTTAATAAAATATATCAAGAAATATCTTTAATATTTAAACTTCTCATTAATATGTTTTATTAAGCTATTCGCATAAATATGCAATAACATTGTTTTTGTAATATTAATTTCTGACTATTAATTTAAGATATTTTGAAAATATATGATATTCATAATAAGAATACTGTATCGCAATACCGCGACGAATTACTGTGTAGGTTAATAATATTATACAGTATATATTATATAATAAATACTGTATATTTGTGTGTTAGAGATAGTGTGTCTTAAGGTGAATATTATGTTTAAACCCAATCAGAATTACATTCATTTGGAATTTTTATTGTAACTAAAACAGGACTGATAAATTTAGTTTCCAAAAACAGTAGAAGAGCTGGAGAAAAATGGGACTCGGACCTCGTATGGCAAATTCAAAAAAATCAGCGTAAAAGAGTTTTATTTCAACCGCAAAGGAAAAATATCAAAGGTTGAAACATTCGAAACCGCACTGTGAATGAAACGAAAAACTAAAAATGAAAACATTCATGCATCAGTATACATTTTTAAATGCAAATTTATTTACTTTTCTACGTGTATTAATTTTAGATATGTGCTTACTGTCAGTCAAAATAACTTCCTTTTTTACACGCTTTATATTAGCTTCACCTGTATGTATGTATGTATGTATGTATGTATGTATGTAACCGACTCCTTCGGACTCGATTTTGACCCACTTTTAACGGACAGATTTAATTCAAACTTTGCACACCTAGCAAAGATCGATGACAATACAATAATCCGAAAAAATAAATGAAAAACATAGAAAAAAATTAACTAAAAAATAAATAATAGTTAAAAAAAACTAGAACACACGCTTTTAAAGCACATCAAACTAAAAAGTGAAAAATAATTCCTAATTTAGGCTGGAAATGGTAATGAACAAAAAATACTAGAAATATTTTTCACTTTTTAGTTTGATGTGCTTTAAAAGCGTGTGTTCTAGTTTTTTTAAACTATTATTTTTTTAACTAAATTGTAAATCACGTTACAACATTTACAAGTATTCTAGAATATTGTTTAATCGCAAATCTATAATAAAACTTTGCAAAACCAGTGCTTAAGCGGATATGACTATATGCTAATTTTTGACGTCGTTGGTGGCGCTAAAGTCCAGGTCATGGCTTCAGATTTCTGTATCTATTGCGTAATAATTTTTCGTATAGGTCAGCCTGTGTTTGATACACGCTTTTGATTTTGATAGAAATAAAAGTCCTTTGGTTAACCGTGATTTGAGCGCACGACCTCTGGGTCCACGGTCGCACGTTCAAGCCACTAGGCCAACACTGCTTTATTTCAACGTTAATTTAACATTTTAATAACATTTGGCAGTTAAATCTACTTGATACCGAGACTACCTCTATATTTCCATTATTAAATACAATATAATATTTTTGCATCCAATAAATACCGTTAACAAACATTTACCTAACCTTCGAAGTAGATAACTAACAGTTGTCAATTGTTTAATCAATTAAACCAATATAAACAAGCGAAATTACGTCAACAGTATATTGTGACTAACAGTTATTTGAACTTAACATTCATATGTTATTGGGCTTCAAAATTTGATGGCAGTTGGAAATATAACCAATTTTAGAAAAGAGTTAGTTACATTAATTTAATTTCGAATTAAATTAAATAGCAAATGTAGAGTTTGTGTTGAGTACCTCATAAGTCTACGTTTTTGTGCCTGTAACATTTATTTTTAGCTGAGAATCAAACTCATGACCTCCAGGGTAAACACCATTATCATGAACCCTGAAGAATGAAAGTTATGACAAGTAGCCGCTGTGTCTATGAACCTTCTTCTTCTTCAGGTGCAACTTTATTACCAAAGGTTGGCTGTGAAATTTGAACTTCCGCGTATCTTGCGCTAGTCTAAAAAGTCCTCGGCGGATGTGATGCCGGTGTGCCACTCGCTTACGTACTTGCCTTGAATTTTGCTCATCATTATAAACTGCAAGTTGTATCGAACTACGCAAAATATGGCCGAGATTTGCGACTTTCTGTATTTGAACAGTCTACATACAGTTTCGTGTCGTCCCGATTCGTTAATGGATTGTTTCATTCGTCACTCTTTGGATCCAGCTGATGCGTCTATGAATCTAAACGACTATGATTTCAGGGTTCGACCAACACTACCTTATAAAGTGCGTTAATCACGGATGCGGTTGTATCAACATACAATATGTATAAAGACCTTGAAAACATTACAATAAAGACTCTTAGTCATAATTTCATTAAACGTTCGTTATCTTAAACCAAATAGAATTACACGCGGAGTAATCTCTAGATAATTAACACCGGCTTAAACCCACTTTCTCTCCGAACAAGAGACGCTTCTTGAGACTGACGGCCAGCCTCCAGTAAAGCAGAGGCAACAAAAGTAGAAAACCCACTCCAATCAATGGCAACCTCAATTTCATTAGTTACTTTATGACACTATAAGAGAGGGAATGTACTTGGCATTTTATGGATTCAAGCTTTTAAAGCTCATTTCGAATGAGTAATGTCGTAGAATTATCTACAATTCTATATACTGTTAAATATTTCTGTTGAGGATTTTTAAATTACGGTGCTCTATATGTCAAGTTTATATTGTTGATAAATTCTTGAGTTGGAAATATGAAAGCGTGACGTGAAACGTTTAAGTATTTCAAACTAATTAATTATTAAAAATTAACATAAACAAACCTAATTTCCTAATTAGCGTCCTCGCTATTTGTATTGTTTAGGCAGACAATACAACTATACAGTTAGATCTCGCGGTATTTGTCATTAGAGTCAATTTAGACGAAGGAAAGTATTCGTATTTCCAACTTATTTTTAATCTGTTCTCATAAAAACGTCTCACAACAATCAGCATGGCGAATCCGTAAGTATGTAATCATTTTTAAACAGACGGTATTACTTGATAACACAAATGCGATAAAAGCATATATGCTTGCTAGATTGGGTTATAACCTAATCTCCGTGAATTTATGAACACTCAATGTATTTCTAATTTGCATTTTACGAGTTTGCGTCATGCGTTGTTTTGCGTATAAGGATAAATATTCTAAATACATACATACATACAAGGGTTAAGAAACTTTATAAAAAATAAATCAGTGGCGCTACATACTATTTAGGTCTGGGTCTCAGATTTCTGTATCTGTTTCATGATCATTCACCATTTGTCCATCTAATAGGCAAGTAGGTGATCAGCCTCCTGTGCCTGACACACGCTGTCGAATTTTTTCACGTGATGTTAAGTGATACCGCCCGTGGACACTCTCAATGCCAAAGGGCTCGCGAGTGCGTTGCCGGCCTTAGCCATCTTATTGCACTGTTAAACTAAAGTACTCATCTGTCTCCTTTCCTCACTGCATGAAAACGATTGGACAGCAAGAAGAGAAAGAGTGCTTTTGAGTGTAGTTAGAATTGTAAAATTTGATTTATTTTTAACAATAAAGGTTTTTAGAATACTATATTTGTTTACAAAAATGAGTTTTGGTTTTAAACTCTATTATTAGTTATCCTTGACATATTATATTTTATCATTGTTAATAAGTGTCACAGTTAATTACAACAACGCAACACAATTATTTTTGTATATTATTGTTTTTATTTAATTAAGAGTCAAAGAGTTAATGGGTCTCCTGATAATAGTTACTGGTTGGTAGTTATTTATTATTATTTATAATGTAATCTCGTTGTTGACCTTAACAGCTCAGCTCGGGCTGTTTTGGCGAGCGTAGCTCGGCCGGAATGGGCGTTTTCCCGCGACTCGACTGGACTCGGACCTCGGCTTGAGCCGTTGCAGGGCAAGAAATCGCTTAAAGGGAAGGCCAGAAGCCCTCTGGAGTGAACGAAGTGGCCACGGTTAAGGCGGTTTTTACCCTAATCTGATTTTGACTATTCTTTGCCGCGGGTGGCTTTTAATTTGTTGTAAGCTATCGTGATTTGATCATCCGGATCCGTTAGGATATGTCGGGGCCTCATACGGGTTCTTTTTGCCGGAGACGAGGATCAAACAGCAAGAGGGCAGCAGGCAGCGAGACGACAGCAGGCAGCACGAGGTGGCGAGCAGCGGTCGATGAACACGTCCGCACGGGTCGGCAGTCAGGCGCAGAGTGTAGTTTTTCGATATGGTGGTATTTGTACTATTAGGGCAGAGTAGGCTCTTGAAGTCATATAGGTCGTGCGTGGATAATCTCTGCAGGAAGCCGATTCCACACATTGGTAGCTTGTCTAATAAAACTCTTTGTAAAGCGAGTCATCAAGGATTACCAGTCTTTGAAATGACCCATATATTTCACAGTAGCTTTATTTAAGTAATCATACTAAAGTAAAAGAAGTGCAAGTTTAAGTCCCAAACATTCTGAAAGTGGTTTCATAATTCTCAATACAAATTCTTTGACGGCATAATTTTTTTAGCAGCTACGATCATCTTTTGTAAAGACACAATGGAGTGGAAATTTTGATGTGACTTCAAGATGGACAACATTTTATCGCTATAGCTCTTAAACCATATCCTTTAATAAAAGTATTTTTAATTACCCTTATGTTTAATTTTTGAGTAGAATAGATGGTGGAAGATGGTAGTTTTACCCTACCAACTAATACATAGAGGCTTTTATGTATAAACCTTACACACACACACACACACACACACACACATTTTAACTTGACATGACACGTCTATGCGGAAAGAGAACCCACATCGTTGGAGGTCGCAGAAGTGCTAAAATACCTTTTTTGTTGTTGTTGTTGTTGTGTTAACAACACTTACGTCATTATAATTTTGTAGCTATCATCTTGATACTTAATAAAATAAAATTTAAAGTATAATATATTCTTTGTGAACTGATAAAATGACGCACAGAATTTTATTAGCTCGCATTACTATCATGCCGGTTCTGTTTCCGCTCAGACGCATAAATAAATAAAAAATATACCTGTAATTTCTACACGGCAGCATGAGATCATTAATCAGACGTTGAAGGGCCAGGCAGGGGTTGGCAGGAGTCCTTAAAACTCCTCTGCACCATGCGCACCTGGTCATTCGGCGGGAGCAGCGATTGCACCATACCCCACCACACCATGGGCAGACACAGGGTCCGCAGCACTGGAAATATACAAACGAAACTTTACATTTCTTATGTTATTTTTCAACTTACAGCTTTTTAAGCATTCACAAGCTAAGAAATAGCTACTGAGACATTTTCCACCAGTTAGAAAGCTTTTAAAAAAATATTATGGGGTTTTTCTATTGTATGCATTATGTTTGCCGAGAATTGGCTCAAAAAGTACTGGATTTAAAAAATTCTTTCACCATTTGAATCCTACATTATCACTGATTAATATAGGATATTTTAATTGCAAGAAAAAAAAGAATCCCTATTAAACTTACAATAATGTTTGATAATAAAACAATTTTTTACCGGATTGAAGTTATGTGTTTAGAATTATTTTTCATAATTTTAAATTTAACCGACAATAATGTTACCTAAGGTGTAATAAAATGCCTATAAAATATATAATAGCATGCGCTGCGAACACGATTGATAATAGAACAAAAACATGTTCCACAGTAATAAAGAACATATCTTTATCTACAATTTAAAAAAATGTCCATCTTTGCGAAGCCGGCACGGGCCGCTAGTGTAGCATATACGAAATTACATATTTAGTAGTCCTAAAAATATACTAAACATACATAATCTTGTAAATGAAAATGCTGTTATTATTATTCCGATTAAGTTTCCTGCTTGTTATGCAATGAAGTTTTAATTAAATGTATATTAAAAACGAAAGGAAATTTATAGTTAGTATTTAATTACGTTATGGCTTAATTTTAAAGTGTATTAGAGCACAGCACAGTTTGAGCAACGACACACTGGAGAATAATCTTATCAAATTTCGAAGCACGTCTAACTTGTATTTTAGAATTTGCATAATCTTTGTTGTGACTATACTTTGTAGTGTAGACTTTACGGTGTAGTTGCTTCCAGTAATCTGGAGATTAAGCCATGATTCTCAACCCTGAGGTCGTATGAACCCTGGCTGTGCAATACCAAGAACTGGCAGTTGAAGTAATTTTAAACTTTGAAGTTTGTTTAGAGTTCAGCCGGGAATTGAACGCTCCACCTCAGATTTAAGTATTGCACGGCTAACCACTAGGCCAACACTTTTCCAAATTAATTAAGGTTTACGTAAAATGTGAATATTTCGCATAATGCATTACACAAGAAACTAGACGGTTCTTGTGTATTTAATAACAAAACGAAGAAATTATAAAAGTAATATATTTTATTTTATGTTTGATTTAATATACAAAGTGTTTTAATAAATAAAATATTCATCAAGTCTTATCTGTATCCAAAAAAGTTTTGGAAAAATACCGTGTGACAGACACAAAAAATAAAAGCTATTTCCCATTACTTTTTGCTTACAATTATTTAGAATGCTTTTGTGATAACACGTCTGGCCGGTTTTTGTATTTTGGTAACATTATATAGCTTATTTTATTTGAGAATAATATTGCACTTATATGATAATAATGTTTGAAATCGGTCCAGTAGGTTTTAATACGTTAAAGACAAATCTTTATCCTGTATAACATTATAGATTACATAGCAACATGTTATCTGCACATATATTAACCTGATTATGATATTTATTATATTTGTTTCTTTATTAACACTTCGTTGCAGAAGTATAATACAATTGACATGATTTAATGAGAAGGACGGTAACTGGCGGCCTTATCGCTTTCGAGCGATCTCTTCCAGGCAACCACTATGAGTTTTTTTTTATTAGATAAGGTAAGGAAGAAGTGCAAAAATACATAAGACATTTAAAAAAATCAATATAATTTCTATATTGTTTTTTTTAATTAGCACCCTTACATATCAGGAAGATCTGTGGCCGAAAAGCTAGGCAGTGTGAAATCTCCCTTTTCCTAAAAAGGGACTTTATTTACTTAAAAGCCTTGGCGTCTCCCGCCGAGACCGGGCGACAAGTACTCCGGAAATATACTCATGATATATATATATATATATCTATATTGTTTTGTCCGCATATCTATTAATTTGATTTACCTGTAATGGCTCCAAACAAATACTGCACTCGGAATATCTTGATAGTATTTCGTCGCAATTGGGACAGGCGCATTGGGCGGAATGCCCCTCTGATTGAGTTTCCAAATTACTCTCCACTAATGGAAGGGATTTATCTGAAAAAAATATTTAAATAAGGTGACATTGACATACTAATTTATGTTAATGTGTTGAGTGATCAACGATTATTTACATCTGTTTGTACATACAATTATATTGATTGTTAAGTATACTTTATTTGAACACTTGAGTAGGTATTGTATATGTGATACATATTATACAAATAAATGACTAAAATATAATGCAAATACAGGGGTCTAGGCTCCGACAAAATTTTGTCCCATTCGGTGTCGAGACCCTTGGTCCGTGGGGTCCTAGCTCTATAAGGCTTTTTAAGGAAATAGCAAAAAGGTTGGTCGACATCACAGGAGAGCGAAGATCTGGCAGCTACCTCGGACAAAGATTTAGTCTATTCAAAGGGGGAACGCTGCCAGTATCTTCGGAACCTTTTAAAGGGACTCCTTTTATAGTTATTATATTTTAATGTTAGTTATTGTTTTACTGTGTTTTTATTTATTCCGTGTATAATACAATTTAATGATAATGAAACGACAGTTGAATCGTATATGGAATAAACGTTTTGATTAAGTGAAAATAAAGTTATAAAAATTAAGCATCAAAATTAAAATATAACAGGTCGTATTGATGCTTTGGTTTTTTTTAATGCGTCATTGGTTTATTATTATCTAAGAGTCCGTGCGTATCAATATGCAAGATTGATTTTTCACCGATCAACGAGAAAGCCTTCTCCAAGTACGAAGGCGGTGTTTATTTTGTAATTATTTATAATGCAACGTCAAGGACACAGCCGTGTAGATCATGATTCAATCATGTTTACTTCATTTACATATTGACACCTTACAGATATGTTTAATAAGCGTTCTTTTATTGCTGTTACCGCTCGGTTAAATATAACGGCGTGGCATTTTAGTCTCATTCTCCAATGATATCTGAACGTCAGTAATACAATCAGATTACAATTATTCTTAAAAGGCCGGCAACACACTTGCTAGCCCTCTGGCATTTAGTGTCCATGGGCGATATCACTTAACATCAGATGCGCCTCTTGCCCGTTTGCCCTCTGTTCTATAAAAGTGTGCTTTAAACATTTTGAAGACGTAAAGTTTTGTTAGTCTTATATTATTCTGACATTGGCATTTTATTATTGTTACATATATATATATAGGTATATATTATGTTCGTTATATCGAATCATGTGCGATGTTTATGCGTCGCGTGCAGCAACGTCGCGCACGTGACTATAAACCGTTTAAGGTAGCATGAATTTTACATACTGATCTGATATTGTAAGATCAACGTTATTTACATCTTTTTACAGTCCAGATGGATAATGACACAACAGTTCTTATTACTTAACGATATATCAGCACATACGTCTGTCTTTGTCCGTGTCGTTCATTAACCGTAAACAGTTACTTAAGACATTAAGTAATGTATTTTTTTGTTTTTCAACGCCTTTAGTTGTATGTATGCAATCGATATATTCATTCAGATTTTAGGTTTAGATCAGATTTAAATTAATGAACATAATTATTACTAATTAAAAAAAAATAGTTTAATAGTATTATATTTATATTTTTTATGTAACAACGCACCTGATGGTAAGTGCTACCGCCGCTATGGACACTCACTTTGCCAGAAGGCCGCAAGTGCGTTGCCGGCCTTTTAAGAATGGGTACGCTCATTCCTTGAAGGACCCTAAGTCTAATTGGTTCCGAGATACTTTAATGGGCAGCTGATTCCACATAGTAGTGGTGCGCAGCAAAATACCTTAAAAAACCCTCAGTATGGCTATCTTTATAATTTTAACTTAATAAGTTAATTTTATCAAAAACATTGTTAAATTTAACCAGTTCAAGGTCCACAAAAGAGTGCAGCGTAACCATTACGTAAGTAGTCTAAAGTAAAAGGCATAACTGGTTATGAAGACTAGACACATGTTTGGTCTCATTCCTTAGTTATTCATTGATTACGGAAAATTTTGTTTCATAACATCTGTAAATAGACTCGTTTTATCGGCACATAGTTTTTGTAGCAATAATGCAAATTAGATGTACAAAAATAAAGTTTTTAAAGGTTAAATTCTTATTGTTTTAACTTTAACATATTTTTAGTTTGTTTAATTACACAAGGCAAAATATGTTGTTTTAATAATAAATTTATACAAGTGGAATTTGTGTAGTTTGGCAATTTCTGCGTACTTTAGAATGATTTTACATACAACCGTACTGAATGTACACCGTAAGGCTTAGTGACCCTAGTGACATTTATTATTAATAGGCATGTTGGCGTTGGTCGTTTTTTGGGTCTAAGGCACGCCGGCTTCCTCACGATATTTTCCTTACTGTACCAGCGAATGTCAATTGTGATTCGTACTCACGACCTCTAGAAGCAAGAGAAATAACACTATCTGTTGGTAAAAATATTGATACGCCGAGGAATATTAATATTATATACGCGTTTCAATGTTGATAATTTGGTATACATTGTTAAATGATAAGAAATGAGTAATTAAAAATGTGTAATAAAACAATTTATCCTTAATACGTCAAAAGTTTAAAGTTAAAGTATTTAAAAATAATTTCCTGTTGTTCTTGTTTTCAGACGTATTTTGCGAAAAATACCCTTTTCTTATAATTTTAATACAACTTTATAGTTGAAACTTTTACATCTGTATTAATTTCTATATACCAGAAGTTTTACATCGATTTTTGTTTTGTTTGTAGATACTTTGATCTGTCTCAATTAAGTGACACGATCTTTTTTAAAACTTCTTCAAAGTATATTTTTAGTGTTGGATTAAACAAACCCTTTTTAAATATTCCAAAAATATATATATAAAAATTCCCGGGAAAAAGTTCAACATTGAATTAAGTCAGCTTTACAGTTGAAAAGAAACTTTGAAAGCTCGAACGTCCTGTGAAGTTAAGGAATTGAAATAGATTAAGAAAGTCTCTCAGTAGTTATGCTCCTAATAGTTTTAACTTAAATCTTATTTGTTATAAAGTTAAAGATAAAATTTCATTCTAAATAAATATTTAATTGGTAGATAATACGGGTGAGCCAGAGGTGGTGCTTTCCTCGCTCAACGAATGAGTATCGCAATACAGCGAGGAAATGCTGGCAGCGTTAAACACTGACGCAAGGACCAAACTTTTTAAATTTGTTTTCATTTTCCATTATTTAATTATTATTTTCATTACTATGTAGGTTAAGAAAATTGTAAATACGGTATTTTTGATTGTTATGTTTAGGTTGTAATAAACGAATTACGAAATACTTATAAAGGTCATGAAATTTTTGAAACATGGCCTTTAATATATTTCATTTATAGAATTTTTAATATATTACTATGCTAGCTTTATACCACGTTTTATTAACACCGCGTAAGTTGATAATTAACTGAAAGCACCTGCTTATTCACAAACGTTAAGGTTCGATTTCAGTGTGCTGTACTGTGCGGCACAGTGTTGCACAGCGTTCGGCACAAATGTACCTATTCTTTGGGATTCCAGTGATTTATTAAAATAAAATAAAAATCCGACGCCGCTCAAGAGTTGGCTCAAAGTTTCAGTTGTCCATACAAGCAACGGTCGGCAGAAAATCTTCTCAGTGAACAAGTGTGCGCTCACGAAAGTTACACATAGCATTGCCGGTGAAGACAGAAGCCAAACACGATACCTTCTTAGTACGTGTTATGCTATACTAAATAAACAAACGTGCTGCATTCAATTTTGTGGAATCGTACGTTTATAGTATGTTAATTCATCCTTTAACTTATTCAATTTACATATATTTCGATAATAATAGGGCAACAATATATAACATATAAACAAAAAAGGTGGGCAAAAAACTTGTTTAACCCTGGCATTCTATATAAGTGGCATAATCACACGACCGACAAGGGGATGAAATCTTTGGTTGTAGAAGTCTGAGAGGATTCATTGGATCAAATTACATTTAAATTTTCGCACTGAGGAAACCTTTGGCGACACCGGGATAAACGGGGATATCATACTGTATATTGTCGCTGCGACGCGTGTTAGAACAGCTTCTTCTTTCATTCCCATCTTTCATTTCAGTAATTGAATTCACAAATGATATAGAAGGTTTATTACATTAAAAGTCCTGTTGACACAAAAGGCCAATACCAATTAAAAACTTGGAACCACCGTAAAAGGATTGGACAATTAGCCTTACGAACAGGTAATCTATAAAGATTAAAATTATCCCAAACAGATTATAGTTTTATTTAATGTCGTGTATAATTATTTTACTACCTATACCCTCTGTTTTCTTTGCCGATGAGTAGGGATGCCTACAAATTCAAATTTAATGACGTGGAATAAGTGATACATGTATCTTATGTTCCATAATAAACATTTTTTATTTTATAATACCATCACCATTTTTGTAAGAATAAATTAAGAGCAGCGAAATGTGTAATGTAAAGAAGATAAGAACGTAAAACTGTCGGTGTTGCGCTTGCGCCGATAATAATCTGTAGCGATGGCAACCCCATTTGCAATGTTAAAGGTTTGTACTGCGATTTCAATTTACCAGTGCTATAGATATATCTAGATTTCATACAAACACTTCAGGACCGGTCTTGCAATACTCCGGTCACATTGAGTTATGGACGTACTCGCGTGAGAACTACTATATTTATTTTACAAAATTATTACATTTAAAAAAAGGATTAATTATATACGAAAGGATATAATTTTTTTTAAATATATTTGACTAAGTAATACCTAATTCGGCTGTGTTGTGAGATGGTTTAAAATTGATATATTGATATGTCCTGCGTAAGCTATTTCCAAATAGATCATGGCCAATAACGGGCTGTAGATCAGTTATTTATCGCAAATGAGGTTGGTATTACAAAAGAAAAATATTAACCTAAATCCTTTTGAGCTTACTACAAAAGCTCCTAGGAAAAAACTGAAGAATTCCTAAGTGTATTTGTGCAAATACTTGAATGAATGGACAATTGACCGATTTGTCGACGAGCGGTATTTAATGGTTCGGTCCCGAGTCTCGTTCATTCACTCGTGACACATTGGGTTTCCTGTGTAACATGTGTCATAGAAAAATTCGGTATTTCGAGACTAAATATCTTAGATTATTTATATTTTATATATAATAAAAAACAAACAGTAGCTCTATACATTTTTAGATCTGGGGCTCAAAACTCTCTATCTGACCATGAATATTTGTTTTTTCTAAAGCCGGTTCCTCACGATGTTTCGCTTTGCCGCCATACAAGCCATACACGTTAGAAACTCAGAACTCCATTGGTGTGTAGCCGGGGTTCGAATCTACGACCTCGGGATTCAGAGTTGCGTGCTAAAGCCCGTACTACTTTTCCGAAGTACGTTTTCGTTACATCATGCTTATAAATTTGATTATAAGAATTTTAAAATAATCATATATTTGCTTAAGAT
Source organism: Pieris melete (assembly GCA_963693345.1). Classification (NCBI taxonomy): domain Eukaryota; kingdom Metazoa; phylum Arthropoda; class Insecta; order Lepidoptera; family Pieridae; genus Pieris; species Pieris melete. The sequence goes on from CAVNZK010000114.1 coordinate 531,624, forward strand.
AAAGTCATAGGGCGTGAGTAATTTTCGTAGTAAACCGAGTCATTCATAAATGATTTTATAAACAGATTAGATCATTTTATAACATTACCTACTATAACGAGATTTTTAAAGAATTTCATCATGTTTAATAATTTTAATGTTGCATATTATAACTTTGTTATTTCTGATCATGCTTGAGGTATTTTTACATAAATAATAATGATGTTTTGATGTACCTCACGATTTGATTAAATAATTAGTTAGTTAGTAATATACTTAGCAGTAATAATTTGACTTCAAAATATTTCAGGTTGAAATTGTATTAGAATCAGTTACCAGTAAAGATTGACGGAGAGTTTATTACCAGTTCTTCTCGTCCGTTCTACGCCCTTGATTTGAGAATTGGAAGTAAATGTTAACTTCGAATCATTTAATTTAAACGTTCATAAGTGTACAGATACAATCAGGTACCCAAGTTTTTTTTTAACTATGTAAAATTTTGCGAGAGCGCGACATGACAAACTCTGAAAACGCGAAGCACTGTGCATATCTCTTTCATTGGCACAAATAACTTCAAGTATCTTGGGTGTACTGTAGCGGACACAAGAGAAGAGGAAGTCGACATCCGGATACAAAGTACCCTACGTTGTAGTGCAGCTCTTCATAAAATCTTAACACCAGAAATACTAAACTCTCGATTTACAAAACGGTTATAAAACCTTTACTTGTATGCTGACCATTGCAACATCATTAGTAGTCGAAAGAAAAGTTCTACGGCAGATTCAGAAAATCAGGAGATCGATGACCTTTTTGTCGAACCCAAATTGGTGAAGCTTAAAGACTTCGTTGGCTGGTTATCTTGAAAATGCGAGATGATGTGATAAAAAGGCGTATACCGATTGGCAAGCGGTAGCGCGTGATCCGCAAAGGTGGCGTTCTGTAGTTTTGGAGGTCAAGGCGGTTTTGGGTCGCTGCGCCAGCGAATTGTAGTCAACTTCATACGATACGTTTCTTGCAAGATTGGATCGTGCGAAGTACGAAACTTATACCCCATATAATTTGCACGGCCCATTAACAGTACTTATCAGACCTTGTGATTATAATGAATTATTCATAAAACTAATTCTTAATAAAAACACTATTGACAATTAATTATTACAATGCTTCTTAGTTCCGTCACGTCAGCCTTCATAACACTGTGGTCGCTGATCTAATCAAAAGAGTAGAGAAAAATTAACCAGAAACAGGAAAATAATTAATTATAAATTTAAGTATTTTTTTATGTAATAGAAGGCAAACAGCTCACCTGGTGTTAAATGATATCGCGGCCCATGGACATTGCCAGAAGGCTCGCAAGTACGTTGCCGGCCTTTAAAGTATTTTAGCGTCTGATACGCTAGAGACAGATTCGTAAATCAGATACAAATAACGCTCGGTTTCTTATTATTAGCTACTAGTAAATTGAAGTATCAAAGATAAAGTATGACAGACTTTTGACAATAAAAATAACATGGAATGTACATAAAAATATTAAAAAATATATATGTTTAATAAAAGTACAGATACCTTATGGCATTGACATACATTCGTACTTCCTCTGTTGTACCATTATTGCCATATAATCGTTCTCCTTGTAATTTTTTATCTTGAATACATAAATACTATATAATTTTATTACTTTTTCGAAAGATTAAGTAATTGTATGTATGAAGATAATGTATTTACTTTAAAAATACAATCTATATTCGTATATCGAATCCGAAAATTAATGATCGTTAATAAAAAATAACAAGCTTGCTTTATTATTATTTCTGGACTAATATAATAGAATTTGTATTGTTTGTAATAAGGTTTATTTTACAATGCAGATATTTTAAAATAATTTTCTTATGAAATAAATAATAATGTTCAGTGCAAAAGACACAGAATTTTCAAACATCCATACCTTCTATTTCGACATTTTCACTGCTAGAAGAATCTGAAGTATCATCTTCTATCTTCTTCTCGGTCACAATTGTGACACTGTTCTCTCCACAATCGTTGTTCTGGGACCTCTTGTCCGTCACGGAATGGAACTGTAAACAAATAAAAATTCAAGTTATAAATCATATAACATTGGCATAATAAAAATTAATATAAATAAATTTAAAGAACAAGGAAGCAACGCAAATTTATTAATAACTTTCAGCTTATGTAAGTAATTTGTATTTTATTTATAATAAAATCGTATTTAAAAAAAAAATAAGTTTAATTCGCATTAATCTGTTGACCTGTTGAATTTTGGCAGTCAAGGATAAGTTGACATGAGTTATGTTTTTAAACGTGGCTTATTGGCAAATCAATAGGGAAATACATAAATGTCTGAGAGTGAATGAATATATAACCCAATGAATATATATTAATTTTCAATGGTTAGTTTTATTTTATATTAAAATTCAATGTGTCGTAGTAAATTATATTACGCGTATTTTTATTACTAATGATTATAGAATTCAAAACCAGTTTTATAATTGCGTTCTAGTTATTCTAACTTATAATATTACAAATATCAAAGTCGCGTTCGCGCTGACTTCAAGCTCAAACTGCACAATTAAAATTAATTGTATAAAGTTATATAGATAAATTATTTCTATTTTATATATGACTCAATAACAACAAGAATAACTTGACAACAAAATTATCTTAAACAATCCATGACATGACATAACTTAAACAATGTTCTATACTCCTTTAACAGTGTCAAAACAAATGCTTCAACACTTCATGTAGTTTAATGCAAATAGAGTCACTAACGCGAGTTTAATAGTATGAAATAGTCTTTAGTTACGTGCGTACGTGATTTATCGCATGGACTAGAAAAATTCTAGAATCTAAAATACTTATCGTTCAAGTAATTACTGTTTAACTATTTTCAGTCTAAAGATTGCTGAACCTTGAGTGTTGTTCAATTAATTGTTATCGATTTATGAAAATCGGTTACGTTTTTGTATATAATAACCGAAACCTCCGGCGTACAATTGTTGCACTTAGGAATCTAGGCTCTATTTATATATATATAAAAGAAAACTCCTATACAATATTCATCAGATCTTAGCAGATGAAAAGGGTTTGAGATAGCTTGGTTTCCATGCGATTGTTTTAGTGTAATTTTAATGACGTATTTTTATATTGTCATAACGTCTATATTTTTCTGTGGTATTTAATAAAACACTTCATCTGTTTCATTGTCACCGCTCTGCCTACAATTCTGTATTGTTTTACTGAGTGAGTCTAAATAAGCGATAATGACTTAAGGTAAATCTTATATATATAAAACTAAGCTAAAACATTGTTTTCACATATCGCATGGATTTAGGACCAAGCTAAAATTTCATCTAAATTCGAATTGAATTATAAAATGTTTTAAAATATTTGGCCGTCATTTTCTGCCACGTTGAAATAAATGCGACAAAACGTTATTAAGGCTTATACTTAAACACAGGTTGAATATTACCTTAAAACCTTCGTAAACATAATACGTTATACTAGAATGTATAGTCGTGGTCATTGATCTTACTTTACCTTTGACCAAACAATGGTTAGTTTTTGTTAACTTTAATTGATTCGTATAATAAAGGTAGATTTTGTGTGTCAACAAAAAGCATTTTATCAGCTAATAATATTTACGCTTTGAGCTATTGTTTTAGACATTTTAATAACAGTTTAAATTCTGTTTACGATTTTTACAACTGTTGATTTCTAGATTATTTCGATTTTTATTTTAAGTTGACCAACTTAGAGGATTAATGTGAAGGGTACTAATCTTGATTTTACCTTTACTTGTAAAAACCTTATTCTTATTAAAAATTTATATGCCAATATCAAAAATGTCATCATCCTCACGTACAATAGATATAAAGCTTGTTATCATTACCATGACCCATTAAAACATACCAGGTATTTTCCTCAAAAGTCTCTAATAAAACATGTAACTTGTTTTTCTGGTAATTCTTATGTAGAAATATTTTTTTAAGGTGGATTTACGTTTTACGACAAATTTTAGAGAATTATTAAGTTATTTTATATGTTATATATGAACAAACATTAAAATGATACGATATATTTGTCCCTTCATCACAGCGTAAACATAATTTTTCTAGAAGAGACAAAGGACACAGTACTTTGGTTAAAAGAGTGCGTTAAGTTATAAAGTTTTTGAATGCTTTAAAAAAATTAATGCGTTATTCACCTCATCTCACCAGTTTCGTAGTATTTGGGTATTATATTAAATTATACATATAAAGTGGCAAGTAAAATATATAAAGAGCATCTTTTTTAAGGTGAAAATTTTATGGGTCAGTCTTAAAGTCTCTCCAATTTTGAATAATTTTGACAATAAATTATTTTGGTAAATTTAGCTGACGATTATATAAACAATATTGGGAATGTTGATTCATTTTCAAGTTAAAAAACTACTATTTGAACTTCCATGAGAAAGCTTTCATACATTATTTACAAAGTTCAAAGTTCGATTATTCAATTAATATTTTAATGAACTTTTCAAATAGAAGGGTCATGTCCGGAGTGAAGAGAAACTTTTAACAAATGAATTTTTATGGATATTACGATCGAGTTGAATCCCTTTCAATATAATCTGATTAATAAAATCACATGATATTTTGACTATATATTTTATAATTGTTATATTTTATTGAGCTTGTTTGAACTAAACTAAAAAATCAACTTTAAGATATGTTCCACTTTCGAACAGTAACTATTCCTTCTGTGTCAAGCACAGCAGGCTGATCATCTACTTGCCTATTAGATTGACAAATGATCATGAAACAGATACAAAAATATGAGGCAGACCTAAAAAAAATGTAGCGCCAAGTGGCTAAAACACATATGTGTTACGTAACATAAGCATGTAAATCGTGAGATGCATTCTTTATTTTTTATCGCACGAATACATTGATTAGCGGATTTGCGGAAATGTGTCTAAATCTTTCGCAACGATATGCTAACTTCTCAAATCATGTCAGTATTAAATTCATTAGCAGGGCGTTGAATAAATAAAATATTGGAATATTCTGGTTTGAAGTACTGACCACGGCTGTATGGCATGATCTTAAAATGATTAGATCACGATTTAGTTACTCAAACAATTTACTTCAACAAACCTAATAAAGTAACAATATATTATATAAACAGAGATTTATGTTCTTTATCAAGGCTGTTTGGAGATCCGTCATACACAGGTCATCCCAATGAAGATGCTTAATTTTTTATATAGACAAGTCGGTGGTCAGCCTTTTGTGCCTGACATACGCTGATGAAATTTTTGGGTTTAAGGCATGAGGCATGAACAAATACAGAAAAATACAGTCGGGGTTCAAACCTACAACCCCTAGAGATTGCAAGTCACACGCAGAAGCATAGGCCAACACTTATAGCCTTAACTTTAAAAACATTTTTTTGAGCACGATACGTTCTATGGGGAATCAATTATTGTTTTCTCACGGGAGTTTGGATTTTCCATTAAGGAAATTATATTTTATTTGTTTTTAAAATTTTCGTTATAAATACAGGTTCCTTTTAACCGCCCGGTTTTTTGTGCTGATTCAAGCTAATTTAAATATATTTTACATTACTTAATTTATTTGGTGTTTTTTCCTATTACGTATTTAATATTATTTAATAATGTGTATGTAAAATGTTTATTTTTTTATGAACATAACTTATTGTTACTAAAGATTAATTAATCGGGCTTAATAGCAAAATTCAAACAAAACTAGTGACGTCACAGCTTTGGCTAGTATTTTTAGTATACCCCCATATTTTATAGACTGTTAAAAAAGGACAGTATTCGCAGTTTATGGACACCCATTTTAGTGGGTGCATTGCCGGCCTATGCTGGAGGAGTTTGCTTTTTCTTTAAACAATTGGAGGTCGTATCTTCCAGGGAGTCAATTCCACAGTTCGCAAAAGAAAGCGTCTTGTGAAGCGGACCGGGACTGATCTATCAAGATGCTGATGAAATTTTGAACTTAAAAGGTTTAATATGTATAGTAAGGCACCTTAAAGACCACTTAGAGACAACTGTATGGAAAGGACCAATAGAAAGAAGAAGAAGAGGTCGCCCAAAAAAAAGGTGGATTGAAGAAATAGAAGCAGTAGCAGGAAACGAACAGAGAAAGAGAGCCATAGACAGAGTCAGTGGAGGAGGCCTTTACCCGTGAAGGGGTTCCGATCGACGGTACTGAAGGTAGCTAGGATATAGGATAACAAGCAATAGAAAAAAATTGTAAGCTGTGTATCATAATTTGTTTTTGTCATGTTTGAAAATAAAACTACTATTGTTATGAATATAATAGTAAAATTCGGGATTAAATGTAAAAGTATCGTCTCAGACGAAATTATTGGCTAGTGCTAAGATCTATGAATACTTATTTTCATTCATATTGAATGAGGTTTGAGATTAAGAACTTGAAAGAATACGCCACGCAAAAACTATCGAATATAAATTTAGTACAATGTTTAACTCAACGTTTCGAATGCTTCACAGAAGTCATGGTCAGCGACATTAATTTACATTAATTGAACTACCATAAACTAAAAACGACATAGTTTTACAATCTGTGGTTTTTTATAGCGGTCCTATATTGGAAATTCCGTCTTAGATACAAATTGTTTCGTTTATAACGGTAACATGTGTTTGCGTAAAAAGCATTGACCTAATCTTTATACTTAAGAAATTTTGTCGAACGGATTACGCGAAAACCTTTCAGAGAGAGGTGATGTATTTAGTTTAGTTTGAGATAGGATTTGGAGTTTTCTTTTAGATATTTCTACTATCTAAAAGTTTTTTTATTATTTCTCCTCTTGAATGTAACGTCAAAAACACGCGGTAATTTATTTGTCCAGTAACACTTGGAGCATCCTAGACGTTTCCAGTGCCTACAGAAAGAAACCTTCGCCACGAATAGAACCTTGGACCACGTGGTATGCCATGTGCGATCAGTCACGTAATTAAACCCATATACGTTCGTTTGTTTCGGTAATAACTTAAAGGTTAACAAGGTTTACATATTGTAGAACAAAATAGCTCATTATACGAGTCAAGGACTTTGTATAACTGTATGCTATTATAATTTAAACTTTATCACAAGTACAAAGAGTTTCATCTCCCTTGTGCGTTAATGACAATGCATCTTGCGTAATTGTCGCCTAAAGATATGCAAGGAATTTTTGCATTAAGAAACTGCATATTAAATACAATGTATGAAAAACAAATATTACCAATCTTCAGAATTATTAAATTATGTGTTGACATATATATTATATATATTAAAAAATCACATGTTATTACAGACTTATATTCATCGCTGAACATATATTTAAAGACAGTTGTACGGTTCCTTGGTCAGGGGCGCTTGTAATAATTGCTTGTTACATACTGATTAAAATGTTGTAGATTGCCCGCGTCCGGCTAGACTTGGAGTTAAGTCCGATTTTGGTAGCCGCGCCTAAACTAAGAGAACCTGAGCGAACAAAAAAACCTTGGCTCGTACGATTTAATGTAATAAAAATTACGTTGGATTTAGCCGTCTCGCTTATCTACTACTACGTATATATAATTGAGTTATGGGCGAATGGTTGTAGAACATTATTTAAAACAAAAGAATTTTAAAATATATGCCATGAACGTTAATGACAAGCTGAATTTCTCTTAGTTTATTAATTACATTTTAGTATAGCGTGGGCGAGTATTTATACCATAAGTTCGGTTCAAAAATAATTTATTTCTTTAGAGAATTACATTCACTTAGCGAGAAAATTTAGGGTAAGTTATAATATACATATATGTACATGAAATTATTTGAAAATGTTTAACACCTAGTTTGACACTAATTATAAATAACTTAACTTATTATTATGACATAATGTTAATATTCTTATTATATGACATTATAAAAATTAATATAAAAATTTGCTTGCCTATTTGTATATGGCTGATTGTGCGGATTTTTATAATTACACGATCTAATTGTACATCTTTGCAAATAAACGATTTATTATTATTATCAATGTTAAATATGAATACTATTGTAATAATAATAATAAAGATTACTTTTTGTAGATATTTTTGTACCCAATACAAAAATAATTACATTAAAAAACAGTTTTGCAGTTTTTTGACTCATATGTATGATTGAAAATTATTTATATATTAAAAGCTCACCGATTTCCCAAGCAAAAAAATTTTGTACTCTCTCCGCAAACTCCTGTAGTCCCTGCTGCCGGATCCAGAATTTTCATACAATGCCACGTATTTACGCATTCTTAACGTCACTTTCGAGTTAAGTATTGCGATAAACAGTTTAGAAAGCCCTATAACCGATTCTATTGTGAACCGACAAAAACATCTACCTTGCAAAACCGTTCACAATTCGGCGGTTTTTTCGAGATTTTAGACACGACCAATCGAGGTCTAGTAATGGAAGCGACTAAATATTTGGACTGATAAAAACTATGAGAACACTTAGGAAAAGTCATTCATTGTTTGAAAGACAATGCGTTATTTTGTCTTGCGGTTATAAGGTTGCGCATACGCAGCGACACACGCTTCTTAACTCAATGTAGGTAATAATATGGTAACACGTATATTAATACACGAAAGTTATGATTAGCCTTTGAATCCTGAATTATTTATTTCCAATAACCAAGTTTAATGTTCTGCATAAGTTTTATCGACATTCGAACTCGTTTAAGAATACGATACTAACATGATTTCGATAAAGTTAAAAATAATTTAAATAAATTAAAAAGTCAAAAGGACTGTATTTTTTATACGATGATGCAGACGCTTTGTTGCGTTTGATACTTTGTCATCCATTTTAGCGACAGTTGCCTCATTTACATTCGCCTTTACACGCACACGTGACGCACATCCCGTCTCATACCAAACACTTCCGGAAAGTGAATGAAACTCTTTGTTTACAACAACTCTGTTGTTTACGGAAACTAAAAAATATGTCGTTTGTTAGAAATGTATATAAGAAATGGAAAATTTTAATGTAACCGTTGAGGTAACTTCAGCGTAAAATGTTAATTAAATAAATTCAGTGGCGCTACAACCATATAGATCTGGGCCTAAGATTTCTTTATTCTCTTTCATGATCATTTGTCAATCTAATGGGCAAGTAGGTGATCAGCCTCCTGTCGACGATGTCAAATCAAGTCAAGTCAAAATAACTTTATTCATATATAGGTAAACAAGTACACGTCAAAAAAGAGGTTTATTAATTCTAAATTTACATTTACTACCAATTCGCAAATCAAGGTATGTTACATGCGCACATAGAAAGTCCATTAGCGCACAGCCGGGATCGAACCTATGACAATCAGTGATGAGAATCGCACGCTGAAGCCACTAGGCCAACACTGCTCTTGTGGTAAATTAGTGACGATAAATAAATATTGCATTTTAATCGGAACAATAACCGCAATGATATAACATCATGTCAACACTTTGTTATATAACGACAACGGTTTGAAGAGAATAACAAACAATGAATTTAGAAAGATACGCGCTTATATAGAACCATTTAAAATCAATTAATGCATACTATAGATATAGTATATACTATATATAGCTTGCGCGTTATCGCTAAGTGTTTGCAGTCACAACAAATGAATGTTCGTAATAAGTATGTAATAATTCAGTGGCGCTATCCTTCATTGTCTTATGTATTTGTGTGTGTGTTTCATGCCTTATATGACATGTTGATTTTATGGTTTAGAGTCGTTTCCTTGGCAATGTTTTTTATATCGTAGAAGAAAGTTCTCATAGAAAAAATCCAATTGAATGCGGCTTCGAATAGGTTTTTTGTTATGCCTCTCAAATCTCTGAAGCTTTATAATTATTTAGACCGTTGTATCAACTTCTTATGAATCTTTCTGTGCTCATTTTTTGATAACGAAACAGCTCTCTCTTAAGGCAGTTTTTGCCCCTCACCACCACTTTGTGGAAGCTGCCCGCTGAAGTATTTCCTAAACAATTCGACTTAGGATCCTTCAAGAAAAGAGCGTACACATTCTTAAAAGGCCGGCAACGCACTTGCGGGCCTTTTGGCAATGTGAGTGTCCATGGGCGGCGGTATCACTTAACATCAGCCCTGCGATTCTGTAACTCACTTTTCGAACTCACACAGTGGTTTTCGCATCGGCGGTAGCTCTCAAATCAGTCGTGAAGCAGTCTTATTGATTTGTCTTATTGATGATTTTTTTAAGACCAGCCTTTTATCCCTACCAAGCCGGAATAACCATTATTTATGGTTATGGTATTATAACAAGAGATCGAACTTTACGTGCACGGCATATGTACCTCAGAGGTAAATTGAGCTTTCAGCATAGCAATGCGAAAATACCTTCCGCAATAACTAGGGATGATATTTTTTCACAATACATTTTGTCCAAGTAAGTCCAGCATATCAAGTGTAACAAATTATTTATTATAAAATGTAATCAAAATAGCCTGTATTCGAGTACTACATAATTAGAATTACATTAAATGTATGTTATTTTATTTAATATTAGTACACGACCTCCTCCAAATTCATTTGTCTCTCGTATTATTTTGCAATCTTTCCCCGCTAGCTCTTTTATTTGTTTTCCCAGGTCTTTTTCTTAAATTATTTATTATGAACGCATACATCTTTATTTCTTTGTATGAATGGTTGCGACAGACATCATAAAGTTATAATATTAACACATCAAGTTCGATGACCTGAGGGATTCTTATAAGCAAATATAACGGGTTATGTTGTCCAGTTCATAATTTTTATAAAAACCATATAACCGTTAGCCAATACCTTGCTTGTGAAATTACTTACATTTTGAATACTGAGGGAAGTACAAAAACAATGTAAAAATATGCGGGAAAACTTCATTACAAATAAAACATCAACCGATAGTTATTATAAACAAGAGTGAGAGTAGCTTAAGGTAATATTCTGAGTTGAGACTTAGCATGATCAATGACTAAAATTCAAATAAATTTTGATGTCCGGGAGTCACACTTAGTAATGTCTCGAATCACATTTAGGCAGCATTTTCATCGCTCTTTTGCGATACTTATTATTTGAGCGAGGAAAGCACTATCTACCAGGCGCCAACTTAAGTTTTTAATTAGCACCTGTGCACCTGTACACCACTCTGCTCCAAAGAGAACAACAAAATCAAAGTTGGAGGAAAGACTCTTATATTTGAGCCGTTAATTATTTTATTTTTCACTTATTATTATTTCGCGAAATTAGACATATTATAATGCTAACAATTCAGACTTCGTTTAACATATTTCATAATGAACGCACCCTAATACAAGATGTCCAGACGTTTATTTCTGGACCGCGTGAGTCAGTCGGTGTGTCATCAATGTGTTTACATCCCAGATCCGGTGCATCCCGATACATTGAATGCTTTTAGTTTGTGGTATCCAATTGCCTAGACAAGTTAATGCGTCTATATAGATACCGCAACACTCGGAGATTTTTCGTGTTTTGTAATAAATTTAAGTCGTTAAAAAAAAAAACATTTTTGTTGGGGCAGGATTCCCATCTGATGTTAAGTGATACCGCCGTCCATGGACACTCAATGCTAGAGGGCACGCGAGTGCGTTGCCGGATTTTTAAAAATCAGTACGCTCTTTTCTTGAAGGACCCTAAGTCGAATTGGTTCGGAAATACTTCAGTGGCCAGGTGGTTCCACATAGTGGTGGTGCCCCTCAAAAACTGCCTTACGGGTGGAATTTCGTATTCTGCCTCAACGTCCGATGATGAAACTCAGCTGAAGGTATTATTCCGAACATCTAAATACGTATATGCGTTACACTTTTTAAACTACCAATTTTAATTGAAGATGATAATAGGGAATCTACCACAAGATATAAAAATGTATAACAAGCTTTACAAAGTAAACAGTCACTTCCCGCCGTCCACGCATATCTACTACTTAATTATCAGTTAAACGATAATTAAATCTTGATATTCGAATCAGATTACTAAATTGTTTCAAACATCCGCTGATGTATTTATATTCTGTGTTAAAACTGTTTAAAATTCTATCCTAGATAACATATAGAATCCAAATTGCATACATTTACATCGAACACCAGTTTGGGACATATTTTTTATTCCCATTAACATACAATGCACGTGACGGCATATATTTTGTTTTGCTTCCTATTATTTTATATTTTTACTATACGAGTCAAGGCTGTACATTTTGCTCACTCAGTCTTTCTTAGTTTAATAAGCGTGGCGATTTTATAAATGGTCGGTGTTACGCCCGAGAGTATAGCCACACGTAGGCACTCTCTTCTACAGTTAATGCATTCATTCGTTACATAGCAATTAACATTTCATTATTTCGCTTATATTCTATTGTTGTACGAGAGTGTTAGAGGAAAACTAAAATCCTCTATTATTTAAAGCACCCCGATGACCCAGGATTAACAGAAGAACGTTTAATTGTATTAGGATATTAGGTTTCTTCGTTGTCTTAACTAAGAATGTTGTTTTAAATAATTGTAAGCCAGTTTCTCATTAATTTATGACTGTTTTTTGTTATTTTAAAACTATGATATTTCCTAACATAACGTGTTTATTAGTAATCATAACAATCAAGTATACAGTATTTAACCAAAATAGTATTAATAAAAATAATTATTTTTATAATATAGAGAGCATGAGCTTTTAGTCGGTCCACAAGAAACTGGCTAAATTCACAAGATATACATTATTTATAATCTAATATATAAAATTCTCGTGTCACAGTTTTCGTTGCCATACTCCTCCGAAACGGCTCGACCGATTCTGATGAAATTTTGTGTGCTTATTGGGTATGTCTGAGAATCGGACAACATCTATTTTTCATCCCCCTAAATGTTAAGGGTAGTCCACCCCTAAATATATTTTTTTTATATTTAGATATTTTTTTCTGTTTTTATGATACAGCATTAAAAAATACATACAACCCTTAACTTTCACCCCTCTACGATCAACCCCTATTTTTTATTATAAATGATAAATGTACATGGCAAAACAACGTTTGGCGGGTCAGCTAGTCTACACTAATATAATAAAGAGGAAAACTTTGTTTGTTTGTTTGATTGTAATGAATAGGCTCATAAACTACTGGACCGATTTTAAAAATTCTTTCATCATTCGAAAGCTACAATATCCACGAGTAATATAGGCTATATTTAATTGTGAACAAAAATAGGGTTCCGTAAGATATTAGGGTTTTTCGGACACAAGGTGTAAAAAATCAACCAAAAAAGTTACTTATTTTGCGTACCCTGCCTAAACTATTTAAGATAGAACCATAAAATGTTCTAAGTAATTGTAGATCTTATAAATATCTACAAAAAAGTCCGCGACACACTATACCTATCTATGTCGAGTGAGGCACAATAACCATAAATGATATAATGAAATGGCAAAACGGCGTTTGCCGGATCAGCTAGTTTGTTATAAAACGATTTAGGTTTTCTTGTTTTGTTTAATTTTCTTAGAGTAGTTTAATTTTTATAGTAAAAAGTTTTCTATTTTGTTAAGTTATTTTAAGAATAATGAAATAAATAAATAGAGAAACGATTTTGATTATGCTATATTACTGGTAATAAATTTACACATAAAAATAGCGTTGTAACTACTTAGCAATTCGCTAGTTATAGATAATTATATTATTATAGTTGATAAAGTCTGGTGCAAGTGGCGGTGTGTCGTAACAGACGGGTTCCGAAATCTCCGGCGCGGTCGATTGCGTGCAAACTCGTATAGGATTTACTAAGATATTGAGCAATTTACAGTCACTTGGTGACTTCGATAATCCTCGTTATATATTTATTTATTTACTTACGTTACATTTATAGAAAAATAAATAACATAATACATAAAAGTTATAAAGGATACAACAGGCGGCCTTATCGCTAACAAGCGATCTCTTCCAGGCAACCATAGTAAGGAAAAAAGTAAAAAAAACATATGATAGATTAAGTGCAAGAAGTGCATAACCAAACCTTATAAAAACCACCTTAATCTAAAATACTACATTTTTTCTATATTATTACCAATTTTTTTCTAGAATGGCTATTTTTTTCCTCCATATTTTTAGATAACTTTTTGTCTTGAGCAACATTCATACAGTTTTTTCCCGCTAGTTCACGTCACCTGTCTCTCTTTTCTTTTGTCATTCATCTCTTTCCAGTTGGCCCAGGCCATGCTGTTGCTTCAAGTGTCCATCTTTGACCCAGAGCCCGATATATAAACTGTTCATATCCATTTAATCCAGGAGCTAACAAGTGCATCTGTTAGTCTTGTTTTGTTACGAATGTCAACAATTCTTGTTTTTTTTTATTCTTCTCACCTTTAAGAAGCTTCTTTCCATTGCATTCTGCCAAGACAGGATTTTCTGGTTGTTCTCTTGCCCTTAAGGTTTCTTTAATACCTCTGATAAATACGCTAGTACGTCAGCCGCTTATAAGTTGCAATATAATGCAAATATTTATGCTATATTTATTTTTGAAAAGCACTATTTGAAGTCGATATAACCATGCTTTTGTTTAGCGTTTAAATGTTTAGATTAATTATCTGTGTAACAATATACATTCTTCCTGAATCGCATCGGCGCTTTTTTCACATGAGTGTGTTTTAAATGTTACCTTATATGATAAAGATACACCAAAACTTAAAAACGTAATATAAATTGTCTCTTAAAAATGTTTTTATAGTTGACCTTCATACAAATTATTGAGTGGTTTAACTGGTTGTTTATGTGGCTTCTTTCGGTACACCATCTGCCACAGCTTCCCACAGGATATCGTTAATTACTTCCACCTGGCTGGTCCTTATCCATACGTAACTCCATATAACTATTTACAATATGCGTTAAGTCAAGGCTGTTTTCGGAAACTAAAAATTTGTCGTAATAAATTGAATTTTGAAAAGCTAAGATTTGAACATACAATAACTAATGTTTGTGCATTTATATTTTATGTGTAAACCCTATATTAAAAACCCAAATCGGCAATATATAACTCGTTTTGGTCTGAATGTCAAATGAGCCACTTACAATCAACAACATAATAAATTTTCTATTATCGAAATTTAGATTTATGAAGTATGTTGCAACATACTAGGTAATATTGTGTATTAAGATTTGGTCTGTATATACTTTAATATTTATAAGCTTTAATTTGCATTAAAGTGTTCTATCTCTATTTTCCGTATGCACTGTTTGGACCGTTTAAACTACAGTATCATCTGACTCTTTTCATCACAGCGAAAACACAATTTGACAAAAGGAGACGAAAGTATTTTTTATTTAAATGAGTGCAATCTATCGTGTGATATTAGAGAAAAGGGGCTGATAATGTAATGCCAAAGAGCAAACGACGCAACGGTGCGTTGGTTGTGATTACCCAACAGCATTACTGGCCCAACAGGCGATAACATGACATACGTGATGACGTCCATTTGTCCAGAGTTCCTCATACGTCTTTTGTTTTAGACCGACAGGGAGGCTTTTCGACCACTGGGCATAAAGCACAAGCAATTTTCAAGATAGAGTTACGTAATGTCTGTCAATACTGATAACCTAAGTTGTCATAAAATACCTAAGCAATACATGGAATGACATATTGTGCAAACTTTGTGCAATAGTCTAGCTATTTCAATGTCTTGCAAACAAAGTTTTCCTTATTGTATTGACCTAAATATTTAACTTGTACAATAGACGGGACTATAAATGACCAGTAAGTTATTTCTGTAAAGCAGTATGGACACTAATTACAACGAAAATCTATATACTTAATACTTATTAATTAATAATACAAAGTGCTATTGGTAGTATAAAATTCCAAATTTAAACCAATACCGCAATCGCTTTGCAGAGTAAGTTTAATGATGGGACAGGAACATATGTATGTTGTTGTGTATTATGTAATTAATGGATTCTAGGTAAATAATTACAAGACATTCCATACACTATTAGAATTCCTTTTGCATTCCTCAGCTCACATGACAAGTTTTGCTAATTCCTGCATGGAACATTACTGACCGTATTATGCTTGCCTTCATGGCTTAGTGGTTAACGCTTAGCGTATAAATCAAAACTTTGATTTGAATTACAAAGTGGACGTATTATACAAAAAAAAAACATTAAATTTGTGTGATTTTTTGGGGTTCCTCGGAAGAGATCGCTCGAAAGCGATAAGGCTGCCAGTTGCCCTCCTTTTCAGTTATTTATTTATATTTCGTTACATTAAAAGAAAAACAAATAACATAAATTATAGTAAGGAAAAAAACTCAAAAAAGAAATATGTTGTGTAAAGTGCATAATCAAATCTTATAAAAAAATTACAGGTTCACCAACCTTAAAATAAAAGAATACAATAACAATTTAATAAAATAAACTAAAAAAATAAAAGCTAATCTCACGGTATCATGAATTGCGATGGAATACAAAAGAATAAGATATACCAGAATTACAAAAGTCACGTTTGAGCAGGTTAGGATATGGTTAAGAAATGTTTATGTAGAAGATGTTACCGAGGTAGCCAATCGTATGGAGTCGAGCAGAGAGTAAACGAATTGCCTAGAAAGATTAGCTGTAAGATGGAATTTTCAAAAAGCTTATATGACGTAATTAAATGCCTATTGTTTTAAGATTAAAAAATGATTGAAAATAAGATTCTTTCATAGTTCTTTTTTTTTTTAATTCATTCGCAAGCCACATGGGGTCAGTGAAATTTTGATAAGTGTCATGTAAATAGTATGAAAAATCGTTAATTTTAAAATTTAACTAGATACATGTATCCAGTAAAGCCATAATGACTAGTTATCGATAAACAAGGTATGTTCGAACGGATGTGTGTAATAGTATAGGCTGAGAGGCTTTGACCAGAGGAAATAATTATGGGAACCACGGAAGTGGTATAGTACATCCTATATTACCTATATGCATATAGAATGTTTACAATTGTGTTCTATGTAGAAATAAATCTTACATAAACATCTCTCTCTTTGTCATATTGTATTTGGGCTATGATGAAAAGAGATAGAATTAATAAAAATTACTAATACCGCTGTTTTACCTAACCAGCCTGTCTCTTTTTATCAAAGCGTTAATAAAATCTAATAGACAAATGATTTTAATGTAGAGTTGAGCAGTGTTGGCCCAGCGAGCGACTCTCATCCCTGAGATCATAGGTTCGATCCACGGCTGTGCACCAATGGACTTTCTTTCTATGTCCGCATTTAAAAGTCCCTCGAACGGTGAAGGAAAACCGGCTTGCCTTAGACACAAAAAGTCGACGGCCTGTCAGGCACAGGAGACTGATGATGATTTATGATTAATAAAACAAATACAGACATCTGAGGCCCAGATCTAAAAAGATTGTAGCGCCATTGGTTTATTTTTTATTTTATGTCATAATAACTGTCAAAACATATTTATGTGTACTTAATAAATTTAATTCAATACCGACTTGACTACAAATCGATTAAAGTAAAACATTAGTGTGACGATTCATACCTTTTTGCGTCATTGATGTAATTTATCGCATTATTTTATAATCAAAGGGTTTAGAAAAACTGTATTATTATGTTATTTATAATGAATGTTTGATTTAGTCGTGGAATCTCCAATGACGCATAGCCTGTACGGAAGTATTGTTAAGAAAAAGCGTCGGGAATTAATTTTGGAACCTCCATGTTTACAACAACCACTCAAATACAAAAAAGGATCACTTATATTATTAAAATAAACTAAAAAAATCCTTTGAGAACATTTAAAACAGTTTTTTTTACATGGCGTGTTATGAGCTATTTTGTTTTACCACTACTACTACACTACACTACTTGGTGAGGTTACTAGCAACAGTTTCATAGTATTAGCAACAGATGCATTTAACATGTCATGGTAGAGCTACTAAGCATAAAAATGGCATATAAGAATATATGATACCCATAGCGCTGAATTGCCTGCATCATGAGCACACGTCACAAACACACCCACACATACATACCCTCACTTTCACACCATCACACAAGACAGCCGAATTAGGTATTATGTATTTAATTTTTCCTTTTGTAAATGTTTGAACCTTTTTGTATATATATATATGTACTAGTATTCCATCTTTGGCTATATGTTTAGTATAATTGTTTTTTGTTATGTATATGTTAGCTGTAGGATTACAAAATAAATAAATAACAACTTACAATATAATATTTAATTAATAGCCATATAAAAACTTAACGAATCTATGCAACGATTAATAAATAATCGACAACTTATTGTTATTTATGGTAATGACGTTGATGTTGACGTCTTTTGATTCTGTTATTATGTTCTCAAAATAAGTAGTATTCGCTTTTGATTTGAAAATCTTTCAAGCAGTTTTAACTCTTACTCCTGGGATCGTAGGTTGATTTCCCGGCTGTGTACCAATGGGCTTTCTGTCTATGCTCTAGCTGGTACGGTGAAGAAAAATATCGCGAGGACTGACATGTTATACACACAGTCGACGTTGTGTTTCAGGCACAGAAGGTTCACCTATTAGAAATGATTACGCAATATATATTGCACCGCCATTGCTACGTATATGTACTTTCGTTTTAAATTAACAGACTTTCAGTATCTAGTAGTTTATTGGCCTTAGGACAAAATTACTATTTACTATTTAAATTTCTTAAATTATATTACGGAGTAGCCCTGAAGAGCAGTGTTGGCCTAGTGGCTTCAGCGTGCGACTCTCATACCTGAGGTCTTAGGTTCGAGCCCCGGCTGTGCACCAATGGACTTTCTTTATATGTGCGCATTTAACATTTGAAGGAATACATCGTGAGAAAACCGGCTTGCCTTAGACCCGAAAATTCGACATCGTGTGTCTGGCACTGGTGGCTGATCACCTTCTTGCCTATTAGATTTAAAAATGATTATGAAACAGATTTTAAGATCCAAGACCTAAAGAGTTGTAGCGCCATTGATTTATTTATTTAGCCCTGAAAGCTTAAAGCCATAAAACTCTCATAATAATGACGTGATTGTTTATATTTGTGTTAACGTTTTACATTACGGCCTCATTTAGTATGCAAAAAATATTCGTAAAGGATGGTTTTAATCAACCAAGTTTATGTTAATGTGTACAATTTACATCGTTAAAAGTTTTTAATTTATTCTATTTTTTTTATTACTGTTTTGCGCTAAAAACATAAGCTGTTATCCTATATGAGTCAGTAATAGTCCATTTTTATAACTTGACGATCCTTATCATTTATGGACAATCGGCTTTTGTTTTATCGGTTTATTGTGTCACGTGAAATTCCTAACTACGTACTGTTATAAAAATAATCTTTTGAGCTTGTAATTGATAGGTTATTAAGATGGATACATAACATCTCGTAATATAGGGGGTGATATGAACAGTAGGTACTTATTTAAATTTAGATATTGTAATGTTATTATTTTTTATTGACAAATGCTTCCCAACGCTCGGCACACTGATAGATTAGTAAAACAACCACAATACACAATGTTTAATGTGAGAGAATACAAACATTAAACAAAACAATTAAAATTACAAAAACTAAACGAAAATCGATGTTGGTAGCAAGAACAATGGTGATATTATTCTTTTTTAAAGTCAATGTTTTTATACTAAAAGACCTATTAATGATGTTATTCCTATGTTCAGTATATAATTGCGTGAATTAGGTAATGTTTAGTTGGCAACGGGAAACATAACTTAACAATAATATTTTTTTATTTATATACAGTTATAATAATTTATTCTAAATAATTACTAGATGTTTTTCTTTTTTAGCTTATATCGGACACAATACCATATCACCTCAACGTTTCACAACTGAGCGTTCTTGAGACAATTTTTGCCGTCAACCACTATGTGGAATCAGCTGCCCACTGAAGTATATCCGAACCAATTTGACTTCGACTTCGATTCGGGCTCTTCAAAAAAATAGCGTACCAATTCTTAAAAGGCCGGCGACGCACTTGCGGGCCTTTTGGCAATGAGACTCCTGCCCGTTTGCCTTAAAAAGCAATGTCATTTTAACCGTGCTAAATGCGTAAATGTTTATTCCAACTCAGTATGGAGAGTCGCGTCCTAGACCACTAAACGTTGTCTTATTTAAGTGCCAATATTTTGAGTAACATATACCCATATTTACTGGTCAAATGTATAAACAACTTTAATTGTATGTAATTTTTCGGAATTGCAGGAAACATGGGAGACTTGTTTATGCGAGTGGTGTGAATAAAGAAAATGTCGACTGTCCCATAAACTTTCATCTTAACTTGTAAATTAATTAATTTTCGAGCGAGAAACGAGACCTTGAAGTGTAAAGTTAAAAAAAAAATACATTGACAATAGACATCTTTCAATAAATTATTATTAAAATAGCCTTAATAATAATATATTCCTGACAATGTATATGTCGCAGCGAACTAGCTTAGTTAGCCTGAAAGCTATTCAGCTAGTTGATCTAACTTGATTTGAGAACTGGCACTAAATGTAAAATTAGAAGAATTAATATGTATTTATTTACTGACAAGTCATAAGTGTACAATGTGTTACCAATATGATTAAATGATTTTTGAATTTAACAGCTAGGCAAATGACGTGGATCGATTACTTGCCCTAGGCAAATTAAGTTCTACTTTCGGCCACCTAGCGGCTAGCAAAGAAATATTTTTACTTAATCACTTTATCGTACGAATGGCCTAGGCATTAGCCAGCCAGTTTATTAAATGTTGTTACAAACACTACGGCTATCTTTCAGGCCGCTAGTTAAACAGCGCTGTTTAGTTAAAAGGCTAGGCTGTTGATTGAAAGACTAATAATTAAGCTAGTTGGCTGCTTCTAATTATCTCCCCTGGTCAAATACGTATCTACCCTGATCTTCATGTCTCTACCCTGTCTGATGTATTTACCCTGGCCCTCTAAAAAGTGACAAAATATATTTTAAGTAACTTGCCCTTACGTGAGTAGTTACATAAACGGGCCAAAAGTCATAATATATATATATAATGGAAAAACTCCAACTTTTCTCCTTGGCCGTCTCCTCCATAGACGAAAAACCTCTTATATAAGAACTACCCATATACAAATTATTTTTTAATAAAATTCCTCGGTTGTCTGCGTAAGAACTATGACTGTCTGTGTATGTGGTCTATCCTAATTTAGTACCTACTTAAATATATTTGAAAATCTTATTAATCCTACTAAGTGGATGGGTTTGTAAAAATAAAAAAAAATAATGTCTTGAGATGACTGATAATATTCAGGTTTTGTAAATAGTTCACACGAAACAGGTTGCAAAAAAAAGCTTTACATACTAGCTCGTGGTAAAACATATTATACTTTATCTTTAATATTTATAATTCATACCAAATGTTTGGTGATGTAAAAACATATTATATAATATGTTTTAAAGATACCGGTAAAAGGTTTTTTATCCTGTCTATAGATTAATGCAGTATTTGATATCACATAATATGATATGACATGCCAACAAGTAGGGTCTGCTTTTTGTATGCGTTTTTAGACTTATGGAAGCCCGACTAATTGTTGATCACTAAATATATCTTTTAATAATAATAATCTAATAGGATCAAATAATTTATTGTTATGATTACTAAAAAACCCATTTTATGAATTGTTCTCAATAATTAAACCTAACTTCGTTTGTTAAACAACAATATAACAATAAAATATACAGTATTTACAATTTAAATGATAATAATAATAATAAAAATATGTAATTAAAAATTAATAAAAAGAAAATTAAAGCAAATTTTAAAAGTTTGGTCCCTATGGCAGTGTACCTTTAATGCTGACAGCGTAATAATAATAATAGTTCTCCTAAATAGATGACTTATGAATCTAAAACATTTCTATAATATAACCCTTCTACCAGGTTTTTAGTGTTGGAACCAGCTGCTGCGGTATAAGCGTGGTATTTGTGTAAATGTTTTAGGATCTGAGATTATTATCCCTAGCTTAGCTCATTCTGCAAAAAATTAACACTATATCTAATACTAAAATTTATTACTGTTATATAATTGAAAACCTATAAATATGAATATAAAGCAGTGTTGTCGTAGGTGCGATCCCCGGCTGTGTACCTGTGGACTTTCTTGCTATGTGCGTATTTAACATTCGCTCGAACGGTGAAGGGTAACATCGTGGGGAAACCGGATTTCCTTAAACCCAAAAAGTCGACGGCGTGCGTCAGACACAGGAGATTGATCTATTGACCTATTTGCCTATTAGATTGACAAATCATGAAACAGATAATGAAATCTGAGGCCCTGACTTAAAGGTTGTAGCTCCACTGTTTTTTTTATATGGATCTCGCTATTCAAAAAACCTCGTTAAAGACATAAAAGCTATCAAACGAATCCTTATATTCAGTGCAAGAAATTAACAGGCTAGAATTTAACTTATTTAGGTTTTCGATTAATTTTAAGTGATCAAAAATGATTGTAATGTTTTTTTTTGTGTTATAACTTTTACGGCTTATGACCCGTTTTTTTCAATGTCAGATTCTTAATTACTTTCATTATGTAAAGCCATGCCTTTTATGAAAGGTCAAGTAATCTATATTGTACCATTTTATACGAGTGACACTTTTAAAGGTATTTTATAAATGACAGGACATTTACGATATTTTTGATGATGAATTTTTTTGGTTTTGTACATGGTTACATGTAATTATCAAAACAATGTATACAAAATTTTGTAAAAACTATATACTCCTCCATATGAAACTACATTTTCAAAGGTGCCTTTTTAATAGTCCTAATTAAAATATATAATTTGACTTTTTTGACTTTGATAAATAGTATATTTTCGTTTTTCTTATCAAAATATATTGTTTGTTTAAATAACATATAGTCACAAAGATTTCGCATTTGCTATTAAATGGTATTGATTTCACAATTATTACTATTAAAGTAAAACGATGCCATTATCTTTTTATGCCAAATATTTTATCTCATATAAAAGAATAGTTTTAACAACATATATCTCAGAAAAAATATACAATATCTAAGTAGAGAACCAACGGAGTGGTTTAAATCATGACTCAATTTGCTTCCTCATATGTGATTCAGAGAAATTTCAATTACTCTTAAATTTGAACTCATCGACACGTCATTGTGTTCTTAGAATTACGGTAACTTTATTACGAATATTCTTTTCTAGGTTACCTAGTTGTTGACTGGTATAACATTTAAGTATTAGCCCACGACAAGTTAAATTTTCGACTAAATAATTATTGGTTTCGGGTTCAAAAAGGTTTCAAAAACATAGTACTATATCATGCATGTAGAGAAGACTTTGAAGATATACTTATTTGAAAATGCTATTTAAATTTTTATATGACTTTAAGGATTCTACCTAAAAAATAGATATCGTTGGCCTAGTGGCTTCAGCGTGCGACTCTCATACCTGAGGTAGTAGGTTTGATCCCCAATCGAACACCAAAGGAGTGTCTACTTTCTGTTTATATTCGCATCTAACAATCTCCTGTACGGTGAAGAAAAACATCGTGAGCAAACCAGTATGTTCCAAATTTAAAAATCGACGACTTGTGTCATACTGAAGTTTGATCACTTTCACAGATATTCATATTTTGCGTTTTATTTTACGTTTTTGCTTTTTGATATCAGATACGGAGTAACAAAGATATAAATACTGTAATAGGATATATGTAAAATAATCTAAGAAACCGTGTTAGAAACTGAACAATTACATTACGTATTTAGAACAGCAAAAGTGATAGAAAGCGTACTACGTGATAATAATGAATAATATGCGGTAAACCAATCAGACATAAGATAGATTAAAATTTCATTTCGTATTTGGTTTAGTAGGTTAAAGAGGCTATAAAATAATTAAATGAGGTTACTTGGTTATAATTATCATAACAAACTTTTATGATTTCCAAAAATATTTCTTTTAAAATTTTAACATAATCTTTGGTTATGACTTATGTGTAAACTTAAGTTTAAGGTTGTGTAAGCAAGGTAATCAAGTCCATACGATAAAGTAAATGTAATAAATTCAACCTTTCTGTAATGAATTATTTATTTGGTGTAAATTGATGCAATGGTAACGCACTCGTGAACAGTTAAATAGTGAATTTAGGATTATCTAATTTTAATTTATTTATATTAAAATATTTTTTAAGATATAGTACAAATGCAAAGAAAACACAATTTAAAATCAATATCAGAAACTGTAAACAGAATATTACACGATAAAAATAAATTATACACTTACCAATCCTTGTATTCTCGGAAACATATTATTTATTTACCGTCACAAAGTTCACTAAACTTCACTATCACTCACAATAATTTCATAATCGAAAGCGAAGAACCGCAACACACGTGCGTCGAGCACAACGCGTCGAATGGTTATGATCGCTAAACGGTCGGTGGCAGCGCAAGCGCAGATGAATCATACGCAGTTGCAGACTGCGTAAAATAACTGTGCAACGTTACAGTAGATTCCGGAAAAGTTCAGTAGATTTTTAAATATGTATCTGTTGAATGACAACATTATGTATAAAATTATGACGATAGGGAAATGAAAATTGTTATTGTATTATTTTTTGACACAAGACAAACGTCATGGACATTACTTCGAAAATAAGGAGACTTAAATGGAGGTGGGCTGGACACATGATAAGAGGAAAAGACAGATGGAGTAAAATTGTGACACAATGGTACCCTAGGGACGGCAAAAGGAATAGAGGAATACCACAAAAAAGATGGGAAGACGACATCAGACAAGTGGTAGGAGTGATGTGGAACAGAAATATCTAGTTTAATATAATGATCTATGTATATGTGTGTACCTAAGTCGATCTGAATAAAAGGCTAATTTTTTTTAAATTACGAACGACAGTGTAAACAGAAATTATTAACAAAACAGGCAAGTTTGTACTGTTTTTTAATAGCTATTCAATACTCTATAAAAGTAAGTTCTCCATCGATTGGATAATGTAGAGTCATTTTTCGATAACAGCGTTCAAATAAGATAGGCGGTGTTTGTAAACAATAATACTAATATATTTTGATAAAGGTAGTTTATTGCTTCACTAAAGATTTATTTGCTCTTGATATAAGAACAAAAACTTAATATTACCTATTTAGTAATATACTCTACGTTATTGAATAAAACGCACGTCATTTATTGAGAAATGTCTAAGTGTAGTGTGCTACAAAAAAAGTATCTTTAGTAGCTATAATATGTTCCTTTTTCCTACCTATCGAATATTAGTTTGCTTGCGAAAATTATAAAATATTTTAAACTATAATCAGCTTCGCTATTCGTATCTGCTATGATAACATACGATAATTAACTATAATTGTTCGTATTAAGGACAAATAAATAACGATTTCTAATACAATTGCAATTGTTAGGGTTAATAAACGATAATTTACTGTAATTTTTTCTTTGTCACCAAAGACGTATTATTTCTATAATCAACGTAAGTCTTGCATTACAATTATGCAATTAATGGCCTAGTGGCTTCAGCGTGCGACTCTCATCCCTGAGGTCGTAGGTTCGATGCCCGGCTGTGCCCCAATGGCATTTCTTTCTGTGTGCACATTTAACATTCGCTGGAACGGTGCAGGTAAACATCGTGAGGAAACCGGCTTGCCTTAGACCCAAAAAGTCAACGGCGTGTCAGACTGAGTTTCATCATCGGACGTCGAGGCAGAATACGAAATTCCTCCCGTATCACCTCCGTGGTTCCACAACTGAGCGTTTTTGCTGCGCACTAGCACTATGTGGAACTAGCTGCCCACTGAAATATTTCCTAACCAATTAGACTTAGTCCTTCAATAGAAAAACCTACAAATTCTTAAAAGGCCGGTTTCCACTCGCGAGTCCCCTGGCATTCAGAGTGTCCATAAGCGGTAGTATTACTTACCATGAGATAAGCCTCTTAAAAAACATGGCTCTGGGTTACTTTCGTTTTCTACCGAGGTCTCAAATATTTCAGTCTTCATCACATTCCAAACTCTGAGGAGAACTTTGAGATCAACATCCTAAGTTATAACATAATATCCGTTTCGTAGATGTGATAAACAAACATTCATGTCTACATTATCGCTAACAGCCAGATAATATGCCAATGATAGACATTTTTTTAAATATTTCGAATACAGATAATGTAGGATTCAAACGGTGAAATAATTTTTGAAATCCGTTTGTTGTTTTTGTGATTATTCGTTAAAACTGTTCAAACCTTCCCACTTGATAATATAAGGATAGATATACAATAGAGTGAAAGTGATGGCTTTGACATTTACCATATGATATAAACAAAAGTTTCCCCGGTAAAGCGAAATATATACGTCATGGGTATATAACCAATGTACGTATAATATAAGAAAATAAACAGTTATTTTCCATAGAAATTGGAATTCCGCGTCCGTGTTTCATCCAAGGTAATATATTAACTGTATGCAACTGATATTTATAATTAATTTCTAATTGTTCATAATAATTTAATTGTTAAGTGATTACGTCAGTAATTTTACCAATTAGATAATAAGGAAACATTGTTTTCTTTTACACAGTTTAGGCATTAATTGATTTTATAACTTGAACACGCATGTCTAGAAATGAAATTGCATTCATATTTAAGAACATCAAATCATGTGACATCTGGGTTTACTAGTGATATGTGTAAAAAAATCAACACTTTCGTAACTGTGTGTCGTAAAAGTGTTTTAAGCGTAATAAGGTCGATTTTGATAAATGTCAAAAACGTCTTTAATGTCAAAGCAATCTTTACACTGACAAAATCTCGTAATAAATGTTGGAATAAATACTTTTTCCCTGGCCCTGCCCTTCAATAGTACACATCTCACGTATCAGGTGTGCTTATGGCCAATCATCTGTCCAGTTCTCTATTAAAAAATATAATCAACTCTTTTATGGAACAAGGAACTGACGAACAGATCACTTTGAATAAAGTGAGATATAGTGAGTTAGATAATATAACATTAGAAATTACTATTATAGAACAAAGAATCCTCACGGAATGCAATTATACAAAATGACAAAAAACCTATAATACTTTTAAAAATATGTCCCTACATATAATAATTATATACCTCTCATAAATTGTCTATCTTATTTTGCGTACTTTTCAAAAATTAAGGAAATGTTGCATTACGTTTAATATTTTAAAATGTTCATTAGTAAATAAAACTTCACTTTCGCTGCTCATAAAATATTTTTGCCGACTTCCTTTAAATTATTTGTGTAAACAGTTTCAACAACAACACGTAGTTTTAAGAAATACAATTCTTGCAATAATCTTCGACAATGCCCTATTGTTTAGTTTTATGGCACTCCCGTTTAGTACCTCATTAGAGTATTTACCGCTACTAGGGCATTATTGATACTATTATTATAATTGATAATATTTAAGCCTACTTAAGCGAAACTAATCCCTCAATCTTCCGGGTATAGCAGGTAATAACACACTTTGAAATAAATTCCTATAGTTTTTATAATTTATAAATCGACTTTTAACTCTGTTCGTGTTTCTTATGTTTGCCTTTAAGTTATTGTCACATTAAATCTTGTATTATATTATTCTTAATTACCCATGTATCAGTGTGCCGAGCGCTTTTATATATTGTACTACTATATTTTTATTTATTAACACTTCGTTGCATGTACAGAAATATAATAGATACAATTGACATAGTTAAATAAAAAGAAGGGCAACTGGCAGCCTAAGGTAAGAGGCAAGAAGTGCAAAAATACATAAGATATATTATTTAGACAAAAACTAACGGAACAAAATAAAGCAATGAAAACATATGTAAATATTGAACAGGACAATATTAAAAAGGGCAATAATTATATGATATACGTCATTAGCAGAGATTTTACGCTATTACTACTGAAGTTTTAAGAATGCATTGTCATTAAATTGTTGTTGTTATTGTTTATTTATATAATTTTATCTTGGTTCCTATTTTGGTGTTGTAGTGATACAAAGAGATTTATTATAGGTATACATATAATTGTTATTTTAAAGTTGAAACAGAAATAAAGATTTCATAACTACGTAATTTATAACAAGACATATAATTATAATTTTTTAATAATTAATTTTGTAATAATTTTAAGTTTTTAAATGCAACGCACTTGCGATCCCTCTGGCAATGTGAATATATGGGCGGCGTTTTCACTTAACATCAACGGCTAACTTTTGAAGTACTTATACATCTTGATATGTTAAAAAGAGTTTAATCTGTTGACTTGATTTTGTTCAAAATTGTTATAGGTCTAGTGCCAGATAACGCGATATTAATTTCGCGTTAAATTGTCTATCACGCGCTGCATTTTCCTTCCTTGATATAGATAGCACACATAGATTAGACAAATTTGAAATCGATATCAAATTATTTAATTTATAAAATTTCATTTGTTTATTTATCGACTATCTATGTATAATTTACTGACATGGATTAATGCCCTGATTTCGTTTTTCATGCGTTATCTCTTTTACCGTCACTATAATGATTAATTGATTCTAAACAAGTGAGTATGTTACTTTTGTTATTACTGGTATGTCGATTATGACTTTCTTTACCGATGGCCTGTTATGAACAGAACAGTTTATCCACTCGCTGTCGCTGGATATGAAACTTATTTATTCTGGTTAGTTTAGATTTAATTCGTATTTCTTTTATAGAACATGCCATACATTATCTGTTTCAAGATCATTTGTGAATCTTATTGGAACGTCGACTTTTTGGGTCTCTGGAAGGTTCTCACTTCCTTCACCGTTCGAGAATGTTTAATGCGCACATAGCCATAAAGTCCATTGGTGCACAGCCGGGTTTCGAACCTCAGGCCTGAGAGTCGCTGAAGCCGTTAGGTCAACACTGCCCGAAAATCTTTATATATATAATTCTTCTGTGAGTGTGTATGTCACTGAACTTCTCTCAAACGACTGGACCGATTTTGATGAAATTTTTTGTGTGTGTTCAAGGGGATCTTTGAATGGTTTAGATTCACAAACCAGCCCGGCAGATTATGCCGCAGTCGGTATTTTCATACTTTGTTTAATATCCTAATCGCTTGAAATATCGTACAAGACAACGTCTGTCGGGTCCACTAGTATTATATAGAAAACGAGAAATTGTTCCTATTAACTGTATTACAACGTAACAATTACATTTAAGAATTCAATGTGTATCTCGAGTATTGATAAAACACTCAAGTGGAGTGAGCTTGAGTAATTATTTTGCTTAGTTGTCTACGGCTAGTTGATTATCTCATAGATACGTTATCACAGCCTTTGTTTAAAATGACCAGCGTCGTTATATTATCTATGTAGACTAATGAGAAATTAAATAAACTAGATTTTCGATGATCTTTCAGCTAAAGTATATTTTAATCTATTGGGTAATTTTTCCTGTTATATATCCTGTTATATAGTCTAGACTGGGAACAAACTTCAAATGTTTATCGTGAATAAATTATTAGGAAATCGTAAATTACTAAAGGGTTTTGGATCTCTGCCATTTCTCTTCCCTAACATCTTTTAAAACTCTTCTGCATAAACATTTCTTAACCATATCCTATCCTGCTTAATCGTGACTTGTAATTCTAATAATGATTTATTAATCTTCTGTATTGCATCGCAATTCATGAAACCGTGAGATTAGCTTTTTAGTTTTTTTTGTATTTTGTAGGAAACCTGCTTGTCTTAGACACAGGACGCTGATCACCTACTTGCCTATTAGATTTAAAAACGATCATGAAACAGATTCAGAAATCTGAGGCCAAGACCTAAAGAGGTTGTAGCGTCACTAATCTTTTTGTTGTTGTAAAATAGTATACTGTTACCAAATTTGTACTCAAATTTGTGTAATTAATAAACAGCTAATTAGCAATAAATTAAGTAATTATTTTTAATAAATAATTGAACCACATCATTTAACATCTGTAATTTATTTATATTAAGCTTTATAATTACCCTAAAACATTAAATTAGAATATTCATGTTTCACTATTTATGAGTCAGAAGCTGTCTTAAATTAGGTTTGGAAAAGAGCGTACCAATTCTTAAAAGGCCGGCAACGCACTTGCGAGCCTTCTGGCAATGTGTGTCCATGGGCGGCGGCATCACTTAACATTACGCGGGCCTCCTGTTATATACAAATTCTGGGTAGGGCATGTTGGATTGTCCATCTCCGATCTGTTATTAATCGGCACATTATATTTACAGAAAACAATTGAGAACAAATGCGCTGTATTTAATAATTTAACTAAGATTACAAAAACTTTATCTTAACACTCAAAATATTTTATCTTGTCTTTTAAAGCTTGGGATTAGCTTCGTTACTTGAGTCTGACACTGAAACTTCATCCAGGTCGATTAAAATCCTGCTTTTAATATAAAAAGTTTGCGACGGGCGAACTTGTCAACGACAAATAGAGATTTCATTATTATCAAGTTTCGTTTGGTATAGAAGAAAGCTTTGTATTCTTAAATTGCTTTTTGCAGCTGAGGTTTGTTTAGTGAAGAGGACAAAGAAATTCTACAGAAAGAAATGATGAGAATTTAAGGCTGTTAATTATATTTTGCTATCTATAAAGCTTTTTAATGTAACAGAAGGCAAACGGAAAGGAGCTCACATTGCCAGAAGGCTCGCAAGTGCATTACCAGCCTTTTATTAATTGGTACGCTCTTTTCCTGAAGGATCCTAACTCGAATTGGTTCGGAATTACTCTAGTGGTGGTGCGCGGCGCGGTGGTGAACTTCTTACGCACACTGGAGATGCTCCTCAGACCTAATATGTAGTTACACAATTCGTTCACTCACTCACATGCACCTACACATTCAGTCATGCACTGATGCGTGTTGGAAACAGTTGAATAAACCAATTTAAATGATAAACAAATTGTTTGTAATTTTTTTTCATTCGTTATGCATTCTTGTCGATTTACCACGGTAAGGATTGTGATTTTTATAAATAAAATCTTTCATATTTTGTCTACAGGTAAAACGATCCATAATGTTGAAAATGGCTGATGCGTGCGTAGATAGCAGCAAGCAGACACGCTTCCATGAAATGCACGTGCAAAGACATAACAATGTCAGCATATTATACGCAGATATTGTCAACTTCACGCCGTTATCTGAGAGACTCAGTGCTTCAGACTTGGTGAAGACACTGAATGAACTATTTGGAAGATTCGATCAAATTGCGCAGGTTAGTATCCATTAATTTACTGCTAGAGAAATGTTTCTGTCTGTTTTATCAAATGTATCCGCAATATACTTTTGTAAGGAGCGTATAGACCGTATTGATAAATTAAAAATTGAATTCAAAAATATCTCTTATTATCACGTTCGACCGTTCTATCAGACAAATTTGTTTTGTCTAATGTTACTAGGGATCGTGAGTACATAGTTGGCGGTCGTACATTACTATACAATATAATAAATAATTTAAAAGTATTTTAATTAATGCATTCTGTACATTACATCCGAAACATTTACAACTGTAATAAACAGTTGTAAGAGCAGTGTTGGCCAAGTGGCTTTAGCGTGCGACTCTCATCCCTGAGGTCGTAGGTTCGATACCCAGCTGTGCACCAATGGACTTTCTTACTATGTGTGCATTTAACATTCGCTCGAACGGTGAAGGAAAACATCGTGAAAACCCGAAAAAGTCGGCGTGTAGCAGGCGCAGGAGGCTGATCCTACTTGCCTATTACTGATCCTACTTGCCTATTGAGAGCTTGACAAATGATACAGAAATCTTAGGCCCAGACCTAAGAAGGTTGTAGCGCCATTTATTTTTATTTAACACAAAACCAAAGCAGATTTAATATAGCTGCTGTAAAAAAGTCTTAAAATGAATTGAACTTGTTAGTCTCGACAAAAGGGTTACTTTAGCAAATACACTAATGAAGGTTTATTAGGTTTGTATAGAGGCTGTTTGCTTTAAACTTAATGAGGTTTTAGACAAACAGCATTCAAAGGAAAATCTTAATTATTGTGATATAAATGGGTAAAGGTTGCTCGGATAACGAAAACGGATTAGCTGGTTAGAGGAACATATTTTCATTTTATATTAATTCATCCAATAAAATTATAAATTTGCAAATTACTAAAAAATATCTTTCAATCGGTTAAGGTGTAAAAGTAACAGTTTGATACTAGATTACTACATTGATCTACTAGGTAGGTTTTAGTCAATGAATCTTTGCCATTGGTGAGAAAATATTTTTTCATAAGCGCGGTATCCAAACTCAACGAATTACCGTTCATAAGAAATCGAAAAAATACAAGTGGTGCCTTTTATGTCTGGGCCTCATTCTAATAGGCATATAGGTCATCACCCTTCTGTGCCTGAAGAAAGCCTGAATAAATCTCTCAGAACGAATATTGGACTCCGGACTCTTCACAGAATGTGATCTTTGATTCTAGAACGTCGCCCTGTTACTAATCTTCTGCTTCATTTAAATAAGAATAGATAAGATAAGAATAAATTAAAATATCCTTTTTCCTTTGCTTCGTATTATTTTTTCATTAACAATTAAGTAATTAGTATTTTTGACGTCCTCTCTTAATATTATATTAACTTCATTCTGCTGTCATTTTTGTATATAATTTATTTTGTATTTGAGAAATTGTTTTATGTTGTTGTGATGTATCTGTGTTCTAATAAATTAATGTATAAAAATTGATATATATAGTAATTAAATTTTCTCTCCTTCAAACCGACACACTGACTATCTTTTTTAAGATCACTAGATTAGACTCAGGTTCCTAGCCCGGTTGCTATTGAACATTGATGTCATTGCATCAATTTTAAATTAATTGCTTTATTTAATACGTTTAATGTCCCACAATTAATATTTTATGGATGATTTTAAGTAGATATTCAGCCATATGAGCCTACAAACTCTAAATACATAATTATTATTTAGTCGAACACAAGATACCAGGTTTTATCGACACGTGCCTAACTAGTTTAGTAACTGTAAATGAAACTAAAATTTAAACTTTATAGTTTATTTAGATAGTGGATGACATCTATGTGATTATTTTTAATCAAAATCAAAATAATTTTTTCATATAGGTAACACAATGTACACGTCTTATGAACATCAAAAAAGAAATATACATTAAATGCTTCTAATTTAACATTTACTACCAATTCTCAAATCAAGGGCGTAGAACGGAAGAGAAGAACTGGCAATAAACTCTCCGCCACTCTTTTTAATCGCCAAGTTTTTTGTTTTACACAACGTTTGTAAGGAGCTGCAACCATTACATCATGTTCCACATGATATCAATTAATAGTTTATTAATAATAATAAAATAAATTAAAAACAAAGATTAGTCGTCTATCAGCAGGAAGCATATTGAAATAGGAGCACGCACTTACATTCTCGTAGGAACAACACGCAATATTCTAAGGAGAAGGTTAAATAGGTCTTAGATATAATTATATCTTAATGTAATAGTTTTTACAATATGCTGTCGAACACGTCAGCTCCACAGCATAATGGTCACCCAGGGCCAGTAACAACCACAACACACACACACATTACACACTTAAAATGTACCTTATTCATTAATAATATCCTTTCCTTTCCTTTTTTTATTATAATTATTTTGTGTTTCTGTGTGTGTGTTTCGTTAGTATTAAATGTTATGTCTATGTCTTTTTTTAAATTAAAGTATGGAGTTTCTTGCCAAATGATTGAAAAATACCTTTTGGAAAGGGCAATTTTTTAAATTATTTTTAACTTGTAATTTCAACTCTCAAAGGTGCCTTTTTATAGGCCTAATTGAAATAAATAATTTGACTTGACTTGTTAAGACTTACAATCACTTCCAAGTTAGCCCAGTACGGTTAGCAAAACCTACTTCATATAAGTTGTAATTTCTTAATTAAAACAAAATAAAGGGGAAACTAAGTTATTGTAAACGAAACAATAATTTACTAATTTAATTTTACGACACTTTACAAGGAGTTGTTATTTCAGAAAATTGTAATCTCAACTCCTGCAATAATTTTCTAATTGGGTAGTTGTAAAGTATCCCATCGGCTTTATAATTTTAATGAAACAATAACGTTTTGCTTGGAATTTCCAATGTTCTAATCTAAATTTAAAGTTAAAACAATAGAAAACTCACTCACAAAAACAAACTAAATAATAATTGTGTTTATTACTCAATATTATTTACGTAAATAGGCATATAGAATAAATTGTTTAATGAATATAAACGTGAATTTATAACATTACTAGCTGTTCCCTGCCACGCTACGCTGTGGTACATTGTGATTGAATGGTTGAGAAATAAGAAACAAAACAAAGAAAACATTTCATATTAGTTTGAATTTGCAATACTTGTGGAAAAAATACTGAAAAAAATAGATAAAAATCCTTGATGCGGATTATATATCAGCTCGATCGGTGCAGAACGTTTTGAGTTTTTGAAGCGTACACAAACCAACATAAAATTTATATACATATATATATATATAAGTAACGGAAGTTTGGTTACATGATCTGGAATTTTAACATCTGTATACATTCCCATAAATAAAAGAGCAACTTTATGAAGTCTGATGCTAGAAAAGCATGTCTATTTCTACTATTATGTAGGCCTCTTTAGCCTACCCACCAAAACCTCACAGATGCCTCCAGCTCGCCAATGAGTGGAGATAGGTTCAGCTATTTCCTTACCCCCGTCAAATGCGAATGTTACATCACTTAGCTTGACTGTGTTCACCCAGCTTGTGCGTTGTGTAATAATTAATTTCAGTAGTTTAATATTGTGTTACGTATTTTCAACTCGACTGCTAAAGTCAACACTGTCTTAGTGCATGTAGTTCGGCAGTTATATCAACTTGAGAACTCTTACAAACTATAAATTAGGAAGGCTGATTCAGTACTTTGGTAACTTGTAGTTCTTTGTTCTTTGTTTAATACCTCAATAAGCTGTGATATAAAGAGACTATTTTCCTATAGTGGGAGTCCTTTATACGACCACAGCATATTGGCTATTTATAAATTGAATTAATAAAAGAAAACAATTAGACAATACAAGCTTTACAATGTAATCTACATTGTTAAACAATACGAAACAGAAAACATAAGTCAATTAAGTACATTAATAGATAAAAAAATAAAACTTAAATTTGACATTAACGTTATTAGCCTTAGTTGAGCGTAGATGCGGGAAAAAATAAACGATTTTGTTCCCTTTGGAATAGAGACTCATGGGCCATGGGGTTCAAGTGCACAGGCGCTAATTAAAGATTTAAGTTGGCGCCTGGTAGATAGTACCGGTGACCCCAGCTGGTGCTTTCCTCGCTCAACGAATAAATATCGCAATTCAGCGAGGAAATGCTGCCAGCGTTAGTTAAAGGTACGTGCCACACGGACCAAACTTTTTAAATGTGTCTTTTTATTGAATCGAAATTATTTTTATTATTACTATTACTAATACAAATAATTAAGAATTAATAAAAAGAAAATTCTAAATACTGTATATTTCACAACATTAAACATAGAACAACTTATTATTTTAAAGAAAAAAGAATTGTTACTACTGCTAAATAAAGTCAGTCTTAAAATATTTACTCACACCCTCTTTCGTAAGCTGAAAAATTCCACATCTTCATAAATTGTATTGTAGTTAGCTAAATAAATAAAAAAAAACGTGTGTGTACTTATGTACACGCGTTAGAAGTTATACTTCTTTGGCTTAAAAGGATAAAATAATAATTCTACGTTTATAGAAAAAACTACACTAACAATAGAAAAAACTAAAATGTTGACTATAGCTAATTTCAGAAGTCGGTTTCTTGTGACGGTGTGCGCGCGCATCGTAAAAATTTACTCTCATCTTTTTCCCTAACGCGCCAAAAGAAGTATAATATCGCATTGCGATTCTTAAAAAAAATTGTGACAGCAAATAGGGGTCTATCTATCCGCCCATAATAAATCTTGCTTACTTCGCCGAAATTCAAATAAGTTAAAATATTTCCAAGAATCTGCATTACCTTTGAAGTATTAGAAACTAAGACTAAATCTTATTTTATTAGGAACACAATGCAATTAGTACTCATTAGGCAACAGTAAGTACAATTCTATAGCAAAAAGGGTGAAAACTTTGTTAATCGTAAGTGCAAAAGCGCCGACTTATACCTGCGCCGTCTTTTGTTTATTGAACAATCTGTTTGT
This sequence comes from Pieris melete, assembly GCA_963693345.1. Classification (NCBI taxonomy): domain Eukaryota; kingdom Metazoa; phylum Arthropoda; class Insecta; order Lepidoptera; family Pieridae; genus Pieris; species Pieris melete. The sequence goes on from CAVNZK010000114.1 coordinate 567,937, forward strand.
TTCAACGATACCGTTACAAATGTTATGATTTACAACAAAGATAAACCAAAAGATAAATCTATGAAAGATGCGGCTTGCTGTAAAGTTCTCAAAAGGTATTGGTATTAAAAAGGAACATCTCTGAACACACTTCACCATTCTTTTTAATTCTTTATTTGTTTTCCTGCTTTGCTTCACATTTCAAAATCTATCTATAACTATATCATAACTTGCGGACCCCACAGACGTTGTCCTGCTTGATATTCCGAGCGATTGATAATTAAACAAAGTATGTGCAGCGCCATCTGCCGGGATTATTTGTGTATCTAAGCCATCCAGGGCTCCACCCAAACGCATACAAAAAAATCATTGAAATCGATCCAGCCGAAAAGGAGTTCAGTCGTACAGTAGAATTATATATATACGAAAGCTATCCTATATTTTAAGTTAAACCACACTGCACACGGTGTTCAAATTTGATTGAATTTGGTCAAATAGTTTAGGAGTCCATAGCGGACAAACAACGTGACCCGTAATTTGTATATATTAAGATTAATTCCGATGATTTTAATCACCGACACTTAATTAATGTGATAATCAGCTCGTCAAATAAATTATTCATTACGAATATTGCTACTAAGTGCGCATCAGTAACAATTAATATGGGTTTAATTAATATTAGTAATCATCTTGATTGCACTGTTTAATCGTAGATGAAATTACATTACTGTCCTAAACTGTGCCTGAAGTTACTTTATTGATAATGAAGTACTCTTTCATCTCAGTCTGTCGAATTGTGATGATAAGAGACAGGTACTTTAATAAAAACAAAGCACTATGATTAATATGTGTAAAAGAAGACGAAACGTTTTAACAATTTAACAAAAAAAAAAAGCTAAACGCCTGAAATAAAATTGTTTCTTTTTGTAAGATTTTGCTGATTGTTTTTAGCAGGAGCAATTAAACTTGTATACATTAGTTCTTATAATGAATTAATTGTGATCAGACAACAATTACATGGACCACCTGAATGGTCATTAATTTTCATTGAGCAACACAATAGCTCTTTGTTGCGCAGTATTTCTTTTCAGAGTAATTGGGTTATAGAGAATATCAAAGTAAAGATAAAGGCGCAATTTTTTTGAAAGTACCTATAAATATTTAATAAATCGACAGTAAGAATCTCATTGTTATATTACTAATATCGTAAATTGTAGTATATTTTATGTCTCAAACATTACATATTATTGAATGAAGTTGTGTCTTCTGTAGGAACGCGAATTTAAAAACCTGCGTACCGCTTTTTTGTACGAGTTTACCAATAAGTAGTGAGATTTCAGATGGTTTAGATATTAGAATTTATTTTGAAATTAGGTTAATTGACTGAATAAAATTAAGGAAAAAAGGATTATTAGTGAAGTGGCGGCAAATTTAGCCAAAATACACGCAAACAAGAGATAAATAACTTAGGTTTAAAATGGCTGAAAATCTTCCACAGTCCGCTTCACGAGACACTTTCTTTTTCGAACTAGCGAATTGTGGTTCGTCTCTCGGTGGAGGTCTTTCATGGGAGATAAAGCCTCTAATTATTTATAGAAGGAGTATACTCCTCCCTCAAAGGCAGGCAACGCACACCTAAAATGGGTGTCCACGGTCTGCGATGACCCTTTTTGAGTGTCCCGTAGGCTCGTTTTTATACTATTAAAAACCTACCTTTCTTTCCCTACTTTTTTGTTAATTTACAAATATTTTCAGCATAGTGTTTTTTTTGAGTTATGAAAATCTATTTAAAAAAGCCAGCTCAAAAGCATGTCAAACGTTGAGTTACGTAAAAGAAAAAAAAATCGCATAACTTTTATCTCTGTGTTGTTCTACCCTGTTGCTTATCATGAGTGTGGACGTGATAGACACTCTTTGTTCCCGACAGCTATTTTACTGAACACCAAGTCCTTTTACCGATAAGAGCACGTCAGATATCAACTTTCTGCATCGTAAATTATGGAATTCAGATGAGAAAAATACGGAAATATTCGACTTTAAACAGGGATTCAAATTAAATTCTTTGTTAGATGTATGTTAAATCGGTAACCAAATGTTGTTGGAATTTATTTTTTTAAATTAAAAATGATAATATTCTTGGACTTTTCGAGGGCTTCGTCTATTTATTTATTACTTTCATTCTCTCTTGATATATTGTACTCGACTATGGATTTACACGTCGAATTGGTCTGATCAACATAGTTGATTAATAGCAAAGACAATATATATAATAATCTATATTATAAAAAGGAAAGATTTGTATGTAAGTAAAAGTGTTCTAAAAAAAACTTCTGACATGACAGAAGTGAAACTTCTTTGGCAAACTTATCTTTAAGTCATGTGCATATTTATACAAATCTAAAACTTTAGATTTCCGAGACTAGAGAGGGAGGAAAAAAGGAAGATTGTCATTAAAATATTAAAAGTGTCGAAAACTAATACAAATTAGGTTCAGAGGAGATGTTCGGACCTGCACCTGAGTTTAGGCAGAATACAAAATATCCGTATCACCCTCACGTCCGTTGTTCCACAACTGAGCGATTCTTAAGGCAATTTCTACCACGCACTACCACTATGTGGAACCTGCTCCCCACTGAATCATTTCCGAACCAATTCGACTTTAGTCCTTCAAGAAAAGAGCGTACCAATTCTTGAAAGGCTGACAGCGCACTTGCGGGCCTTCTGCCAGTGCGGGTGTCCATGGGCGGTATCATTTAACATCAGTAGAGCCTGTTGCTCGTCTGCTTCATGTAACTGAATATCTGTAACTTTGATAGTAAAAACACGTGGAATTTTGATTTCATCATTTAAGATTTCAATAAATTAGTTTGCATATAATATAAAATACTTATATTTCAAAAATTCTCTCCACTATATTTTAATTTTAAAAATATAATTTCTATAAGGTAAGTCGCCCTCACTCTCTCGCTCAATCGGTCTGAATCGCTCTATCCTTTTTCTTCGACAAAAACGCTGCACATCTTCGTGACGCTCATATTATTATTATTGCGATACATCCGTAAAAAAATTACCTTCATGCGCCTAAAGAAGTTTCACTTCAATAAAGTGTTCAATGCGTTACGCTTAAGCCTACACTGCTCTCAACATATTTATTGTCTTTGGTGCAGTTATAAATTTTTATTGTTCCAGGAGAATCAATGTATGAGGATTAAGATCCTGGGTGATTGCTATTACTGCGTTTCGGGACTTCCGGTGTCGAGGCCTAACCATGCCTACAACTGTGTCAACATGGGCCTGCTAATGATTGACGCTATACGGTATTTAAATCGCTATATGCTGTGGAATTTTTAATTTTTTTTACTACATGACCTTATCTTACAAACTTAAAAACCTGACTGGTAATAATTAATGCTTTTATCAATTTTAAAGGATTTTTTTAAATAATAATAGTAGATAAGGGAGTGAAAAAAAGTAAATTAACATATGAAATAAACAAAAGTTAATGCAATACAGTAAAAAATTTATGTATTTCTGTTTTTATTGACTTATGGATTATTTTTGTAATTAGTAGTAAGTTGGTAAGTAATATCAAACCATAAACTCCCAATTCTATAATAAACTACAGTAATAAAAACAAAATAATATCTTTTGCTTAATTATTACTACCATCAGGTCTCAACTCCGTATGATAATGTTTAAATATTTTGTATATAATAATATACAGATATTATACCCTATGGAACTCAGAGATATGGTAGAAGAATTTTTAAAAGCTTCTAGTTTATTTATTTTCTTTTTTATAATATTACTATTATACATACGGCAAATATAGAAAAATAAACATGTGGTACCTTATAAGTCTAGATCTTAGATTGCATTAATTGTTTTTTCTGTAATAGGCAAGTAGTTGATTAGCCCTTTGAGCCCCGACGCTAAAGCTTAAGGCATACTGGTTGCCTCACTATATTATCCATTACTTTACGACCAAGTGTTATAAGAGCACATATATTTTTGCAGCTTCGTCCGTGAAGCCACAGGCTTCAATGTCGACATGCGAATCGGCATCCACACAGGTAATGTTCTGTGCGGCGTACTTGGTCTCCGAAAATGGCAATTCGATGTCTGGAGCGATGATGTTACATTGGCAAATCATATGGAGTCTGGTGGAATCGCTGGGTGAGTTTATACAGATATTGTTAATATCGAAACTGCATATAATAATTATAGGATGGCTATTGCTGAAGACTTTTACTATTTTTTTTTTCTACTAAGTATTATTACATTCCGTTTCTTTCGTCTTTTGCGACTGAGGCGCAAACTAGCTGCTGTGGTCTCTGGCAGCGCTGAAGAACATTCTGCTCCTCAGCATAATGCTAAGCCAGGGCCAATTACAACCACAGCACACACGCATTACACACTTGAAACGAACCGAATGGATTTTATACCTCTCATTATAATTTTTATTTAATTTTTTCTTTGCGTACACGTTTTTTACAGCATATTTCTTAATTACCGTTCTTAGTAAGTGTCCCTTGACTCTGTATCTCTGTATTTTAAAACGCGTAAAGTACGTAAATTTGTATGAAACTTAGCTTTTACGTAAGTTTAAAGCCAAATGGTTCTAGTCAGAACTTAGTCCTAAGGAGGGTTTCGGGAAATATGTAACAAGTCTGTTGAGTGCTTCAGGTGATTATGTTGGTGTCAAAGGTGCAATTTCTGTGTGAACTTGTACCCATTTCAGACAAAACTAAATATTTTTGTTTCATTTCTGAGCGATTTTCATATTTTCCTCAAGATTATAGAATGTTAAAAGTGTACGAAAATTTTGCATACAAAAATATATACGTATTTTTGTGTAAAATGCGAGCACAAAAGACACAAATAATTATCGTACAATATTAAATTAGATTGATTATTTTTAACACTTCAAATTACACTTTAGCTTTAATTATATTATATATATTTAGAGCCGCGGATTCAGGGTACAGTTCTCACTTTTAATCACAATCTAATATATCCAACTTGGTCCAACCTCTCGACACTGCAATGCTCTCCTGAACACATCTGCACTGATTGGTAACAATATTCGTCCTTTTAATGATTCGTAATGATGCCATACTTTTAAATAATTAAATAATAACAAAACAAATCAAATTAATTATGATTCTTAAAAGTAATAGAAGAGATCTCAATTATTAACCAAAGCAACAATAACCATAAACGGGCAATTGACTCGATCATAACATTTACAGAAATAAAATCAAAAAGGCATGGGCTGGTCCTCGCCTTGTTTAATGAGGTGTTGCAAAAAATAAAGTAGCTTCTTTGATTTATGAGTAAAACATACTTCATTATTATCGACTTATATTAAAATAAATAAATCAGTGGCGCTATAACCTTTTTAGAGCTGGGTCTCAGATTTCTGTATCTGTTTTATGAACATCATTGTCAATCTAATAGGCAAGTACCAGCCTCCTGTGCCTGACGCCGTCGTTTGGGTCTCAGGCAAGGCGGTTTCCTCACGATGTTTTCCTTCACCGTTTGAGCGAATGTTAAATGCGCGCATTGAAAGGAAGACCATTGGTGCACAGCCGGGGATTGAACCTACGACCTCAGAGATGAGAATCGCACGCTGTAGCTACGAAGCCAACACTGTTCATCGATTTTTATCAACAATATTTTTTCGTATCTTTAATTAAAATGTATCGTGTTACAGACGTGTTCATATAACAAAATCAACAATGCTGCAACTTGCCGGAAAATTCGAGGTGGAACCAGGTGATGGAGCTTCCAGAGAAGGCTACTTGGCTGACCACAAAGTGGAGACATATCTCATTGTACCTCCTAAGGTAATGTAGATTAATAGGTGAGCTGAAAAGTTTATAGGCTAACATAGATCTTTTAGATAGACCATTAATTCATCACTCAAAATAGGCTTCAGTTTCGGGCATTTCCTCTTCATCAGCGCAGCATTTCTATCCAGCAAGCATTCTCTTGAGGTCTAGGAACAGGAAAACGTAGCTTGGCGACAGAGTTTTCCAAAAAATCGGATTTATTACGATTGAAAACCTTCAAACACTGCTCCACCATGTTGTGAGCTCACCGCGCGGCACTCACTTTGAACAGCGCTTTCGCATATCCATATTCATCTAGGATATGTTCAAACGTCCCTTTTTTTTCTTTTTATATATAATAGGGGGGCAAACGAGCTTGCGGGACCTAAAAGGGCAGTCTACGCAGCCCATAGACACCCATTTTTAGTGGGTGCGTTGCCGGCCTTTGAGGGAGGAGTAGGCTCGCTTTTTGAACATTTGGAGGTCGTATCTCTGAGGGAAGACCCCCCCGGGAGCCGATTCCACAGTTCGCTAGTTCGCAAAAGAAAATGCCTTGTGAAGCGGACTGTGGAGGACCTCCAGCCATCAAGATGATGCTGGTGAAATTTAGAGGTCGTTCGGCTCGTACGGTGTTGAAAAGAGGCAGGAGGGATCAACCCAAACAATTCTTCCGAACACTATCCCCCTTTGATATCCTTAGAGTCTCAACTATCTTAAGCAACTTCACTTTTCGGTTATACAAAATTATTATGTGTACTTTTTTGGCGTTTTCGTCGTAAAAATCATATTTACATATTACTAGTAGCGCCATCTATGTGTCAGCCTAAGTTAAGGGTAAAGTTAAAGGCCTGCAACGCACTCGCGAGCCCCCTGGCATTCAGAGTGTCCATGGGCGGCGATATCGCTTAACATCAGGTTAGCCTCCTGCCAGTTTCCACAAAAAATTTGAAAAATAAATTGAGTTCAGGACCGAATAGAATGAAAGCATGTCATAAACACAAACTATCAAGTAGAGAGCACTAATTCATCAGTGAGCTCCATTGTTACGATGTCATTAATCACACAATAACTCTACATTGTCTATGTATATATCTACCTCGTTCACTATCACTTTCAATGAAATTAATTAATTCAGATCATATTGGCTTGAGAGCAAATTTTTTAAAATGTATTAATGAGGGATTTTGATGAATAATTATTTTATGGAAGTAATATTAAGAGTAATAGTTCGTTTAACGAGGTCGGATACGTTCTAAAAATACAAATCGTCAATCAAAGAAAAATCACTAATTCACAAACTTTTTTGTGCCTTAGTTTCTTATCCTCACCTTAGCCTTTCTAATATTCTTATCTTCCTTTTTTATCATTTTTTACATAAATAATTGAATACTTCACTTAAGAAATTTAAATGATTGGTTTTAGGAAGAAATTACTAGGATATTGTAAATGAAAACATTTAGTAATGTTTCAAAACATATAATGAAAATTTTCAATTCAAATTCCAAATAAATTTAATAAATTATTGAATAGCCCCCTTTTACAATAGAATTAGCCCCTGTGGGGCATGCGTCCAAATTGTCCGGCACAGACGGCTGATCATGTTGACTAAAAAGAAAACATGAGAGGTCTATAAATATAATTGTAATCAATAGAATTAGTGTTCAGGCAAATGCGTTTATGATGTACAAAGTAATAACGTATATGAGATTGTCAAAGGCTGTTGCGCGTCGATAGCTCAGGTAATTGGCAATGCATAGGTCCGATGTTACATTAATTCTACGCTCCAATGCACAAGCCAATACATATTACAAGTCGGTCAGTACATTTGTCTATTCAGCTGATTATTTGATATACTATAAAGAGGAGTCTTTCCATATCTTGATAGTATTTTAATTATTAGCAATCCTAGTGCAAGGACTTAGTAGTGTGTATTTGTACAAAACGACTTAATGATGTCTCCGTAACGATCGCTTTATTTATGTTCTCAGATATTTTCAAAAATAACACCGATTAATAGGGTAATTAAGTTACACAACTATCACATCAGATATTAGCTGTTAGTGTTGTAATAAATTTTTTTTTTTTAACAATGTGTATATTTATTTATTAACACTTCTTTGCTTACATAAATATAATACATTGACACAATTAAATGAAAAGGAGGGCAACTGGCGGCCTTATTAGTATCGAGCGATCTCTTCCAGGCAACTAATTTGGGTTGACAAGAAGAAATAAAAAACGAAGTAGATAAGGCAAGCGCAAGAAGTGCAAAAATACATAAGACATATAGATATTTAGACAAAACTAATTGAACAAAACAAAGCAATTAAAACATTTAAACGGTGACAACATTAAAAAGAAAGACACATGAAAAAGAAAAAGTGCACATGAATCACGATAATTTTAGATCAGTTTCACATCTGTTAGTACGAAAGTTAGGGATACGATGTGGACAGGTAATGTTTGTACAGTAGATACTATATTATGTCATGAATAAAAAGTCATCGCATTTTTTTAAACAAACGGGGGCAATCGGGCAGGAGGCTCATCTGACGTTAAGTGATACCGCCCATGGGCACTCACATTGCCAGAAGGCTCACAATTGTGTTTCCGCCCTTTTAAGAATTGGTACGCTCATTCCTTAAAGGATTCTAAGTGGAATTGGTTTGGTAATACTTCAGTGGGCAGCTGATTCCACATAATGGAAGTGAAAATATTTTTTTAATAGAAAATGTAAAATCATACAATTATTTTTGCTACAATCTTACATTTTCCATAATTCCCTCAAACGACGTTATTATGAAAGAAAATATTATGATTCAGTTTACGTTGATTGCTCCCTTTGATTAGTTTTTCTTCAAATCCATCTCAAAATAATCTTGGCTTTAATAGCAGTTGAAGATGTAATTTGATCCCTTGATTATTAACTTCAGGGTAAAGTTTGGACACCTCTTTGAAGAGATTACTAATTTTGGCGTTTAATTAAACTTTTTCACTGTTTTAGTAACGAGGTTTATTTGCATAACGGCTAATAAGAGTGGTTATGGCGTTGTCTTTATAGAAGAAGTAAAAAATATTTCAAATTCTGTGCTGCCTTTAGTTAGAGATTAACTCTCCGTATTTAACTTTGTTTTACGTAAATTTTAAATGGTCGGAGCAGTGTGGTCCTAGTGCCTGTAACGTGCGACTGTCATCCCTGAGGTCGTAGGTTCGATCCCCGGCCAATAGACTTTCTTTCTATGTGCGCATTTAATATTCGCTCGAACGGTGAAGGAAAACATCGTGAGGCTTGCCTTAGACATTAATAGTTGGCGGCGTGTATCAGGCACAGGAGCCTGTATGCTTATTAGATTGACAAATGATCATGAAACAGATACAGAAATCTGAGGCCCAAACCTAAAAAAGTTGTAGCGCCAGTGATTTAGTTTTTATTTTATACTTTACACAATATATGATAGTGATTGTAACTTAAAAACTGAATTAGACATTTTCAAAAACATTAGAACATTAGTTCTCAAAATCAAACTCAAAATAACTTTATTCATATAGGTAAACAAGTACACATATGAACGTAAGAAAAGAAGTTAAATTAATTGTAAATTTACATTTACTACCAGTTCGCTTACTTTAGTTCGCGTTCGTTAGGGCGTAGAGCAGGCAAGAAGAACTGGCAAGAAACTTTCCGCCACTCTTTTTAATCGCTACGTTTAGAGTCATACAAATTGTTTGAACTGGAGTAAATCAATCCCAAGGATTAAAATCATTTAAATATTCGTCAAATTTATAAAAAGCTTTATTGATTGATTTACGTTTAACGAGGGCTTTGAATTTATTTAGTGATAATTCTCTAATTTCGCTTGCATCTCATTATCTTCTAAAAATATTTCAGAAACCGTCGGATAATGGCCGTCTCTCTGTATGTACGATAGACCGAAAAGCGAGCATTGTATCTTCTATATACCAAGACGTATCACCGACGAAGCCGCGGGGGAATATTAGTCCGGCTCCGTCTCAACACAGTTTTAATGAACAGGAAGGGACCAAAGTAATACGAGCCGAGTCCATGAGGAATCCAGGTTTGAGATATTTTTGGACGATATTAAAAATATAAAAAAAAACATTTATTTATATAGGTACATTTAGATAATTAATGGTCTCAACATCCCTAATGCACTAAGACAAGCTGAAGATAGAGTGGTGTGAAGGCAGCAAGTCGGCGTATCGTTTAGGGCTTTTCAAGACAGTCACGACCTTCAGAAATGAAGATTACGAAGAAGAAGTGAAGACAAGGGTTGCTTAGTAGGGAAATTGGTTATATTCAATTGTGTATGCTATCTATTCTAGTAACGAAGTATTAATATACTGCTCAAAACAATTTTTCTCCTTTCTATTGCTTAAACTAAAATTAGATTTAAATTAACTTGTACGCTATTTTTACCTCTTTTTTTTACCTTACCTTTTCTTTTACCTTTGTCTCCGTGTTTACAATATATAAAAAGAAATATCCTTATAGCTTCTAATTGAACCTTCAAAAAATTTCAGGTAGATAGGAAAATTATATATTTTGTGATCGTAATAAAATAATTGTTAAACTTCCAGATCTTAGCAGACGAGCTTCAGTAAAAGTAGACGGACACAAAACTGTGGCATTTGAGAATAACAATACTGCTAATCCAGGAGACACTTTGGGCAATGGCGCTTTTGTTAAACCTAAAAGTCGGAGTGGATCCATCATTGGAGCTATTAGTCCAATAATAGGAACTGGTAAGATGGAATTCGATGTTCATACGAAGCTTAAACTTGGTAGGAGGCTGGAAGTAATGCTTTTTAATATAGATGCAAATAATGCTTTGTTTTGAGTATTGTAAAATGTATCTATATATTTGCTTCTTTGATTTTTAGAATTAAGTCTTGCTACAATTTAGTAAATAGCATTATATAGTAATTTATGTACAAAACCTCTTATCTAGTTAGAATTCTGTTTGTATTAGAATGTAGCAAAGGACAATTTGAGAACTGTTGAAATTTATTTATATATGTAATTATTTATTAATTTTTGTTTAAAAGAGCGCAAGTCGGATACACCGACACCAACCAAGGAGCACTCAGCGCCGATTTTCACGCGAATGTTGAGCACAATTTCTATGGATTCTACTTGTTAGTTGTAAATGCACGTTTTTATTTTTTTAACATTACTTCCATTATTTACTCCATGACTTTTAAATCACTCATAATGATTTCATATGTTTTAACATCTGATTTTCTGAGGGACTTTTAAATACTTAATAGGTGTATCACTTAAATGGAATACTTAATGGGAAACTTTTATATATTTAGCTGATTTTAATTAACCCTTATTTGTAGAATTTATATATTTATTTTATTCTATGCATGTTATAGTTTACTTGTTATTGAGCTCTTAACGTTTTAATGCAATTGTTTTTTGAGGCTTAAATATGGACTTACATGGGAATATGACTTCTTCTTTAAGGTTTCTAAGCTTTTTACGTTGTTTTTTTTTTCATATCCACTTGAATATGTCATTTCAATTTTTCACATTACGTAAGTCATCTGCAACTTGATTTATATATAAAATATATATATGTTTAATACAAAATTTACATTAAAACAGGGTTACAGGGCTGCCCTGTTAAGGTTTTTGTTTTTTCTGAGAAAATCTCAATTTGAAGAGAACCATATTTTACATAAAATTTTAAATATAAGTAAAATAATTAATTGTTATGGAAATGGTTCCAGCAATACCTGGCGTTCCGAGTAGGTCTCGGCCGTCAAGCAAAATGACAAAGTATGTGGAGTGTTGGGGCGCCGACAAACCTTTTGCAAATATTACTGATTCAACTTTAGCCAAAAATATTGGCATTTCGGTATGTACATTATTATTACTATTTTAGATTCTTCTTTATATTGACAAGAATCTTTTGTCGTAAAGCATAAAAGCCAGTTTCTGATATGTCTATGAAGGAAGGCGGACCCGACGCGACGTCTGCGTTAATAGAAATTGTAGGCCAACATAAATTGCCAGAATATAAAGAAAAAGGAAACGAGTAATAACTAAAAAGTTTAATATTTTGGAAACCAAAGAAAAATTTAATGACAGAAAAAGCCTATTAGAAGGAAGAAGTCGTAGTTGCGGAACGTACAGGACTGAACCGGCGTCGCATAAGCTGAGGAGCTTTTTAGACTAGCCAACCTGTTGTCATAAATTGGCACTAGAAGAAGCCCGTGGAGTAAATACCCTCGTAGGGAGGGAAAAAGGGTGATTGCAGGAACACTATATAGATTGAGGGGGCCGAGTGGAAGTTTTTATGTACGCGCCTGCGCTCAAAAACACTCGGACACGTCGGTTTTCAATGTTTAGAAAATTTTGTGACGAAAATCTATAACAAAATAGTGTGTGGAGTCCCTCCGCGCGGAAGAAGTGAAATTTCGTAATGCGGAGATGAAAATAGGAAGCATTAACTCTTCCTCTGTCTCTTTCTATTCTCTCTTCCCAGAAGCGTTAAACGTTTAACGCAATCTTGTTGGAAGTCGCATTAGAAGTTTCACATCAAAAAGCTATCGATCAGAATAGAGAAGATTATCACAAAACACAAAGGACTATGCTTCTTTTATTATTGATGTACGTCGTATGTTCTCTGTTCACCTGAAAATGGGCCTATAAATATAGAACTTTGTGATTTGGTTTCGGAGATTGAACATTAGTAAAAAGCCAACTACGATATGTTTTCGGATTATTAATACTGTAATATTAATTATTATAAAATAAGGAAATAAATAAATAGTAAATATATCGCATTAATATAAGATTTCTGTACTTTTATGATTCTGTATTTGATTAATTTTTATGATTTCAGAGTCTGGCTATGATCGAGCAAAATCTACTCCCACAAAGAACGTGTTGCGATTGCAGGTAGTTTTAACTTTCTTAAATTGTCTTCTTATCTTTATACGATCGATTCTACCTTTGACACATTGACAGTTTAAAACCTGTATGATGTCTATGATGTTGTGTTCTCTTATTACATTACCTCCTACATACATAAGTCATATAATGTTCAACGGTTCTTGTTTAGATTAACATAATCTATTTATTTATTGACAAATATTATAGACACTAACATAAGTGTCACTTAGATTTAAAAACTCTTCAATAAGTCAAAACGCTTCTGCGTGCGACATCCCTAAGGTCTTAGGTTCGATTCCTGGCTGTGCACCAATGGACTTTCTTTCTATGTGCGCATTTAACATTCGCTCGAACGGTGAAGGAAAACATCGCGAGGAAACCGGCTTGCCTTAGACCCAAAAAGTCGAAGGCGTGCGTCAGGCACAGGCGGCTGATTACCAGATACAGAAATCTGGGGCCCAGACACACATAATTTAGATATAAACACGAATTTATTTCATTATTACAGTACTAAAATATCATATTAATTTTTTTAAGGTTAAGCATATTCGAGCATATTTTTCTTTCAAAAAGAATGTCTTTTTCCAGCACTAATTCAGAAGGTATGAGCCGTATCACCTTATGGTTCAAAAATAGGACTCAAGAGAATCAATATCGCAGTCAACCAGACACACTGTTCAAATATTATGTGGCCTGCGCGTGCGCATTATTTCTTTTATTGGCTTTTATTCAGCTAATAACTTTACCTAAGTAAGTTTTAACATTAAAGTATTCTAGAAGTTTTTTTTTAAGCTGATATATTTCTGTGTCGGTTTTTTTAATGAGACGAGCCTTAGCCTAATGGTTTCAACGTGCGAAATCTCTCTCATCCCTGGGGTCGGAGGTTCGATTATCAGCTGTGTACCAATTGAATTTCTGTCTGTACGCTCGTACGGTGGAGGAAAACATTGTGAGGAGACCTTAGACCCAAAAAGTCGACGATGTGTATCAGGCAGAGAAGGTTGATCACCTACTTGCCTATTAGAAATGATCATGGAACAAATACTGAAATCTGAGGCCCAGACCTAAAAGGTTGTAGCGCCATTGGTATATATTGGTTCATTAATGAGTTGTATAAGATAAGTATTATTTTGTGGCTGAGTTTCCTGCTGAAATAAGTAAAGATTCAGCATACAGGGCTGATGTTTACCACAATGTGAAAATAACCGTGAATAAAACAATTGAAAAATTGTGCCAGCCCTGTGTGCTATTACTACACTTTAAAAAAATGTAATGGGAGATAAACGGGCAGTAGGCTCACCTGATGTTAAGTAATACCGCCGCCCATGGGCACCCACATTGCCAGAAGGCTCGCAAGTGCGTTGCTGTAAATTACAGCGCTTCCTATTAAGAGATTGTAAGTGTGAACTGTGACAACTATCTAAAGCTGACTTTAAAATGAGGAACGAGGGAGATACTCTTAGAAGTTATGGAAATCAAAAACAAAATCTTGTTTGTTAAACCGTACCTGTGGCAGATGTATTGATCTCTTTCTGTTTTCTGGACCAGAAAGAGATCAATATATATGAAACTGGACTTAGGGCAAAATATAAATGACATTTTCTATTTCCAGAGGTATTGTTCTGTACGCATCATTTGGCCCTACGTTGCTAACGTTAATCGTGTTTTTGTACTTGTCTTGGTATGACGGACAATTCCCTTCAAGGGGGATGCATCTTCTATCGGATGTCCCGGATATTTATTCAGACAACTGTACTAAGCCTGGACAGGTAAAAATTATATTAAGTCAATCACAAATTAAATTTAATTTGTTTAATTTATTACGAATAAGTATCGCAATATAGTGAGAAAATGCTCCCAGCGTTAAAGGTTCAAACTTTTTAAATTTGTTTTAATTTTATTTTTAATTATTTTACTATTACTATGTAGACTACATCAGTGAAATAAAATATTTTCCATAAACCTAATTGCAATCCCAACTGATGTTTCCTCTCTCTTTTCATCATAGCGTAAACACAATAAGACAGAAAGAGACGTAAGCGTACTTTCAAAGAGTGCAATTAGACTTTACGACTAAGTAAAAACTGTAGGACACTTGAACGTCAAAAATGATTTCTTTTTAATTATTGCCAATTCTCAAATCAATAGAACTCTTTACTAACCATTATTTTGTATAAGCTTTAGTATTTGATACAGTGATGATATCAAATACAGTAACAATGAAGATTTTTGACAAGATGACAGAATCAATGAAACAGCAGCAATGTGTCTTAAGCCCAATTCGAGGACTGTGTGCGTCCATTCAACAAGCCTTATTTTACGTAATTTTAGACTGAAAAATCTAAAAAAATAATTATTAACCATAACTTAAAATAATTTATATATTTTTCCAGGTGGTTGCCAGTAACAGCTACATAAGATTGACAATGTTTTTAGTAGCAGCAGTTTTAATCGGCGCCTGCGCAGTTATTAATCTCGTAAGTTTGATTTTTATGCTGTTTTAAATACGCATTAACATGCGCTCTTTAATGATTAATTAAATTATATACAGAAAATATTGGTAGGTTTTCCGAGTTTTTATTATCCGTTTTCATGAAATATTGTTTCGGATTATACGCCAACAGGTGATTGAGGCGGATATGAATCTAAAATATAGACATTTTTTAGATAGACAGACATAACATTTATTACTAACGAAACACACACACACACAGAAACACACAAAATAATATTAAAAATAAATAAAAAAGAAAAACAACAAAAATTATAGAAAGAAAAAGAAGGAATAAGGTATATTTTAAGTGTGTAATGTGTGTGTATGTTGTGGTTGTAACTGGCCCTGGCTCAGCATTATGCTGTGGAGCAGACGTGTTCCACAGCGCTGGTCATTCTGCTAGAGACCACAACAGTTAGTTTTAATTGTACTGCGTTGTTATGTAAGCTAAAACCTTTCTTAATAGTCATGAAAACTTTTTCAATTCGAAGCAGTAGTTCCTGAGATTATATATCCACTTGTAACTTGTCAACTAATTATATAAATATAGAAGAAAAATAATATTTCAGTTCCAAACATATCTGATCCAAGAATTTCCGACAGAAGTCTGGGTGAAGAATTACACTAGTGAAAATGGGACGAATATCACCGGAATCACAATTAATATCGATGTTGAATCCGCTCCGGTATGTAAATTATTAAAAACTAATATTAAAAGATTTCTTTAAAAAGTTGGCGCCTGGTAGATAGTACCCGTGACCCCAGAGCTGGTGCTTTCCTCGCTCAATGAAGAAGTATCGCAATACAGCGAGGAAATGCTACCAGCGTTAAAGGTACACTGCCACAGGGACCAAACTTTTTAAGATATAGATATGAATTTTACAAAGAAAGTGGTACATTTAGATTGTTCAATTATAAAAAAACCGCTCCATCAGTTATATAAAAATAGGCATGCAATCATATTAATTATCATAATAAGAACAGTTAAGTTATTTATAACTGTTGTCAAAAATTATGGACTAAATACTCTTCCTTTAAAGACACCTTGCCTTTAAAATTGAATCACCTTCCCCTTGAAAGCATTACAGGGCAGTGTGCTTCTAGGAAGGTGATTAAATAGTTTGATAGATAGTAACTATTCATTGAATACAAATTTCAATTCGTTTTATCGTTCTATTTATCCATTTTTAATTATTATTATAACTATGTAGGTTGAGAATATTGTAATTACTGTTAGTGTGTATCAAATATCCCAAGCTATTAAACTGCTTGTAAGCTGTGGAAAATAATTATTTCTTGCCAAAGTTTTAGTTATAATATATGTACGAGCCCTGTCTGTACATTTTGGTCAGTGAGGCTTTCTTAGTTTTATAAGCGTAGCGATTCCCTAAATCGTCGGAGTTACGTCCCAAGAGTTACATTGCATTCATTCGTTTCATAGCAATTAATATTTAATTACTTCGCATATTAAATTCTATTCTTGTATGCAAGTAGTTAATTATAGTTAAAAAGCAAAATCCTCTATTATTTAAAACACCCTGATGACACAGGAACCGTACAATATCGTATTAATAATCATTAAGTTAAATTTAAATGCCTTGACATACCGTAAGCAATTTGTATATCTTACAGAGTTACCTCTACAGCTCAGTACTAACTCTAGCTTCAATATCCGTATTTCTTCGTATCGGATTTGTTCTGAAACTTGTTCTGATGGTAGCGACTCTGGTAACACACATCACACTTTTCGCCTCCGCGGAACTGTTCAGTCAGTACCAGTACCGGGATTTTGATAGCGAGTAAGTATTTCTATTTAATTTTAGGTAACAAGAATATGTGAATGTGAAACTTTATTAATATTATTTATCCTATCTAAATTTGTACTACAGAATTGTCTTGCTTATAGCGTAATGATAAATGCATAATAAATTCTCCATGGAATTGCTTATCTAATATAAAACTTTAAGATACTTTACTTTCTAGTTTTTTTTTAAAAAATAGAAAAAGTTAATTTAATTGCCTCAGTTTTTCCGGATCGAAGGATCATCGATATACATTGAAACAGAATTCCGAATTTTTGCCCATTACTTGTAACTGCCATATGCACTGCTCTTTACACTATATGTTAGGCAGTCGTTGCATAGAATTTACTTCAAGATATTTCCAGATTCTCAATGCTTCCATATTCAGCCAAAGCGGGCCTAGTACTAGTCTTTTTAGCGGCACTTTTACACATACTGGACAGGCAAATCGAATTCACTTCTCGAACCGACTTTTTATGGAAAGACAAGCTAAAATTTGAGCAGGAGGAAGTCGAGACTATGAGAGGAATTAATAAGGTACAATTTATATTTGTATTATTCCTTTTAGGTACCTGTGTACCCTTTTTTTATAAAAGGTCTCCTCCATATCCTGCCTCCATAGTCTTAACTGTGCCTCTCTCTGCCTAGCACCTTCTGTTTCCTTAATTTTGTCTATCCACCTTCTAAGTTGTCTTCCTCTAATCCTTCCTCCATTTAATATGTTTTTTAAATGAATACTAACGTGTGGATGTTTAAATTATTTAAAAAAAGCAAGTAATTCATTGAAAAATTCGCCAATCGTAGATTTGATTATATGGTCACACAAATAATATATCAGTAAAAGTCAACTGTACATAATATAATATTTAATAATAACTTTTAATAATTAATCATAATACTTAATTACAACCTATTGCGGAGGTAAATTTAGCTAAGTTAACTCTTTTTACAGATTTTGCTAGAAAATATTCTCCCTGCTCACGTCGCTCAACATTTCTTGACTTCAGTTGCTTCCAAGGTAAGTGCTCGTCACAGGTATTAGACGCGATTTTGGATTGCCCACATAATATATTCGCTAGGCATTTTATTATTATTCGGGAATCGAACACACGGCTTTAGCCTTATAATACACGCTATCGATTTAATTATTTATAGATTTATTAATTAATTTTGATATTTCTTTTTATTACAAATGTATAGGAGGAATTATACCACGAGCGTTACTCGAGTATAGCGGTTATGTTCGCTTCGATTCCCAACTACAAAGAATTTTACGATGAGACGGACGTCAATAAGCAGGGCTTGGAGTGCTTGAGGCTGCTCAACGAGATTATTTGCGATTTTGATAAGGTAAGATTTTAAATCAGTCCTATCCTAATATTATTTTAGTAAACATTACATTAAGCCAAGGAATAAAAGAATTTAGTTTTCCAAAGAATAAACCTTTATTAATATTTAGGAATTATTGTGTCCAATTTATACAAATAATTAACCTTGTTTTTTTTGATAGAAACAAAACTGCATTCAAACTTTTGAAACAACTTGCCCCGGTTATCGAACCGTATTTGAATCTCTCTCTTCAGTTGGTAGCTCGTTTGAGCGTCGTGTTCAGCAATAATACATTTGGAGCGGACAATCCTGTTTCCACCGGTTTCTGTCCAGAGCCTCTCTTATCAGTGTATAGTTTTGAGGACGATGAGTCTTTCACTTGATCGGTCCATCTGGTTGGTGAACGACCACTTGATCTTTTACCTTCTGTGTTATCAACCACGATCAGTTTCTCCAAGTTCTCATCGCCTCTGCGCATTGTATAGCCGAAATAAGATATAATTCACTGACGGCATATGGAAGACAAGTGAGTCCGTACGCGGAGTTGGATCAGGATCGATATATAGATCGATCATATCTAACTCGCGATAAATTAAATAAAGTCGGTCAACTGGCATTCCCAAGTAATGTTCGACGGGTGTCGTGTGATTCTGATTGATTGATTAATGCTTTGATATTTAGCCCAATCACAGATGAGCGACACAATTCATCGTTTCGTTCGACAATTTCAAACAAAACATGCTAATTTTATCTCTGGTATTGTTATTTTCGACTGAAATTATATATACAATAAGTAATTTTGTCGTGTCGTTAACAAATTAGTGTTATGAATAATTTTGGTTTCAGTTATTATTGAAACCCAAATTCAGCTGTATTGAGAAGATTAAGACTATTGGTAGCACTTATATGATCGCATCTGGACTTAGACCGGGGAAAGAAGAACCCACCGTAAGTATTAAAAACTGTAGGGTAACTCTCAGAAGAAAGTTTAGGAAGGAACAGTTCTTCAACCAGTCTAAATTGACGTGTTTGAAGTGATCGTCGGAGATCGGAAATACTGTGTTAGCGCAATTCAGCATATGACGTCTTTGTACTGATTTGGTTTAATTCTTTTTACCTCTTGTGTTGGTTATATTTTTATGTGCCTACATTACATTAAATATTGAATTTTATATTTCTTGTACATTTGCTGAGCGTTGGCAAGCTTTTATAAACAAATAAATATATGAAACCTAAATGTTTGTACTATGTATAGTACTATTTTTATTATAGGTATATAAAAAATATATAATATGGTGATCATTCATGGTTTGCCAAAAATTATGTTCAATTAACGAATTTGACATTGAAGACACTAAAAAAGTATTACTTGGAATAACTTCTGTTACGAGAATTTAATTTTAATTAAATTATTTGTACAAAGAAACAAACACATGCGTTCAAATTATTTAATTTTTCAATAATATTTATGGAGATTTTCAAATAAGTTTGTCTAAATTTTATTGTATCGTCATTACTGAACCGAGCATATGTGAGGGCTAGTTCACTTTATCTTTGAACTAAACGTCATTTTTTATTATGTATAATAAAGTTTCTACTTTCTTCTTTAGGACGCAAGCCGGAGAGAAGAACACACAGTTGCCATTTTAGTTGAATTTGCGTTCGCTCTCATGACTATACTGGAACAGATCAACCGAGAATCCTTTCAGAGATTTAAACTGAGGATAGGTATGTAGACATCACCTGATTAACACATATATATACAAACTTTTATGAGTAAACTGAAAAGTGTATTAAATATATATCAGAGCGGATTTTATTTTTTACTTAGTTGCGGCGTTATTTGGTTGTCATAGTAACGTACCTTAAACGTAACCTAAAAATAATTAAAAATTGTCCCTGTGGTAGTACAATGCCACAATTAAAGGTACACCTTTAACGCTGCCAGCATTCCTCGCTGTTTTGTGATACTTATTCGTTTAGCGAGGAAAGCACCAGCTCTAGGGTCACCGGTACTATCTACCAGGCGCTAATTAACTAATTATTATTTATTTTATCACGACGTAGGTTAAAAAAATTGTAAATACTGTAGGTATATTTGATTGTTATGCATCGGTTTTAATAAACGGTATTGAATAGAATTAGATTTTAATATTGTAAGTTCCATTATTATTTAAAATTGTAAAACTGTTTCAATTATCAGTCACCTCACAATCATGTTTTTAAACCTTTAGGTCTAAACCACGGCCCCGTAATAGCCGGAGTAGTGGGCGCTCAAAAGCCCCAATACGATATTTGGGGTAATACAGTGAACGTTGCCTCTCGAATGGACTCCACGGGCATGATGGGACGGATACAGGTCACAGAAGATACCGCTAAGTAAGTATCCTCTACATACATGCCGCAGACACACAATTGCGTCTTTAACGACACTTTTTTGAACAATAAACTTTTATATAGATACTTAGGGCGGAGCTCGCGTATCTAAAACTAAGCAAAACACAATATACCACATATTGATTGTTTTCTCATAGTAAACTGTATCAAATGTATGAAAATACTGTGTTACTTGTTGTGTTTGACGTTCATGGCTATTAATTTCACGAAAAATCGTAATTAATCGTAATCGTAAATCGTTAATAGAAAAATCTATAAAGTATTCTTTTACGCCTGTTAAAAATGATTCATTGGAAACTCAGCAAGATTTATTATTTTTGCACGCTACTCTTAATTGGCCGATAGGAAGACTTCTGTCATTACTTTCTTTAAGAATCCCTTCCCCGTATGTGACAAAATATTCACAATTGTTCTTTGTTACTCGTACGTACACGATTTTTTTTATTTAGCTAACTACAATATTTTTATGAAGATGTAGACATTTTCCACTTTGACAAAGAAGGTATTAAGAAAATATTTTAGGATGTGGAAAGACTTTGGCTTTATTTAGCAGTTGTAACATTTCCTTTTTTCTTTAAATATTAAGTTGTTAATGTTTGATTTCAGTTCTTTTTATAGCTGTACTTAATTGACATATGATTTCTGTTTCGTACATTTTGTTTATCAATGTAATTTAGGCTTTCTACATTGTCTAAAAGTTTTCTTTTTTATAATTTGTAGCTGTAAGAATACTTATAAATAAATAAAATAAAATGTAGAGCAATACACTTTTAATAAACATTGCGACGCATGTTCTATAAGGCGTTTTAATTTTCAGAGTACTCATGAATGCCGGCTACACTTGTGAATGTCGTGGTCCCACATTCGTTAAGGGCAAGGGGACTCTAGTAACATACTTCGTAAAGACACCCAATGCTGGTAGTGGATTATGAATACTCAAATGTGATTTTACAATACTCATTAGAAATTATATAAGTTTATTGCCAGTATTTTAAATGTTTTCGCTCTATTATTTAATATATAAAAAAGTGCGTGCGTACAAAGTACACATGTCAGAAGTGAAACTTCTTTGGGAAACTAATTTTTAAGTCTTGTTCTAAAACTTTAGATTTCCGAAGCTTAGAGAGAGGGAAAATGGAAGATTTGTTAGGAATTTAATTGTCATTAAAATAATTAAAGTGTCGAAAATCAATACAAATTGTAAGTTTAATTTTTTAAATTTATTTCTTCGACAATAAAAATATTAAGTTTTTAAAAACACGTAGTCTTTTAATTTACAATTCGTCATTTGGATTTCAATAAATTATTTTGCTAAAATATGAAATACTAATATTTCATAAAATCTCTTTACAAAATTTAAAAAATAGAATTTATATAAGGTTATTCGCCTTCTCACTCTCCCTCAATCGGTCTTAATCGCTCTCTCCCTTTTCTTCGACAAAAACGCTGCACATCTTCGTGACGTTTCATCCAAAATTTTACCCTCATGAGCCTAAAGAAGTTTTTCTTCAAAAATCTTTTATCCACATTAATACTCTGTGGTGCATTTGAAATATAAAACCAGACTTGTGTATGAAAATTTTCTTCGTAGTCTTTGTTGTTGTATTGTGTTATTTAATTTTTCACGAACGTTCTTTACATATCAATATTCACGACAAACCACTTATTCACATTTTATATATTAATATGTCATTTTTACTAATCAGTCTAAAATCATTATGTATTCCGTTCAGAGTTTAGACCGTTAAATGTGTTAGTTTAATTATTAGCTTAAATATGTATATATTATACATAAATTCGATGTTTAAACATTTAAATTAATATAACATTAGATACAGGCTACTTACAGTACTACGTACACAACTGAGCGTTTTAAGGCAGTTTTTGCTGTGCACCACCACTATATGGAACCAGCTACCTACTGAAGTATTTCCGAACCAATTCCACTTATGGTCTTTGAAGAAAACTGTGTACCAAATCTTAAAAGGCCGGCAACGCACTTGCGAGCCTTCTGGGAATGTGAATGTCTATCAGCGGTGGTATCACTTAATAAATTGTTATAAGATGAGCCTGCCCGTTTGCCTCCTATTACATAAAAACACGACTTACGTAGGTAACATATACATGACGTATAGAT
The DNA here is from genome assembly GCA_963693345.1 of Pieris melete. Lineage (NCBI taxonomy): Eukaryota > Metazoa > Arthropoda > Insecta > Lepidoptera > Pieridae > Pieris > Pieris melete. The sequence continues at coordinate 590,834 of CAVNZK010000114.1, forward strand.
ACATATATATTATATATTAAGAGTTTTATGCCGTTTTTAGTAAAATGTATAGAAACAGAATTATGTTAAGATTCACAAACTGATATATTTTTGTAAAATATAATTTTTAGGATTTTTTTTGTGGAGAACCCTGTTGTATGTTTAAGACAATTTTACGATGATTTAATAAGACTGTACATATTTTTAGTTTAGCAGTAGGTCGACCCGTATTGCCGTTTTTAATTATATTTATTTCAATTATTTTTATCATATAAAATATTGTACATTATATATAATTAGTAAAATGTGTATGTTAATTTAAATAATATTGCATTTCTCTTTAAACTATGTCTGAAAGTTTCCTTAATCAAAGTACATTATAAATGTTATTATCTCTACAATTGTAATTAACTAAAATAATGCTCACTAGAATGTTTACAAATGTATTTGATTGTTTAAGAAGATTCACCAAATGTATTGCCTAATATAGAAATATTCAACTGTCGAATGCCTAATAAAAATAAATATATTTTGAAGGCTATTTTGGTTTTATTAACACTCAATATTAAACACATATACAGTATTTACCTTTATTTACCTACATAGTAGTAATATTAGTTATTAAAAAAGTCATAAATTAAAAAAATAATAAAGTTAAAAAGCTTAAATATAATATAGTATACATATATTTGAATTTTCTTTGCCTTCAAAACTGTCTCTGACCGAATGTGTGTCTGTTGCATTGATTCTCTTTCCTTACAAACAAATAGGGTATCATTTTGTTCCATCGTGCACAAAACCGATATAAAGGACTGACCCCTAGACGAACCCCCCCCTAGACGTACCTACCTATTGCTAATAATAATAAAAGAAACCTGTAACCAAATTTATAACAGGGAGTTACAAATTCCATATATTTTGACAATTACGCATACATTTTCCCGAAGTGCAGCAAGGTTTGAATTTGAAATTCGAATTTCTTACGAGGCGTTTAATTGGTAATTGCGGGTTGCGGCCACCTACGCAGATGATTTATTTCAGATACGCCTCAGAATATAGAGTATTGTTTATCTATATCTTTGACCTCAGTAATATATTGTTTCGCTTAATTGAAATACACCAAAATGGTTATGACACGTCGATTTTAATGTGTCGATCCGTCACCTTCACAGTTTCTGATGTTATATGTTATTAGCATGTAACAAGACGTTGGTGACAAATTGTTCAATTTTAACATAATTACAATGTATGCTTAAATATCCTGAATATATGAGAACCTATACAAGTAATACCAAAGAAAAATATAGTCTACCTTTCGTGTAATAATAATAATAATTAAGCCTCATTTATTCCTTGAAAAATTTACAAATAGGCCTCCTCCAATTGACTCCATCTCTCTCTGTTTTGAGCATTTCTCTCCCAATCTTCTCCACCAACGTTCTTAAGCTCGTCGGCCCACCGTGCAAGAGGGCACTGCACCTTTCGAGTAATGCCTAAGCAGTTTAGTCTAAAAAATTATTGAGTCATTATCTCCTACGTAAGAACTTTTTTATTGGATGGGGCAGCAAACGATTTTTTGGGACGCCCAAAAAGAGCAGTCATCGCAGCCCATGGGCACTTTCAGTAGGTGCGTAGCTGCCTGCTGGCCTTTGTGGATTGAGTATTATCTTACTTAAAACAATTGGAGATCGCGTCCCCCACTGGGAGTTGATTCCACAGTTCGCAAAAGAAAGTGTCTTGTGGTGTGTACGTGGAAGAATTCCAGCCATCAAGGTGATCCTAATATTTTAGATTATTAATTATATTAAAGAAAAATCTATAATAAAATTGAACTAAATTTAAATCAAATGTAAAGTAGGTATATTATTATATAATCTTTAGTCTGTAACAAAACTTACGCCTGTCAATATGTAGATTAATTGTTATACCATTCGAGAATTGTATTGAGTTTAATTACAGACTGTTATAATTTACAACGCCTTAGAAAAATAATTATTGGTTTTGAACGTAGACCATTTAATAGAATATTATACTATACGTTAACTTCCCAAATCGGGTAAATTACTTAGTGTATGTTGATAGTATTCTCACAGAATTTTATTTTACTGTACTAGCCGGTAGCTAAAACCATGATCTTTGAAGAAGTTTGGTTGGAAGGTTAATAGTAAGTTTATTTATATTAAATTACAATTGATTATTTATTTATTTACGCATGGATACATTTATACAATTTCAAATACAATAATACATAAAAATTATAGAGGTTGCAACGAGCGGTGCTTATCGCTAACAAGCGATCTCTTCCAGGCAACCCTAGTAAGAAAAAAGTCTAAAAAAATCTAATTAAAAAAATATAAACACAGTGTGTTGATAGGGATTTGTACGATACTTTAATAGTCTGGAAGACCACAAATTTTAATGATGGCTAGGTTGAGTAACTAAAACAATTTAATAAATTGTGTCCGTCAGAGAATTACAAATTGCATTAAGTTCACCTAAGTTTTTATTTTGTTTGCATATATTATACATGTTCATCAGTGTAGGCGATACGTGAATCGATATCTACGTTCCAATAAATAGAAAACTACAATTCCCTTCAAGCTAATAAATTCAGCTCGATTGCTGCTGGCGATTGCAGAGCTTTTACAGATAGAGGTTTTTTAAAGACAAGATTTTTAGTACTTTCGTTTACCAAATTGTTTCCAATAATTTACAGCGGTATAGTACAAATAAACTTTGAGTAAGTTTACTGAGATACATATGGAATGAGATGTAAACTCAATCCGAACTTATAAAATCAATTTAGGTCCAATAAAGTTACCATACAAATCTATAAAGACCAAGTCGTTTCTTCCTGCTTTACACTACACTATAACCTGATATAGAGTCCTTTAAAAAGTCGTACCAGTTACAAAATAAAAGCAACGCGGTAGCTGAGTTTCAAAGAATTTGAAACAATTCAGTCAATATGCACTACATTGTAGTAGCCACCAGATATTATTCTTTTCTATGGGATTTATTTATGAATTTTCTCCTCTTTCTCATTTCGTTATTGCTTATAAAAAGGTCTTGTTTATGAATGTACGAATCTGTTATTCACTTACTCTGTGGTTTCACTGTGGATTGTGACAATACACCGCCACTAACGTCAGATTAGCGCCCCCTACCGGCCACCGGTGTTACATTATGACTTTATTATACATTCGCATTGCCCTCTACTTACTCTAATTGGATGAAACGTCGATTTAGTACTGTTTGCATTCTAGGAAGCAAAACATTGTTTATGTGTATTTATAGTTATTGTATAGCTAAGCACACTTCTGCAAATATTGGGATCAAAATCCCAGATTAATCCCAAGTACCAAGAAATAATATTATCAATCATATATATAGCAAATAGCAAGATGCACAGATAAAAGGCATTCATAAAAAGGTTGATAGAAGAAGTAGAAGCGTTAGATAGAGATATTTGGAAAAGGCTGAAGGAGGCCTTTACACGTGAAGAGTTTCAGTGGGAAGTTAGGATATTAGGATAACAAATAAAAAATGCATATAACCAATCTAAGCTCTATATTCTACTTTTGTAAAGATTGGAAATAAATTGGTCTTTATTATTATAATATAGCAAAAAGTATGTGTTAATTTCACAGAAATTATGTAATGAAGGCTGCGTTTATTCACAGACAATTTTGTTTAGAAATAAAACAGCCTTAAAGCGATGAATAAGGACTAAATATTTCTCTCATAATATAAACCCGTTTCTCATTTATGAACCCGTTCTATATAACAACAAGATTATCCAAAACATATGGTAAGTACGACACATCGTAAATAAACGTAATGAACTTTCCAATCCCTAGATTGAGCCTGAAGCATGTTTATTTCGTTGATCTTTGCGAAAACGGACGCAACCGAATATATCAACAGAAAGGTCGTGTCACAGCGTTGCCCCTAGTATATGTCACGTACGGTGCATAAAGTAATAAATTTCTATTAATACAACATGAATATGAGAAGCTTAGCATCGGAATACTGGGCGTTGACATGTCGAATGACTTTCAGTTTCGCGGTCATTTGGAAGGAAAGGCTAAAAATAAATCATCATCTCATGTTATTTTCACACATGTATATCGTTTCTATATCATATATTGATAAGTATCTGATTGTCCTTCTGGTAACATGTGTGTTTTTTGAAAGCAAGAATAAAATAAATATAGTATTAATATTCAAATTTGTTTAATTTTAAATTTAGTTTTAACCTTTTTGTACTATTATTTTATGGTTTTTGACGTGACAACGTCTTATAAATCGAGCCGGAGCCGGCTGCACGCACGAAAAAACATGACTCATGCGGCGTTACCTCGCTCTGAGGCGTTCCATTTAAGGCTTGAAGTGCAAGCGACAGAGAGGCACAATCGGACCGCGCTCTTCAGCGTTCGATATCTGTCTCTCTCCTACTTGAGTGAGCGATTCGTGACGTTGTCACGTTCAACTATCGTCAGTAAACCGACTTTATAGACAACCGATTTTTTTAATGTAGTCATAAATATATCTTTATAATATTATGTTGGAGTAATCTAGCATAAGTACTAATAAATGATACGGCCGTACGTAACTTATACACATTAGAGGAGGTAGAAGAATTTTCAAAATCAGTTTAGTAATTTAGATTTCCATCACAAACAAAAAACAAACCTTAAATATTATGCGCAGTAACTAGGCTGTATTAAAAGCTACAAAAGCTTGATTTAATTATCACTATTAATAAATATGCTTTCATTAAGTGGGGACACTTAGTAGGGTCCATTCAACAACCGTTGTCCGAAGTGTCAATTGCCGATTGTTTTTACAAAATATCGGCGCAGTGTCAGATTCAGGCTATTATCTCACCGACTTAAGTGAATTTATTTGTCCATTCAGTAATAAAGTAGGCACGTTTTTTTCCGCTTTCGATTCGTTTATATATTATATCGAGCAGTTTAACTGTAGCGGTGGATGTAGAAAAACTGGAAGGAATACGAAAAAAATAATACGTAATTTTATTTACCTAAATTAAATATAGAGCATCCCTCGAAGGAAACCGAAGGTCCAAAGTTCCTGGCGAGGCAATAATTCTTTTGAGGGTGTCGGCATAGTAAGTTAATTATCGCTAATCCAGCCCCAAGTACCATCGTAGTTGTCAAGACATTTCTCAAATAATATAGCCATAATCTTTTTCATCTTATTTATTTATTTATTTACAATTTGGTGATTGCGACAACAATAATTATTTTTTTTTTTACACATTGTCTATGCTTGAAAACGAAATTTTTTTTCGAGAATTCCTACAAAAAATTAATACGTTTTTGTATTATTATTTTTGAGAGCTTTGCTTATTTTGCTGACAAGAGGAGGGGAGTGGGGGGGATAAATTACAGTAAATCTGCTTACGTAATACTTGTACGACCCTCGGCACACTGATACATAAGAAAAAAAAAATACAAGATTTAATGTGACAGCCACTTATAGCCACACAAAATACGAATGGTAAAACATATTAATTCAATCAATACAAATAGCACTCTGATTATTGAAATACAGAATACTCAATCTTATATTCAAATGAGCGAAAAAATATCATGTTTCTTAGAATGCCTCTTACACAATACCTACTTTTGTATGTGTGTGGTTTCTGTCAAATTAAATATTTTTGTAATAACTGTGACGCATCCGGAATTGATATAATTCTTTGTTGTATTCAACTGCTCTGGTTGGCTCCATGTTATACAACGTACCTTGATCATATTTATGAGATGATGGCCCCAACTGTATGCGGAATAACGGGTTTTGGTACTTATACTGGCACTGTACATGAAAAATCAGAATCTTATGACGAAAATATTACATTAATTAATTTCCTTCAATCAATAATAATTAGCAACCACTTTTACCATGTGAATTAATCCTACTGCTGATAGAGGCTAAATGTTTGTTCTTGAGATAATTTTTAGTTCAATGTCACGTGAATCAAGGTCTATTGGTTGCAGCAGAACTGGCAGTGTATGTAAGTTTGGAGTAATTTCATAATTTCTATTGGACTTTCTGTATTGAAGTTACCAAAATGAACAACTATACATGATTTATCTATGACCAAATTTATTATTTATATGTTGGCTCAAACTATTATTATTGTATAATACCTATTATTATGAATTTTAATAATAATCATTATTACTACTATGTTCTTATTGTTTTTGACGTGGGTGACACAAATTGTAAGATAAGACATTATGGACCTGACCATGAAACATTGTTAATACGATATGGTGTAGGATATGGTAAAAGGAATCCAGTAAAATTTAGCTGTTTCATTTATTATACATATATTGTAAAATATATTAAACAAAATTTGTACAGCGAAAATATGACGTAAATGTCTTTTGTTAAGCCATGAAAAATATACTTATTTATCAACTCTTCGTTGCAAGTATACAGAAATATAGTACAATTAAAATACTTAAATAAAATCGCTTTTGAGCGATCTCTTCCAGGAAACCACTGTGAGAATTATTTTTTTAATAAGGTGAGCACAAGAAGTCCAAAGAAATATAGTTATTGGGATAAAACTAATTGAACAAAACAAAGCAATTAAAACATGTAAAAAGTGAAAGGGAAAATAAAAAAAAGGACTTAGGAAAAGAAAAAGTGCACATGAATCACAATAATTTCAGATCAGTTAGTGCGAAAGCTTGGGATACGATGTGGACAGGTAATGTTTGTACAATAGAGATTTAAATGTTTGTACAATCTCTAAAATATGAAAAGAGTTTCATATTTTAGAGAGAGAATTGGAGATAATTTTATATTACATACACTAATTATTAGTAGCCTAGTATTTATGAAAAACATTTAATAGCTGCTGCATGCTTGTTTATTTATTCAAAGCTGCATATAAAAAAATTTGCTATGCATCGTTACTCAGGCGTCGGATTTTGTTAAGGAGCTTATCATTGCTCGTTAGGTTATGGCAAGCAATGAATCCTTAGATCGTGGATATTAATACGCCCACAGATTACTATATCTAGAGATGTTTGAGATGTATTGATTAAGAATACTATTTCCAGACTCTATAAAATTTATTATTAGAATTGTAAATTTAAATATTTGCCTACATGCTCATATGATTAGTTTATTTGTTTGAGAGGTTCGTTTTTGTAACGCCCTTTTGATTAGTTTTCTAGATCTGAATCTGTGTACATTTATTTATTAATGTAGATGACGTTGCCACAATAATAAAAATACTAACCTATGTTCTTGGGTTTCAGCAGTCTACCATCACGTGAATGTCGAGGCTATTCAACTCCTTGAACTCCTCCAACACCAAGGGCCTAGTGAGAAGCACGTTTGTCTTGAGTGCTAGACAGTGGTAAGTGAAAAAAAAATAGAACACAAGAACAGAGTGTATTCCTCTTACTAGAGATTGTAAGATGTGTTATGGGACACTTCCTTATGTTAAACATCTTTATTAGTAAATAAGGTTCGATTTATATTACTTATTAGTCAAGTTAAAAATATTTATTTATCTATTTCTTAACAATTATTTTTAATGTAATTTTATTTACTATATACTTTTACACAAGACTTCATTACTTACACTGCTAACTTTTTCTACTAAGTATTAATATAACATTATTTTCTCTTTTTTTGAGGCGAAATCTAGCTGCTGTGGTCTCTGACAGAATGACCAGCGCTGTGGAACATTCTGCTCCTCAGCATAATGCCTGGTCCAATTACAACCACAACACACGCATTACACACATAAAACGTACCTTTTTCTTTAAAAGAAAAAAAAATTGTTATCATTCTTTTTTCTTTCTTTCTTTTTTTTAGTAAAATTCGTAAATCTATGTCTAAGTTTCCATGATGTCTTAGTAAAGACCCATGTATAGTTTTTATTAGGTTATGTTAGTAATAACGGAGGTTTTTAATTTGATACGTCTTTTTTGCTGTTGCTGCTTTGCTAGTCTGTGCTTAGAGCCATTAATAGCGTCAAATGTTGCTGGAGACCGGCATAGATAGCTTTGGAATGTATGTATACAATTTTATATACAACTAATCGATTAATTAAACTTCATTAATTTAATCCTATTTTACGTCACAACATATAATTAGCAAGCACAGAAACGGTATTTACCAATGAAAAACGAAAAATGCAGCCATTAGGCACGTGGCAAGACATCCATTCATTAAATGTATTATTGTTAGAAAATGCAATAATAGCCAATAGAAAAACTTGACGCTATGCTATAATGGTCTTTTCCGGAATTTCTTTCTCAGAATTAGTTGTATATTTTCTAGTTGATGGAATCTGTATCGATTGTAATTAGTTTAATAATGCTTGTCTAGAAAAGAAGTAAGGGGCATTTCATAAAGTTAGTTGTAAATGGATATCTTTTTTAACTGAGCTGTTTGGCGTAAGATAATTCGTATTTCTAAATAGACGCTGCGTAGAGACCCTTAATCCGCGGTGGACCAGGCACAGCGCCCTTTTCATAGATAATCATCTCAATGTAAGCCTACTTTAAGTCGAATTGGTTCGGCAATAGTTTAGTGGGCAGCTGGTTCCACTTAGTGGTGGTGCGGGGCAAAAATTACCTTAAGAAACGCTCAGTTGTGGAACGACGGTTGTCGAGGTGATACGGATGGTATTTTGTATTCTGCCTTGACGTCCGATGATGAAACTCAGATGCCCCCAGTGAAGGGAGTGCTATAAACCAGATGAATCGGGCATGGTTAGAAATTGTTTTATACCGATCATAAAAACAGCTCTACAATAATTAAAAGAGTACGTATATGTCTATAATAAAGTGTCTTCCGTATTAGAAAAAGAAGTTAAAAATAAACATGGTCGAAAGCGCGGTCCTACTCTCAAGTAGGGAATTTTAATTCGCACGCACCGCCAACTTTTCGCTTCTCCCTTTCACCTCTTCTTTTAGACAAATTAGGGCTACATATTAATCTTTATGGGAGCAGGTGATATCAACCCCTTTGCATCTGTAGTAAGAGTATGATGCAACTAGATAACTGTGTAGGCATCGATAGATAACTAAGCGACCTTTAAAACGTGTCTAATTAGAAGTCAGAGTTGTTTTAGTGGTTATGCCCCCTGTGATTTTATTTATTTACGCGTATCAATATAATGAGATATA